>CM041783.1:29012606-29131973 GCA_023374045.1 Limonium bicolor | reverse complement strand
GGAGATGAAATTTTTACCTATAAACCCACAGTTCGACTCAGAGGACTGAGGATCTTTACCCGCAACTCGTGCCTTGCTGATATAATTGAGTAATTGATTGATCTGATCAGTAGTAAGAGTACCACCGAGAGGATCTTTGTTAATTTCTTCATTTTGCTCAGTTACACCATTGGCTTGGGGCCTCTGTCCCTTGTTTGATCGCCAACCAGGGGGGAATCCATGCTTTTGAAAGCATTTATCTTCCTATGCCCGAGCTTACTACAATGGGTGCATTGGATTGCGTTTCTCCTTCCTCCATTGCTTTGATTTCGATTAAAAGGTCTCCTCCCTTGACTGACACTGAAAGCAGACGGTGGTTCTGAATCTACCATGGGCACAACAGCAGTCAGGGTCTTCTGCCTTTCTTGCTGTATGAGGATTGAAAACGCTTGTTCAATAGACGACAATGGTGAAATCATTAGTATACTTTCTCTGGAAGCCGCATATCGCTCATTTAGACCCATCAAGAATCTAATTAACCTCTGGGTACTCATGTAATCCTTGAGGGTTTTTTCGGTTGCGCAAGCACAAGTAGGAAGGGTGGTCGTAGCGTCAATTTCATCCCAGGTTTGTCTCAACTTTGCAAAGTAGTCGCCGATACTATCTCCTGCTTGAACCGTGTTGACCAGACGCCGCTCCAACTCAAACATCCTGGTGGCGTCCACTTGGTCATATCGGGCGCACAAATCTTCCCAAAGTTCAACACCGGAGATCTGAAAAGACTGTATCCGCCACCCGTTCTCTCTAGGCTCATCAACAGCCAGGCTCTGACCATGTTATCACATCTAGTCCACGCCTTTGCTCGAGCTTTGGAGTCGCTTGGCTTGGTTAGGGTTCCTTCAACAAAAACCAGTTTGTTCTTCGCGGCGAGAGCAATCTCCACTTGATGCTTCCATCTTGAAAAACCTGGGCCACCGTCATATTTGGCCGTCAAGGATTGCCCCGGGTTGTCAGAAGTGGATAGGAAGAGCGGGTCCCCGGTATCGATTGTTGATCCATTCCTAGATCCGTCGCCTGATTTGTTTTCTTGCGCTATAATTTCTTCGCCACTCATCGTCAAAACCTAGGGTTCGCTATTGACCGCTGTCAACTCCCGTGAACAAGAAGACTCTCACAAAGAAAAGAAATCAGATTGAGAAAGAAGAGAAAACTAAGAGCAAGATCCCATGATCTTCATGCTATGATACCATGAAAGAAAGCAGAGAAGAAGCCCAAAAAGAAATCACCATGAAAGCTTCTTGATTATCGAACAAGGAAGGAAAACCCAAACTGGGTTTATGTGTTTCTACACAGAGACCGAAAACAAGACAAAAACGATAGACAACCACACTAACACTAAAGTAACCCTAATACTAACAACGGTCAGAAGTTCCACCCAACCACCCTCACAGTACGTGACTGAAAAAGAAACTAATAACATAAACAACTAAACACAAACACTATAACTTATAACATAGACAACTGATAAAATACATAATCCTAACAATTAGCGAGGGACGTTTTCTGTCTTCATTCCGTTACTAAGATGGCGATGGACTTTTCTGTCACTAATTGGTAACGGACGATCATCCGATGCAAATCTTGATTAGCGGCGTAAAACTGTTTAGTGACGGATCAGAGACGGAATATGTTTGTCTCTAATTCTGTTTTTTCTAGTAATGTTCCTAGGAACCCTCAGCATTTTTAAAAATTTAATTTATTATTATAATAAAATGTGATACCACTATAATAAATTTTGATTATGTAGTAGAAATACTTTGGTTTTGTAACTGAAAGACTATAATTCAAATTTCATAATTTTTTCCCAATTACAAGTTGAAAAATAAGATTTCTAATCTCTTTAGTAATAACTTGGTTTACAATATATAAATCTCTTCATGTACACAATCGTGCTTTCAACCTCCTATACTTTAAAACAGAACTATATAAACTATTGTTATATCTTTTTCTACATAGAAAGTAACACCATACATTAAAAATTCTGAATCCGCCTCTACTCTCAAGCATCATTGTCTGCCAGGTTCACCTCCCTTTAGTCATCTCCCCCTTCTCAAAACTTAACTATATTAATAAGCTTAATTACCTGTATAGAAAGAGATCGGTTTAGCTGGTCTTAATCAGTTTATCCCAATGTTATTGATCAGATATTATAGTCTCGTTTCCGACAAGTGATCGGTCAAATTTGATATACATTGAACCGATGATTTCTTCATTTTTTTTGATGTGTTTTGAAGGCTTCGTTTATTTATTTTTGAACCACTCACTTTAGCTCTGGGATGAACCGTTGCTAGCCCTGAAAAATCAAAGATTACAAATCTCATGTGGGTTATATATTGCTCGTAACACGACTCTGCTCTAGCTTGGTGGACTATAATAGAGAGAAATAAAGCTTTTATTGAAGCTTACAAATTGTCTATTGTCAATGTATTCCAGGTTAATGGAGAAAGGAGTCAGAACTTTCCTTTAGAAGATGGCTTTATTTCGGTTGCTTTTGTAGTTGATAGTAGAAAAAGATTAACCATTTCAGGTTGGAGGGGTTATCAGATCCAAGAAGGCCTACCTATGATTGTCTACAACAAGATCATGGAAAGCACTAGTAAAGTGCAGAAGCTGTTCTCAAAGCAGCAGGAATTGTAGTGGAACTTGCTCTTAGAGGGGGTAACCATTGTATCTGTTTGGAAACATCAATGAAGAATTGAATTGTTTGCTTTTGGCGCTACAGGCAATGAGGTGCCAGAAATCAGAAAGTGTAAAATGGAATTTGCTAGGCTATGTAATGCTCTTATTTCTTTTAAGTGTAATATTACTAAGGATAAAAACCTTAACTTTCTTTCTTTATTAGCTCCTATGAGCTTTAATGACTCTACAATAGCTGTTAAAACTTGGGAAGGATATAGTTAACATCCCTTTCCGAATTAGAGAAGCTTGTCTTTTGGATTTTGAGATTAGTGTGTAAGTTACTTATTGTTTGTTACTCCAAATATCCTTTAAGAAAAAAAAGCTGTCAGCCCTCTACTATTAAAGTTCCCTAACCCTCCTGGGAGTAATGAGCAACACATATCCACTCAATGCACTTTTGTAATACAATTGTATAACTCAAGTATGAAATTGTACTCAAGTAAGCTTTTGTTTAGAATTTTGACTTTCAACTTGAATAGAATGTATTAATATAATGTATTTTATTACTGAACTACCCATTTCGTATGGAAATCCATCCTTATAAAATAGTCGAAGAAAGTGTCAATTCTTTTTAATTTTAACCATTGGACATATTACCTTGAGCTCATACCAATTCTTTCTACGAGTCGGATATTGGGCAGCATGATGTTGGTCCTGACGCTCCCTTTGACGGATCTTTAAGCTTCTGTTCCATAGACTTGCCAGTACCATTGCTATCCCTTCCTTGCTCGCCTCAATCCTCTTCTATTTCCCACATCTTCTTGTTGTCTTCCCCCTTCATTTTTTCTCCCTAGTTTTTTTGGAACCTCAAAAAGTCATTATGACAGAAGGGAAGAGGAGAAAATGCTATATCGACATTACTGAATAGAAGAGAAGAAGATTACAGTGTGGTCGGATGAGTATCTGATATGCTAACTATATCACTGACTACTTACTGCTTACTGCTAATACAACTATATATATATACAGAGAGGAATAAGAATAGAGGTAAGACACGTGACAGTATACTAAAACTTATTCTAATACACCCCCTCAAGATTTACAATTGCATAGCAATTTTAAGTCTTGTCTTCGTTCTGTTGCATACCCAGCTTTGGGAAAAGGCTGCGGTATGTTCTTCCAGTCAAGGGTTTTGTTAAGACATCTGCCAGTTGATCTGAACTGGGTATGTACTTGACGTTGATGAGACCCTGCTGAATGCTGTTGCGGACGTAGTGGCAGTCGATTTCGATATGCTTGGTGCGCTCGTGTGACACGGGATTCTTCGCAATGTAGATCGCTGCCAAGTTGTCACACCGGAGAGGAACTGGCTGGATTCCTTCAACACCCAGCTCATGTAGTAGCCGTGTGAGCCAGCTTAGCTCTGCAGAGACATGCCGCATGGCTCTGTACTCGGCTTCAGCAGATGAAAGGGAGACAGACAATTGTTTCTTCGATTTCCAGCTTAAGGGAGAACCTCCCAGCAGAACATAGTATCCTGATATTGACTTGCGTGTAATGGGGCAGGATGCCCAATCTGAATCACAAAATGCCAACAAAGTGTAATCAGTGCGGTTATTGAAAAATAATCCATATCCTAGTGTTCCCTTTATGTAAGACAATGCATGCAATGCTGCCTGATAATGTGCATCCGTAGGACGCTGCATAAATTGGCTTAAATGTTGAACAGTAAAGGCAATATCAGGTCTTGTATTAGAGAGGAAGTTCAACTTCCCTATCAGCTTGTGGTAGGGAGTAGGATCTGACAGAAGCTCTCCTGTATCCTGCTGTAATTGATGATTGAGCTGCAAAGGAGAAACAACTGAACGAACATTGTGCATATCATAATCAGATAGTATTTGGTTAGCGAAATTTCTCTGTGTCATAATCATCCCTGTTTCAGTTGGTAGAAATTCCATACCCAGAAAATGATGTATTCTGCCCAGATCTTTGATCTGAAAAGTTTGATGTAACTGATCCTTTAAATGATCTATTTCTCTCTTGTTGTTTCCTATGACAAGAAGGTCATCAACATAGACACCCAAGTATGTGTGCTGGTTCCCTATGTTCTTGGTAAAGAGAGAATAATCATTTGGAGATTGGTTGTATCCTAAAGTTTCCAAGAATTTCTTTAGTTTATCAAACCATTGCCTCGATGCTTGCTTGAGACCATATAGTGATTTATTGAGTTTGCAAGCTTTGTTGTTTCCTTGGACTGAAAGACCTTGTGGTATTTGCATGTACACATTTTCATGTAAATCACCATGTAAAAATGCGTTATTTACATCCATTTGGTCTAGAATCCACCCTCTTTTGATGGCAAGAATGATTAAGGCTCTAATGGTTGTGAGTTTGACTACGGGAGAAAAGGTCTCCTCATAGTCAATCCCATATTTTTGAGTGAAGCCTCTAACCACTAATCTTGCCTTGTGGCGCTCAAGGGTTCCGTCAGCTTTTAGTTTGGTTTTGTAAACCCATTTGCAAGAGATTGGTTTCTTACCTTTAGGAAGATCTACAACAGTCCAGGTGTCATTTCTTTTAAGAGCTTCAAATTCATTTTTCATTGCTTGCACCCAATGAGGGTGTTGTATGGCTTCAGTATAAGAGGTGGGCTCATGGAGGGACAAAACTTTGGAATAAGTATTGGTGTTCCCTAGAGAGCAGAGGCTCAGAGTTATGGAAGGCTGGACATTTGTGAGAGTGGAAGAAGAAAGATCATCACTGTCAAATGGTTTGGGAGAAGAGGAAATAGAGTTATGTAACCGCTGTGTAAGAATATTTGTGAAAGAATCAGTTTTGCTTGATGTAGTGTGGCAAATATAGTCACGAAGTTTTTCTGGTGGTTTATGGACTCTAGAAGATCTGCGAAGATGAACTTCAGCAGTGGAGTCTTGTGGGTCAATAGCAGAAGGAGAAGGTATATCTGTTACCCCCTGTTGAATGTCCTCTGTTGGACTGTCAAAAGAGGAGGGAGGTTCTATAGACTGGTGTGTTTGATGGGAAGATGGGGAAGATGTGATCTGATCATGGAAATGATTTCCACACTTTTCTGGACTGTTATTGAGGGACGTTTCTGCAGTGTGGGATGGTCTGTTGTGGGATGGATTTTCTGTATAAAGAAGAGGTTCAAGAGGGTCATTATCATGAGATGAGATTTCTGTATGAAGAAATGGGTCATCAGGAATGTCATGCCAGAGGTTCTTCCACTCATTGTCCCTGAGTGGAAATATTGTTTCAAAGAATGTCACATCTCTACTAATGTGTATTTCTTCTGTTTGTATGTGGAGCAGAATGTGACCCTTTGTATTTTTGGAATTCCCTAGATAAATGGAAGCAGTAGATCTGGGATCAAGCTTTGATCTATTGGGCTGTATGTTGGTATAGTAGCATAAACAGCCAAAAACACGGAGTTCATTGTAATCTGGTTGGGAGTTAAAGAGTCTTTCAAAAGGAGTTATGTTGTTAATAGCCTTTGAAGGAATTCTATTTATGATGTATGTAGCATGCTCCACACAATAACCCCAGTATTTCTGGTGGAGGCCAGATTGGAATAAGAGGGAACGGGCAACTTGCATTATGTGCCCTTGTTTCCGTTCGACTATTCCGTTTTGTTGGGGTGTGTGGGAGCATGTTGTTTGATGTAAAATTCCTTTTTCATTGAAGAATTTAACTCCTTCATTGGATTTTCCTAGCTCCTTAGCATTGTCGCTTCTAATTATTTTAATTCCTTTTGTGAATTGCCTTTCAACAAGATTTACAAAATTTTTGATGTGCTGCATAGCATCAGATTTGTGCTTAAGAAGAACAACCCAAGTAGCACGAGAAAAATCATCTACGATAGTAAGGAAATGTTTATGACCTTGAACTGAAGTAGTCCGCATTGGTCCACAAATGTCAATGTGAATCATGTCAAATATACAAGTTGTCTTTATTTCAGATACACCAAATTTGAGGCGTTTTCCTTTGGCCTTATAGCAAACAGTACATGGGAGAATTCCTATGTTCTTATGGCCCTGAACAATATCTAATTTGGCCATTTTTTCACTACTTAGGTGACCTAAGCGATTATGCCAAAGAAAAACATCTCTGTTTGAAGGAAAAGAATTGGTATGTAACTGAGATGTCAGCACACTGGGTATATGATAATGCAAACTAGCAAGAAAATTCTGTAAAGCAACTGTGTCAAGAAAATAGAGACCATGGTGTTGGCTGGCAATCTTAGCTTGTGAACCAGATTTAAAGTCCTGCACATTAACGTTGTCATTGCAGAATATTATGCTCATGTTCAGTTGCTTTGAAAGTTTATGCACAGATAAAAGGTTAAACATGAAGGATGAGACATACATGACAGGTTTTAATTTCAAGTTTGTACAAATAGAAGCACTCCCTATATAATCAATGGGTTTTCGGTTTCCATCAGGTAATGTGATATCCCTATGGCACTCTAAATTATCAAAGTTGTCCAGCATGGATTTGTTTCCTGTAATGTGCTCAGAGGCACCAGAGTCTAGTATCCAGTATGATTTCAGTTTATCAGAAACATAATCAGTCTCAGTGTGCATAGAAAACATTTGAGTTTGAACGATAGTACCTGCAAATTCACCAAAGACTTTGGGATTATTAGAAGTAGAATTCTGCTTCCTTTTGTCTAAGAAACCAACGAGTTGTTCCAGCTGTTCTGCACTAAGGCCAGCAACAGGGGAGCTTTCTTGCGAATTCGCCTTTCTCTGTCTTCGATCTTCCCCGACTGAAGTTCCAGCAATAGATGGTGAGGCTTCTTGGTTTTGATTGGTGTGGTCGTTGGGAAACCCTACTATCCACCAGCAGTCTGCCCGGGTATGTCCTAGTTTAGCACAATTTGTGCATTTAGGAAGGGATTTCTTCTTTGTTGAATTTCCGCTAGTTCCTGTCGCATTCTTGGAGGGGGATTTGAGCCGGCCGTATGAATTAGGGTTTCGATTGGCATTATAGTTGACCTTGTTCGATAAAGCTATCGAACTCCCCACTTCGTTCTTGGCTTCTTGGTCTTCTCGTTGTTTTTCATCTTGCGTGAGTAATGAATACGCTTGCCCTAGTGTCGGAAGAGGATTCATTAACAGTATACTCCCTTTGGCTTGCTTGAAGTTGTCGTTCAAACCATCTAAGAACTTCATGAGATGATCTTGACGTTTCTGTTCTTCGATTTCTTTAGTGATGTTGCAGGTGCAATTTCCGCAAACACATTTGGGGATTTTTCTTGCCTCGTTCAATCGATCCCAAAGCCTTTTTAATTTGGCGTAGTATGCACTGATGGAGTCTTCATTCTGCTGTGTTTGGCTGATTTCGCGCTGGATGGTAAATCTCAGGACCATTCACGAGGTCATATCGTCTGCAGAGATCCGCCCAAGCTTCATGTGCGGTGTCGCAGTAAAGAATTGAATCTGCGATGTCCTTCTCAACTGAATTGATGATCCAGGCGAAGACGGTGTGATTACACCGCTCCCAGAGTGGAAATCTTTCATCGGTTCTAGGAGGTTGAGTTATTTGGCCGTTTACAAAGCCGAATTTATTTTTGGCCTTGAGTTGAATTGTCGCGGCACGTTTCCAGTTATCGAACCCTTTCCCCTTGAATTTACTTCCGAAGTTGAGATTTGTATGGTCGGAAGGATGTAAAAAGAAAGGATCCGCCATGTCAGTGAGAGTTGAGATTTCTTGATTCACCGGCTCTCCTGTTTGACTTTCCTCCATATTGTTAGGGTTTCTACCTTCTTCGTCTGGTTCTTCGTCTGCTTCTTCATCGATAGTCTCCTCTTCTTCTTCAGGTTTCTTGCCTGAATTATCTTGCGCCATTTATGTGTGGAAGCGTGTGTTTTTCGGGAGCCTCAGCTCTGATACCATGACAGAAGGGAAGAGGAGAAAATACTATATCGACATTACTGAATAGAAGAGAAGAAGATACAGTGTAGTCGGTTGAGTATCTGATATGCTAACTATATCACTGACTACTTGCTACTTACTGCTACTACAACTATATATATATATGTGTGACAGAGAGGAATAAGATAGAGGTAAGACACGTGACAGTATACTAATACAGTATACTAATACTTATCTAATATAGTGGTGGTTCCTTGGGAATGGGGCTCTTAATAATGGCCTTTTGCATGTGGGATTGAGGTTGACAACTCTTCGTTTTCCCCTCTTCTTCCTTTCGCCTTTATTGTGTCTTTCATGTTGACTCATCTATTGTCTTCTTCCTTACTTCTTTATACTCTTCATGTCTCTGCAATGCCACTCTCCCCTTCCATAGTCGGTGGAGGAACTTTCTGCCCGTTGTGTAGACCTCTCTAACAAAAGATGAAGGGGAGACAACTATTATGCATGAACTTGAGGATCATGCCCTCTTCCTACCGTTTGAGATGCCTTCTCTACAGTCCTTCACATCCAAGAACACCGACCTTCGAGCTCTGAATCTTCTCTAGGCCAAGCCTGGTAGGTAGAAGGAGAGAATATTTGTATCGCATGCAAGGACCTCTATCTCTTCGAGTTTGAGAAACAGAGATGGTGCATGCAGTCCTCTATTGAGGGCCTTGGTGCTTTGATGGTTCGTCGTCTGGATTTCCAAAGAATAGACAAGTGCAAGGCCCTACACGACCTTTATTTTAGTAGGATCCCCTGTTGGGTAGGGGTCTATGGTGTCCCTTTCCTCTTCCACCATAAGGATGGATTCGGCTGTATTTTGGCTATGGGGAGGACGACGATCTAATTGGTGGAGAGTTCATCATGCGTACAAAACTCCTTCTTGATATAATGAAGTCGTCAGTGTTGTGTTACCATATCTACTGATGGAATATACTATGTCTTTGGGTTACTTATGAGCGGATGCCGTCAGTTTGCTTCTGATATGGTTTATTTACTCACACAAACCTGCTCTGGTCAGACGAGTCTGGACAGGGAATCTACCCTTACAGTCCCTGACATAAGGGCGACAAGCTAACCGTTTTAGACTATAGAAGCACTTAGAAGAGAATGATAAAACATGGAAATTATCTTGTGGTCTTGTGAAAAAGCTTGTCACTCGCTGGCTAGGTCCATCACACACAAAAATGTAGCGGGAATAGGACAAGATGCGCATATGGACATAGAGGGAAGAAGCCAGAAACACTTATAATGCATCTTCCCTAATTCCAAGCCAACAGATTCCCAGGACAACATTGAACCAGGTGAGAGCCTCACTACAACTCCCCCTGCGTCGATGACAGCGGAAGAGCCACCGATCATGGTTAGCAATCGAAAGCATAGCTTTGATCGACATGTGTTGGGTAAATCTGTCACCAAGCCACGGTCACCTGAGTTAACAGTTGAGTTGGCCCATCAAAAGGGGTCGAAGGTGAATGTCTCTAATTCCTAGAATGCACCGGCAACCCTGACTCTAGGGGTTGCCCAAACAAAAGAATTTGCATGGTTTTAATCACAAGGTTCGGCATGATCGATCTACTTGGGACCACCTTTTGTTTTTGTACTACCAAATCATGCCCTTGCTGGTTGTCACGGAGTCAGTTCCTTTTCCATTATTTGTCTTTGATGTTAGTTTGTTTTGTTGCATCTGGTATGTGTCTTAGATGTACAACGTTATTGTCCCCCTGTTGGTATATTTTCAAATCAATATCAGGTAAGTGTGGTGCTCGGCTTAATAGATGGATTTTTTGGGAAGCAGTAATTACCCATCCTTGATATTAACTTTAATAAATCTTTCAAGCTACTCTCACAACATCCCAATTGGATCAGGTTGCATATAGTAGTTGCCACAGTTAGTGTTTGCCCTAGGTCGGTTCTTGTATGGTTGCAAACAATAACTTGTAACTTAAAAAAAGTGATTAATGATATGGATTGTTGGTTTTTTTTAAAAAAAAATCTATCTATCAGCCTTAAGCAACCACATCACTTGTAATGAGCTCCTCTTAATGTATAATATGTTTCTTTTTTTTTTTTTTGCTTTTTCAATTAGGGAAAGGGGCGTAGTCATCAGGCCTTTATTTAAATTTATATATTAATGAACCCAGACCCAACCATTTTGTTTTTATTTGACTGATAATATCATTGGTAATTTCTTGGTTACATCCTAATATAATTATAGATGGCTACATATATGTATATTTATTCTATAAAAGTTGTACAGTTAGTATATGAAAACTGTACATAACATATGTATATATAAAGTTATATACTGAATTCTGATATTACTGAAATTGTACTAGATGTACATACTGATTTCTTAAGCTGTACAATAAGTTTAGAAAAACAGTGTTTTATTCTATACAAATTGTACAACTACAAATATAGCCAAAATTAGCTTTATAGCTAAGAGGGATTGATATCATTAGGCATTCTTTTCTGTTCATTTCCGCAGGTTTTAACACATTTTTATACAGAACATTGGATAGAGAAATCGACTTCAATCTTTTAATAAAAAAGTTAACAAAACAACGCTCGTATATATAGTTTGTAATAGATCATCAAACGTTGAATCGATATTTTCTTGTACAACCAAAATATTGTTGCACTCGTTTCACCAAACGCAATCCAAACATCATACCTACCTAGGAAAGTGGGGGGATTATATAATATTACAACATCCCAAACCATGATACCATTAGCACGTCTAGTCGCCCGTTGTTTCATGAAAAGAACATCAAATCATGACCAATCCTTTAAATGTTTTACACAAACGTTTGTTAAATTAATTAATTATTATCACCTAACTCGATATCATGCATATTTTGAACTTCATATAATTAATCTAGCTATTGTGTCTGTAGTTTATAAGTTTCTAATAATTAATCAACTGGTCTGCTGCTTTTGCATTACATTTGGTGAGATATAGGATCCACTAGAAATTCCGTCTCTTCTTTTTTATTACAAACCAAGGTAGCTAGCAGTATATATATAGATTGTATATTTATTACATTAGCAAAAAAAAGATTATAAACACGTGTATATCATAATTATCATTTAAAGATATTCCGCCCACAGAAAACAGTCCAAAACTGGTAGTAGATACAAAGAAAATCAACCAAGCAATTCTGTATACATTAATTAATATTAAATTTCCCCATGAATTGGTAAACCAGCTCAATTGATTCATTATGCATTGCACCGAACGAGATACGTACGCCCAACTCAAGTGGGATTTTTTTAAAGTGGTATCGGTGTGTTCGTGGATATTCCTAGCTTTTGATAGTTTTATCAATTTTTGTGCTAATTCGATCATTTTTGGAAAAATTATATCGTCCACCCATGACGTTTGGCTAAATTACACACCCCACCCACGTTTCA
This sequence comes from Limonium bicolor, assembly GCA_023374045.1. Lineage (NCBI taxonomy): Eukaryota > Viridiplantae > Streptophyta > Magnoliopsida > Caryophyllales > Plumbaginaceae > Limonium > Limonium bicolor. The sequence continues at coordinate 29,119,961 of CM041783.1, read as the reverse complement.
AAAATTACTTTGCCCACCCATGTGGTTTCCACTATTTTACATCCAGCAACTTTTCAAATATTTCATCAGTTTAAAAGATGGTTAAATGTTATCCAAAATTGCTGAAACTTTACATGGACTATTCTAAAATGTTATATTTTGATCTAGCGTGAAATCTAAAGTTTTTAAGCTCATATGTGATTCATGGGACCCAATAAAACATGTGACATGTGAACATATTTTCATTGGGTCCCACAGGTAATATATGACATTGAAAATCTTTGGATTTCACGCTAGATCAAAATATAACACCTTAGAATCATCCATGTAAAGTTTCATCAATTTTGGATAACATTTAACCATCTTTTAAGTTGATCAAATATTAAAAGTTGGTGGATGTAAAATAGCAAAAACCACATGGGTGGACAAAGTTTTTTGAAACCTCGTGGGTGGGGTGTGTAATTTCACCAAACGTCATGAGTGAGGGATGTAATTTTCCCATCATTTTTCTAATTTTATTTAAATAGTTGTTTTTAACAACTAATATTAATTTCAGTATTCCTTTTCAATTCCTCACTATTTTATTTTGACAACTGAATTTAAAAACTCACAACAAACACATGCCGTGCATGGAGCACAGTCTTGTATATGTTAGGTATCTGTATATCTCATAGTAATAATTTTCAATCTTGTGACGGCGAACGTACACACGAATGTACAAGCCGCAGCAGTAGCCGCCTCAGCCACAGCTGACTCAGCAACCTCAACATATAATATAAGTATATCCATCATGTGCACTAAATTAATGCACGTATATTAAACTGTTGGATGAGGGTAAACCATGAAGACAAAAATACAAATGACGTCAGACATATACTATATATATGGGGATAAAATACTGCACGGTAAGAAAGTAATTAATGAAGCAACAATATAAATGGGTACTATAATATACCTACATATATGCAATAATTGTGTGGGTGAAAATGAGTTAGGTGGAGATATTTTTCGAATCCCAACTGTAAATCAACAGGGTGCTGCTATTCCATTTCATCTTCTTAATATGTCCCGACAAATGTTTCAATTCAGAAACCCAACTTTGATCATTAGCTTCCTCAATACTATTTCTTTTATATTTCAATCATTTTAACATTCAATTCAAATTTTTTTTCTATAATAAAGTTCATTTTGATTTTTATACATTATTTTTTCACATTATCTCAGTATTAATGCAAAAATATTCATTAATTTGGATTAAAAAAATAATTACATATGTCATATATTACTTTTCTTATAAGAAGTATTTTATCTTCTCAAATAACTTATATTTAAAAACCAAAGGACTACTATAACTACTACTTACTTGCTAGCTACTTAATTGCTTTCTACAACAATCTTCAATCATGCAATCCCTCCATGGAATATAGTATCGAAACCTCTATGTATTACTTTAGATTAAGCGAGCTCTATACCTCTTATTGGAAAGAGTTCAGTTTTAGACTAAGCCACCGGTCAGATCGGCCAAGTGATGCTAGCTAATTTGTATTAAATATATTATATTTGTATAAATTATATGAAAAATATAAGTTTTATTTGAAGTATAATAATTACACATAAAACTAAAAAACTAGATCATAAACAAAATCAACAAGACTAAAAATGTGTCATAGCCCAGCCCATATTCAACTTGACAATCTAAATGAATAAGCTTTGAGTTTTGGACAACCTAATGGGAGTAGAGATCAATTTCTATGTATAGGATTCAGACATTTATGAAGACCATTACTTTAAACGGTGCTGATGCTAATATTACTATAGGGGATTCCCAGATGAAGATGTTAAATTTAGAGATATTAAGTCTAAGGAATCAGTAATCCTTCAACCCACTTTCTCATCCTAGCTTGTCACACGGACTTTATCTTGTGTGATTTACCCGGTCAACGTGGTTTGCAGGCGCTCGCATCACCCACAAGTTTATTAAGATCGAGTCTATTGTTGGGGCCTTATTCCTTAGTCTTATATCTAATCTATTAGTCCAACATAATTATCTGTATCTTTAATATATATCTCGTTTAGCTTTTGCGGACAATTAAGGCAACTACTTAATTCTTCTTGGTTGCATTGAGAAACGGCAACACTATTCCTATCAATGAAAGCTTTTGTTTTCACCAAGTTTTTGTGAAGTCTCTCTTCTTCTTCCCATCAAATGCATCTTGGACCTGGTTTTGACATGGTATCAGAGCACACTAAGGTGTCATTATTCTTGTGCTCAATCTTCTTTGTCGCTATAATGGCTTCAGGAACAAAGTCGATCGAGGAAATTCTGGAAACCTTGGCCTCTAGAAAAGGGTGAGACAATGTGATTGAGATGTGAGATCCATTATTTGTTGTGACATCAGATCACCCTGGAATGGGGATCACTGATAAATTTGGAGGGATACGATTCCAAACCTTGAAGCTTACACCTTTGACTTCTCTCATGACCAAGAATAAAGTTGGTATAATTGATGGAACCATAACAAGATTGACAAATGATGAGAAAAAGGCCATCGTCAGGGATAGATGTACAATTTAGTTATGTCTTGGCTGTTGAATGTGTTTGAGAAGTAGATAAGAGAAAGTATTGTCTATTTACGTACTTTGAAGAATGTGGGAGAATTTACTGGCCATATATGATACCAATGATCATTATTCTCAAATCCCACACTCAAGGCTCGGATCTACATGCACAGACAGTGCGGTTTTAAATGGTCAATCTTTGACAGAGATCAAACCTATTGTAAGGTCATTTATGTCAACTAGATTTCTTTCTCCAAGGTGTCACTTGTAGAAGGAATTGAACTTACTGAACTGCTGAATTATCATGAAGCCAGTCAAAAGGAACATTGGAGAAAGGCTATGAAAGTTGAACTCCAAGCTTTGGAAGCTAATCACACTTGAGAAATGACAAAAACTCCGATCAGGCAAGAAGACTTATTGGTAAGCTAAATTATTTCACCAATACTTGCACTGATTTAATTTTTAGCATACAACATCTCAGTCAATTTCTTTAAAATCCATGTGTCCACCATTTGCAAGTTGTTCTTCATGTTCTTCATACAAGAAGATCAGTGAGTTGATTTTCATCTTATTTGGTGTTCCCTGATATCTTGGAAATCTAAGAAGCAGGTTTGTGTTTCACTTTCATTAGTTGAGGCTGAGTATAGGGCTATGAGAAGTGTTACAACCAAAATGTCTTGGATAATTTGTCTCTAATTATATGAGCTTGGTGTTACAGAGATTGAGCCTTTTTCAGTGAAATGTGACAACAAACCTGCAATATATATTACCAACAAATCTAGCAATGCATGAAAGAACTAAGCATGTTGAGGTTGATTGTCATTGTGTTATAGATTGAATTCGAAAGGCCTCATTACAATGAGCCCATCCCTAACACTACTCGACTTGCTGACATGCTTACAAAAAAGTCTTCGTAGTAAACAATACAAGGATCAATATTCTTCCATGGGCATTTCTGATGCTCTTTATTAATCTATACAGGAAGACTCGACTAATTCTCCAAGTCTTCGACTTGGGGGGGGGGAGGGTATTAAGATTGAATCTATTGGTTGTGTCTTATTCTTTAGCCTTGTTTTTATCATTAATATCTTCTTTAGCTATTGCGGACAAGTAAGGCAACTACTTAATTCTTTTATTTGCATCGAGAAACCAACAACTCTATTCCTATCAATGAAAGCTTTCTTGTTCATCAAGTTTTCGTAAGGTCTCTCTTCTTCTTCCCATTGAGTGCATCTTGGTCCTGGTTTTGACACGGTTTACCCAGAGTGCACTCTAATAGTAGCAGTCGTGGCTTCCACATACTTATAAAAGAAAAGAAAGAAGTAGAAGATGTGATGATACACATTTTTAGATGGGACGAAGTAAATTCATGGGAAGAATCAATCAATAATATCAAAAATTTTCAGTACCCACTTGTATGTTTACATAGATGTGGATCTTGTAACAAAATTTCATGGATATGGCAGCAATAGAGTACTACAATTTTGTTATAAAAAGGGTACTGTTCACTGTTTGGATTATACTAATTACCAGAGCTGGCAGGTACACCGGTTCCTTATCGTGCAGTGTAATTAAACCACAAAATGTACCCTTCATTGAATCAGTACGCTTGATACATGCATATACACTAGTGATGTTAATTAATACTACCAATTGGTAAGTAGTAGTGTTTTAGTTAGCTTTCTATGAATCTCTAGAGATATCTAGCTTAATCGAGGTTTTCTTACTAGTTCAGTACTTTTCAATTAATTAGTTTGCTTCAACACTAAGACTCTCAATCCGATTGGTCTTTTTTTTTTTTCTCAATTGATCGATCTGCCTGAATTGAAAAGAATCACGAGAGAATCATTAATTTGTCAACGACAAGGAAACGAAACGAAAGGAAACGATACAGGTAGTTAGTAAAGTGGGAATGTTGTTGTTAGTACAGATATTAAACTTAGGAATGCTCTTCTGGTTCCCAGTTTAAAGTTTAACCACATTTTTGTAAATAGATTCACAAAACATATGAGGTGTACACTAAGAATTGGGGAGGAATGTTATTTGACGCAGGACCCCATATTGAGAATTGAAGGAAATTTTGGTTTAGTGAAGTGAAGGAAGGCTTAATCATCCTAGGTATTGCGGCCTTGGAAGAATTTCTAAAATAAAGAAGGGAAAAAGAAAGTGATCAGTTAGTTTTTCACATAGTGTTGTAACAAGAAATAAAGAATTGTACTGGCGCAATCGCTTAGGACATGTTCCCCTTCAATTGTTGTTGGTGATGCTTGTCATAAAGCAAAAGGATGTCGTGTTCCATTCAACTTCTAATAAATTTTCTCTGAATTGTTTTGACCTAATACACTTGGATGTTTGGGGACCGTGTTCTAAAGAATCATGATGGCAATATTTATTGTTTAACCATAAATGAGGATAAAAGTGGGAGTGTTTGGATAAAACACATGAGAATAAAATTAGAGGTGAGTGGTCTTAAAAAGGAGTTCATTTTCATGATTGAGAATCAGTTCAACAAGAATGTTAAGGTTGTTAGGTTGGACAACTTCTATGAATTAAGTTTGACCAAAGAAGCTAGTATATTTTTCAAGAGCAAAGGTTTTGTGCATCAAACTTCATATCCCCACATGCCAACAGAACGGCGTGGTTGACAGAAAGCATCGTTATATCTTAGATACTGCATATGTTGTTTTTTTTTTCAATCTGGTTTGCCTTCGAAGTACTGAAGGAGTGTTCTATTCCCCAGCTTTATGATTAATAGTTTACCCACTACTAAGTTAGATGGTTTGACTCCTTATGAGATACGAGAAGAATCATCTTATGACAGTATCAAGACTTTTGGTTGTCTGGCACATGCAATTGTCAAAGAGAACTAAACAAAAGTTTGATGAAAGAGTAGATAAATGTGTGTATCTCGGCCCTAGTATTACTAGCAAAGGGCATAAGCTGCTTCGATTGAAAGACAAGAAGATAATAGTGAATTATGATGTAAAGTTCTTTAAAAAGGTATATCCTTTATTGAAAACAAGGCTGGATGTGAGTACTCTGATAAGATAGTTTAGGAGTTGAATGTTATGCCCATGACACACAATGAAGAAGATTATGTGTATCACGGTTTTGAATCGGGTGCTAGTAGTTTTCCAACCAGTAACGTTTCAGATGAAGTAGTGGGATACTATAGATTGAAGGAAGTACTGAGACAAATCTTGATTTACAATAGAATTTCTGAGAGGGTTATGTAGATTCTACCTCACAACAATGTGATGATGATGGTGGTCTAGAAAGAGACAATAGTAGAGTAAGTCCAGCAGTTCCATAAGGCAATTGTCTAAGAAGAATCGTGAACGTGTCAAGCCAGCATACTTGCAAGATTACATTTTTGGCTTAACAACAATTGACAATATTGATACCAATGATCATTATTCTTAAATTCCACACTCAAGGCTTGAATATACATGCGTGGACACTGTGGTTTTTGAATGGTTAGTCTTTGACACAGATTAAACTATTGTTAGGTCATCTATGTCAACTAGATTTCTTTCTCAAAGTTGTCACTTGTAGAAGGAAACTGAACTTATTGAACTATTGAATTATCATGAAGTCAGTCAAAAGGAACATTGGAGAAAGGCTATGGAAGCTGAACTCCAAGCTTTGAAAGCTAATCACACTTGAGAAATGACAAAAACTCCGATCAGGCAAGAAGAGAGTTGGTTACAATGGGTTTACTGTGTCAAAATGAAGTCAGAAAGCTCTATTGAACGGTATAAAGCTCGTTTAGTAGTTAAAGGGCACACTCATAAAGAATGGGTGGATTACATTAAAACATTTTCACCAGTGGTTCACATGATAACAATTCGAACATTGTTATCAGCGGCAAATAAACGGGGTTAGATTTTTGATCAGTTTGATGTCAACAATGCCTTCTTACATGGGCATTTAGATGAAGAAATTTACATGAAACCACCCCCTAGTTTCTGCCTAGCTAGTAAAGATTTTGTGTGCAAGTTAAAACGGTCACTGTATGGTTTAAAGCAAGCTTCGCGTCAGTAGTATGCTAGGCTTCCTAACTTCCTCAAACAGCAAGATTTTACCAACTCCTATAATGACTATTCTTTATTCTTTAAGAAGAAAAAAGAATACACAATCTTCATATGTACCTATGTGGATGATTAGTTAACCTGTGGAAAAAACATGGATGAGATTGAATCTCTCAAATACAGTCTTGACAAGAAGTTTATGATTAAGAACCTTGGTTCGCTTCATTAATTCCATGGTCTTGAATTTCAAAGAACTTAAAAGGGTATGGCGGTTACTCAATGCAAGTACAATAAGGAATGATGAAAGAATTTGGTTTGGATACTGCTCACAAGGTTGCTAGCCCTATTGAACCAGGTGTTAAGTTGGGAAAAGAAGATGGCGCCAAGTAGGAAATCGCTTAAATATACAAATGACTTATGGTAAGGTAAACTATCTCACCAATACTCGCCTTGGTTTAAGTTTTAGCATTAACATCTCAGTCGATTTCATCAAAATCCCTGTGTCAACCATTTGCGGTTGTTTTTCAGTTCTTTAGTATGTTAAAGAAACTATCAGTAATAGTATTTTTCTTTCTACTGCACAATCCTACAACTTAGTTGAGTTTTGTGATTTTGATTGGGCAGCCTGCTCTCACATAAGAAGATCAGTCAATGAATTTTTCATCTTATTTTGTGGTTCCTCGATATCTTGGAAATCTAAGAAGCAGGTTTGTGTTTCCCTTTCATCATTTGAGGCTGAGTATAGGGCTATGAGAAGTGTTACAACCAAAATGGCTTGGATAAGTTGTCTCCAATTATATGAGCTTGGTGTTGCAGTGAATGAGCCAATTCCAATAAAATGTGACAACAAATCTCAATATATATTGTCAACAATCCAACAATGCATGAGAGACCTTATAAGCATGTTGAGGTTGATTATCACTGTGTTAGAGATCAAATTCAAAATGGCCTCGTTATAGTGGAGCGCATCCCTAACACTAATCGACTTGCTGACATACTTACGAAAAAGTCTTCCTGCCAAACAATATAGAGTCTTCCTGCCAAATAATACAAAGTTCAATATTCTTCCATAGGTCTTATTCTTTAGTCTTGTTTCTAGTCTATTAGTTCAGCCCAAATATCTATATCTTTAATATCTTGTTTAGCTACTGCAGACAAGTAAGTTAACTACTTAATTCGTTTTTGGTTGCATCGCGAGAAACCGACAACTCTATTCCTATCAATGAAAGCTTTCTTGTACATCAAGTATTTGTAAGGTCTCTCCTCTTCTTCCCATCGAGTGCATCTTGGTTATGGTTTTGACACGGTTTATCCAGAGTGCACTCTAATAGTAGCAGTCACAGGTTCCACGTACGTATAAAAGAAAAGAAAGTAGTAGAAGATGTGATGATACACATTTTAGATGAGGCAAAGTAAATTCATAGGAAAAATCAATCAAGAATATCAAAAAAGTTCAGTATCCACTTGTATGATTACATAGATGTGGATCTTTTAACAACATTTTCATGGATATGGCAGCAATAGAGTACTACAAACAAAGGCTACTGTTTACTGTTTGGATTATACTAATTACCAGAGCAGGCCGGTACACCGGTTACTTATCGTGCAATGTAATTAAACCACAAAATGTACCCTTCATTGAATCAGTACGCTTGATACATGCATATACACTAGTGGTGTTAATTAATACTACCAATTGGTAAGTAGTAGTGTTTTAGTTAGCTTTCTGTGAATCTCTAGAGATATCTTGCTTAATCGAGGTTTCTTACTAGTTCAGTACTTTTTAATTAATTAGTTTGCTTCAACACTAAGACTCTCAATCCGATTGGTCTTTTTTTTTCTCAATTGATCGATCTGCCTGAATTGAAAAGAATCACGAGAGAATTATTAATTTGTCAATGACAAGGAAACGAAACGAAAGGAAACGATACAGGCAGTTAGTAAAGTGGGAATGTTGCTGTTAGTACAGATATTAGAGGGAGTGGTCTTAAAAAGGAGTTCATTTTCATGATTGAGAATCAGTTCAACAAGAAGGTTAAGGTTGTTAGGTTGGACAACTTCTATGAATTAAGTTTGACCAAAGTAGCTAGTATGTTTTTCAAGAGCAAAGGTTTTATGCATCAAACTTCATATCCCCACATGCCACAATAGAATGACGTGGTTGACAGAAAGCGTCGTTATATCTTAGATACTGCATATGTTGTGTTTTTTTTTTCAATTTGGTTTGCCTCAGAAGTACTGGGAGGAGTGTTCTTTTCACTGGCTTTATGATTAATCGTTTGCCCACTACTAAGTTGGATGGTTTGATTCCTTATGAGATATGAGAAGAACCATCTTATGACAGTATCAAGACGTTTGATTGGCTGGCATATGCAATTGTCACAAAGAGAAATAAACAGAAGTTTGGTGAAAGAGTAGATAAATGTGTGTATCTCGGCCCTAGTATTACTAGCAAAGGGCATAAGCTGCTTCGATTGAAAGACAAGAAGATAATAGTGAATTATGATGTAAAGTTCTTTAAAAAGGTATATCCTTTATTGAAAACAAGGCTGGATGTGAGTACTCTGATAAGATAGTTTAGGAGTTGAATGTTATGCTCACACGATGAAGAAGATTATGTGTATCACGGTTTTGAATCGGGTGCTAGTAGTTTTCCAACCAGTAACGTTTCAGATGAAGTAGTGGGATACTATAGATTGAAGGAAGTACTGAGACAAATCTTGATTTACAACATAGTTTTGGAGAGGGTTATGTAGATTCTATCTCACAACAATGTGATGATGATGGTGGTCTAGAAAGAGACAATAGTCTAGTAAGTCCAGCAGTTCCATAAGACAATTGTCTGAGAAGATCTAATCGTGAACGTGTCAAGCTAGCACACTTGCAAGATTACATTGTTGATAACAACAATTGACAATGTTGATACCAATGATCATTATTCTCAAATTCCACACTCAAGGCTTGAATATACATGCGTGGACACTGTGGTTTTTGAATGGTTAGTCTTTGACACAGATTAAACCTATTGTTAGGTCATCTATGTCAACTAGATTTCTTTCTCAAAGTTGTCACTTGTAGAAGGAAACTGAACTTATTGAACTATTGAATTATCATGAAGTCAGTCAAAAGGAACATTGGAGAAAGGCTATGGAAGCTGAACTCCAAGCTTTGGAAGCTAATCTCACTTGGGAAATGACAAAAACTTCCACCAGACAACAAGAGTGTTGGCTGAAAATGGGTTCACTATGTCAAGCTGAAGTCAGATGGCTCTCTTGAACGGTATAAAGCTCGTCTAGTAGTTAAAGGGTACACTCATAAAGAAGGGGTAAATTACACTAAACATTTTCACTAGTGGTTCACATGATAACCATACGAACATTGTTATCAGCGGCAGATAAACGGGGTTAGATTTTTGATCAGTTTGATGTCAACAATGCCTTCTTACATGGGCATTTAGATGAAGAAATTTACATGAAACCACCCCCTAGTTTCTGCCTAGCTAGTAAAGATTTTGTGTGCAAGTTAAAACGGTCACTGTATGGTTTAAAGCAAGCTTCGCGTCAGTAGTATGCTAGGCTTCCTAACTTCCTCAAACAGCAAGATTTTACCAACTCCTATAATGACTATTCTTTATTCTTTAAGAAGAAAAAAGAACCACAGTCTTCATATGTACCTATGTGGATGATTAGTTAACTTGTGGAAATAACATGGACGAGACTGAATCTCTCAAAGACAGTTTTGACAAGGAGTTTAAGATTGAGAACCTTGGTTCGCTTCATTACTCCCTTGGTCTTGAATTTCAAAGAACTTAAAAGGGTATGGCGGTTACTCAATGCAAGTACAATAAGGAATGATGAAAGAATTTGGTTTGGATACTGCTCACGAGGTTGCTAGCCCTATTGAACCAGGTGTTAAGTTGGGAAAAGAAGATGGCGCCAAGTAGGAAAATGCTTAAATATATAGACGACTTATTGGTAAGCTAAATTATTTCACCAATACTTGCACTGATTTAATTTTTAGCATACAACATCTCAGTCAATTTCTTCAAAATCCCTGTGTCAACTATTTGCAAGTTATTCTTCATGTTCATCAGTATGTTAAAGGAACTGTCGGTAATAGTATTTTTCTTACTATTGCACAATCCTACAACTTAGTTGAGTTTTGTGATTTTGATTGGGCAGCCTGCTCTTACATAAGAGATCAGTCAATGGATTTTTCATCTTATTTTGTGGTTCCTCGATATCTTGGAAATCTAAGAAGCAGGTTTGTGTTTCCCTTTCATCATGTAAGGCTGAGTATAGGGCTATGAGAAGTGTTACAACCAAAATGGCTTGGATAAGTTGTCTCTAATTATATGAGCTTGGTGTTGCAGTGAATGAGCCTATTCCAATGAAATGTGACAACAAATCTCAATATATATTGTCAATAATCCAACAATGCATGAGAGACCTTATAAGCATGTTGAGGTTGATTATCACTGTGTTAGAGATCAAATTCGAAATGGCCTCGTTACAGTGGAGCGCATCCCTAACACTAATCGACTTGCTGACATACTTACGAAAAAGTCTTCCTGCCAAACAATATAGAGTCTTCCTGCCAAACAATACAAAGTTCAATATTCTTCCCTAGGTCTTATTCTTTAGTCTTGTTTCTAGTCTATTAGTTCAACCCAAATATCTATATCTTTAATATCTTGTTTAGCTACTGCAGACAAGTAAGTTAACTACTTAATTCGTTTTTGGTTGCATCGCGAGAAACCGACAACTCTATTCCTATCATTGAAAGCTTTCTTGTACATCAAGTATTTGTAAGGTCTCTCCTCTTCTTCCCATCGAGTGCATCTTGGTCCTGGTTTTGACACGGTTTATCCAGAGTGCACTCTAATAGTAGCAGTCGCAGGTTCCACGTACGTATAAAAGAAAAGAAAGAAGTAGAAGATGTAATGATACACATTTTTAGATGGGGCAAAGTAAATTCATAGGACAAATCAATCAAGAATCAAAAAGTTCAGTATCCACTTGTATGATTACATAGGTGTGGATCTTTTAACAAAATTTCATGGATATGGCAGCAACAGAGTACTACAATTTTGTTATAAAAAGGGTACTGTTTACTGTTTGGATTTTACTAATTACCAGAGCAGGCAGGTACACCGGTTCCTTATCGTGCAGTGTAATTAAACCACAAAATGTACCCTTCATTGAATCAGTACGCTTGATACATGCATATACACTAGTGATGTTAATTAATACTACCAATTGGTAAGTAGTAGTGTTTTAGTTAGCTTTCTATGAATCTCTAGAGATATCTAGCTTAATCGAGGTTTTCTTACTAGTTCAGTACTTTTCAATTAATTAGTTTGCTTCAACACTAAGACTCTCAATCCGATTGGTCTTTTTATTTTCTCAATTGATCGATCTGCCTGAATTGAAAAGAATCACGAGAGAATCATTAATTTGTCAACGACAAGGAAACGAAACGAAACGAAAACCCTTCATTTCCAATCCATCACTCTCTATAGCTTTCTCTCCCACCTGAAAGCGAAGTTTTAACAAAAGAAATATGGTGGAACTACGATTGGGGAAACTGAACAGTACTGTGCTTATTTGTTTTGTTTTGCTTTCATCCATGCAAATGTGGGGCTGAGAGAACAGGAAGGAAGGAGAAGAGAAAGAGAAATAGAAAGAGAAAGAGAGGGAAGCTAGCTATTAATGCAAGTTGGTGGACGTGGGGTAATTTGTTTGCGTTGCGTTGCTCCCATCTCTCTCTGTTTAATGTTTTGCTGTATTCAATTCTGTCTCTCTTAGCGACTAAGATTACCTCCCCTTGATTCAAGTTACATCCATCCTTTCTCTTTTTTTTTTCTCTTCCTCCGTATATTCACTTCTTCTCTTCCCTTTCCTCACCTATATATATGTGCCTGATCGGCAGCACCTCTCTCTGTCCCGCATTACAAACAAAAGTTCCGGATAAATTGATTGAATTTCAAAGATAAAGGGAAGGATATAAAAAAAAATAAAAAGAAAAATTAATGGAGTTGTACGCTTATCCATCGCAATCGATTACGGTTTCGTCCTCCATGTTTACCGGTATCGTCGACAGGATTAGAGCCGGTTGCAATTTCACCGTCTCTTCTGTTCTAGGCAATCTCTTTTCCGTCGTCTTATCTTGTTGTTTCGCATTGGGTGGGTATCTTTCTTTTCCCTCTTCTCGCTCTCATTCCATCCGTTAAGCAGCTTGCGGTTTTTGTTTGTATCTCCGTTTAGTTTCCTCCGAGGTTGCATTTTTTTATTATTTTCGATTGGTTTCGTTTTCGATTTCTGAGCTATTCGTCTGGTTGCTGCTGCCTTGTCTTCTAATTAAAAAGAAGAATTTTTGTCTTTGCTAGGCTGCGTATATTGTTTGTCTATTTAATTTCCATCCACTGTTTTCGTTTGGAGGTTTGTTGTTTGTCTCTATCAAACTATAGATTTTCTAAACCACTACACAAAATGATATTTCTAATTTGGTTCATTTCTTTCAAGAGATATCATGCAGTATGGGATAATTGGTAAGCACTATCTCGAATCGATCACCAGCTGCATTTTGAGTATTCAAGCACTTTGCATAACCTCAACAACATGCCTTTCACCTGTTTGATCATATTCCTCTTAAGTAACAAAAGATACAAATCACAAAAAAAAACTGACTGGATGCGTTTCAATACCTATGTTTATTTGCAGTGGGTACCCTATTGGGATTCATGACGGGTGCATTGATTGGTCAAGAAACAGAGAGTGGGTTTGTTAGAGGAGCTGCAATTGGTGCCATTTCTGGCGCGGTTTTCTCTTTAGAAGTGTTTGAATCATCTGTTGTTCTTTGGCGATCTGATGAATCTGGAATTGGGTGTCTTCTATACCTGGTAATGGAAGAAAAAGATTGGCTTATAATTTTATTGATATTTATAATAAGCTTGCTTAAGTCTGATGATTTCTGGTATATTTCATGTGTTCAGATTGATGTCATTGCTAGCCTCCTGAGTGGTAGATTGGTTCGTGAAAGAATTGGTCCAGCCATGCTAAGTGCAGTTCAGAGTCAGGTATATAGCCTTAAAATAAAATCCATAACACTGTCTGCTATCACAGCGTATATTGATTCGATTCATTCAATTCCATTCCATGTTAATTGTTTAGTTTCATCTTCTGATTGATCAGATGGGAGCTGTTGAAACAAGCTTTGATGATGTGACAAACATATTCGACACAGGTGGTGCAAAGGGTTTATCAGGAGATTTGGTTGAAAAGATCCCAATCATAAGAATATCAGAACCAGATATCTTGGATTCTTCAGGGGAAAGAGTCTCTTGCTCTGTTTGTTTGCAGGTAATTCTTCAAAACCCCTACTCTTTTTTTATCATCACGGCAAGACACGATACAACACAGCCGCTAATCTGACCTAATTTAACACCTTTTGTTGATTCATCAGGATTTTCAAGTAGGCGAAACGGTTCGGAGTTTACCACAATGTCAACACAAGTTTCACTTACCTTGTATAGATAAATGGTTACTTAGACATGGGTCTTGTCCTCTTTGTAGAAGAGATATGATTGATTAATCTATTTTTCTCTCTCGGTGTCTTGTGGTTGTATATTTTTTGTCCCCACTTTAGATATACATACATTAATACTAGTAGTACTTTGTAGGAAATCACTTCTGTTCTGTTGTGAGAGTTGATGATGATCGTCCTTGCAGTGAAGATGAAAGAGCAACGCTAGCTTGTTTCTTAGCAGCAGCAATGTGATGACCAGTTGCGTTGTAGATTTTTAGGTGATAGTTTTTTTTTTTTGTTAATTTCACTTCTCCATTGTTGTTGGTGTTGCTGCTGTTGTAGCATATTGAGAATCTTATCGGCCATTCATTCATGTATACATACCATGGATCAAAATGATAATATGGATAAAGAGAAATATTAGAAACTTGTGCAAGCAAAATTAATGTCTTGGGTTATTTTTTGTGAAAGGAAATGGGTTGGATTTTAAGTTATAGTATTGTACATACAATATACTAAGGCAAAATTGATGACATTTCTTTAATAATCCAAAACCAGAATGACTAATAACATTGAATGAAACGAAAAATAGAAGTTTGGCTGTTACCAAAACAACGTCAAAACAGAGACGGCACACCTTCTTGTTGGTGCTTGCTTGCTTACGACCTACCTTACTGACACACTAATAAATCAGTAGTAGTGCAAGACAGTACCAAATTTAAAGTAACGTTATTACACACACTACACAAATATCCCAAAGAGATGGGCGGGGACGGGACAGTGGATAGCGGGCCACTCCCAACATTTTAAGCAATTTGCATCTCATCATCATCGTTTTGCCCATCTTAGATGGTCTCTCATCTATTCAGCCCTCCGTCCGTATGATGAAGACGTCTTCTTTGATCCCCTTTTTTTGTTTCTTCTTGTTTTCCTCGTACGTACAGGTGCAAAACACAGAGTGGTTACGCGAGGTTTGTGGTGTAGTGAGAGCGTAACAATACTAAACAACTGCAAAAACAGTGACATACGTCTTTAATTATTTCAGTGATGAGCAAATTTCGTTACCACACGCTAAACAAAAAGTTTTTAGTTAGCTAGAGATGTGAGCCACAAGTTTGTTTATTAAGTTAAGGGTACGTGCACGACTACACGTGATCAATCCTCCTACAAAATGTAAAGTTATATAGTCCCAAGTTAAGAACCAACTTAATTAAAACACAATTACCTACGCGATGGGGCAAGGAATTTCATTATGTTATCAACAAGTGGTAATTAAAGACCTATATATTCGCAGGTTTTCATTGGCTAAGAAATGGACAGATAGATACTATATATATATATAAAAAGAGTAGCAAGCTTGGAAAATTAAAAAAGGAGGGACATATATAATTGGTTTAGCATAGATTGGTCCACTTGCTTATTTTTTATTTAGTTACCGTGATGGCATTATTTGGAAAGAGCTACCCATCATCAATGTCAATGGGAATAGAAAAAACACTCATCAAAGAGACAAGTAAAAACATTATGTTACGACCAAAATAAATTTGAACAAATTTATGTCGATTCAACATATTTAGATCTTATGACGATGATATTTGTATCTTCCTTGCAGGTATGTTAAACCAGAATGAATTTATACTTTTTCTATACCATGTTCTACACAGCCAGCCACGTACAATATATATTATATGTCTTGCTGGTCTAGAAGGTCTTGCTTAAAATTGACCACTCACCGGAATTTAACCCCCGTGACAATGAAAGAATATAGATTACATATTGTAATAAGCTTAACCAATGAATCTCGTTTTGTAAGAAAAGAAAACTTTCAAAGAATATCTAGATTAGACCAGTTAATGCAGGTAACGAACGACCTACGTGACTGATTCCTGTCACAATTACGGGCTAATAGATTGGACCAACTTCCAACGTTAGATCTCCAATGGGTTGGCCCAAAGTAATTGGAGCTCAAACATCCTTCAGTTTGGTATATTTTAATTTCCTCAACAATTTTCTTTTTATGTTATATACTCATTTCTAATAGAAGAGGAAATCAAAGAACGCGGAATGGAACAACAACATGCTGCATAAAATTAACAGGAATAAACTGAACTTGGAAGAAGTTTCAATATATATGTACTGTAGTAAGAAGCATCCACAATCCCGTTTCGTATAGCGCAAAATCAAATATATAATCCTTGGCCAACAAACACGGAAGAGAGGCGGGAAATGATGCTGACAACTAATTAAATTAAAAAAAATGATACGGATGAGTAAGGCCCCATTCTTTTGCACTTTTGTGTAAACTAGCTGGTAGTTGAAACCGACTGATATGGGTTGATGACTGATTTCAAAACTAGGTGATTGTGTAAAAACCTATATAAGTTGTTCTTTTTGTATTAGAGTTTTAAACTGATAAACCAACTGATAATGTGACTGACAATGTGTAAACCAACTGATAGTACCACTGATAATGCATAAACCAGCTGATTAACTAACTGATAATGTTGTTTTGAATAACCTTCATGAGTAAATGGTACATGACCCATAATACAACAAAAGAATGAGCTGAGCTGATCGTCCCAGCTGATAATACATGAACCAGCTGAAACTTGTGCAAAAGAATGGGGCCTAAAGCTATCGCTCTGCTGTGAGTACAGGTGATTTGAGAGACGATTAGGAGATGTTTTCCAAGTTAGGAAATAGAAAAGAAAGAAAAGGACTGGGGGGGTAAGAGTTTCATGGAAAATATCTGTAAGTTCAAAGACAGTTTTTGGAGTGGAAACTGACATAGAATGAAGGGGGAATACACAATGGTTATTATTCAGTGGATAATTTGGTGTGGCTTTGCAAGTTATTCTCAACATAATTAATAATTCAATTTTATAGCAGAGTGGAAGAGAAAACAACTATTAGAAGCTTTCCAGTTTCGAGAGCACTTTGATCATGAGTGACAACTTAGTCTAACTAGTATGGAAGAAGTTATGTCTCGATGGGAGAACATGAAGATACATCCAGCAGAGCTAGAGAAGGTAGAAGGAGAGATGCTTCAGCAAGACTCTCTTAGCCCAGAAATGTCAAATGCATTGTTTGGAAGAGTTTGACAAGCAAAATCTCAGCTAAGGCCCTCTACAACTTCCTAGTTCATATTTAGAAACCAAAAGCTCTCATCAAGGTCAGTGAGATGGGATATAATAAGTTTACCTTTCTTTTCTCTTCTGGAAGTGATTTTAAGAAATGTTCTAGACCACGGTCCTTGGCACTTTCAAAATAGACTTTTTTTGGTCATGGTTGTTGATCCTTCTAAACATATAGACGAGCATGATCCAAGGAAAATCAAGATTTGGGCAGGCATTCATAACTTGCCTATGATGTGCAGAGTTCTGATAGTTAAAGACGGAAGTAGGGATAGATGTTGTAGAATATCCTATGATAATCTCCCTCATTTTTGTTTCAGATGTGGAAGGGTAGATCATATGGTAGTGGAATGTCGTGTAAAGAAAAAAGATAAGGGTGGGATTGAAAGATACGACCCTTGATTAAGGACTGAATTTGCTGGCTCAATAACAGCTCTGTCTGAAGAGTTCTTATGAAGCAAAATCTGATAGCCAGGGAAGATCTTGGAACAAAAAGTACCCTTTTCTTTCTCTTAAAGGAGATGCTGAGAGTTAGAATGGGTCAGATATTATGAATCAATCTATTTCCAAGAGAAGTGAGAAAAAAAAGGCTAATGTTTCTAAAGACAACACTATCTTTGAAAAGAAGAAAGATGATCCTTTTAGAGATAAAGACAAAGAAATTGAAGATGATATGTATGGTTTTAAGAATCTGCTTATGTCTGATTGTCATAGAGAAATCAGGTTAAAAGATTCTTCATTTCAAGAAATCATTATGCAAAACTCAGTGGGAGTGGGATCTGGTTTAGATTTGGTTTCTCCCCTTCCAGGTACTAATATCATGCATAGGAAGTACTAGAGGGTCCACTAGTACCCCCCCCCCCCCCCAAGCTTTGAAAATGTTTTTAACACTCCAGAAGCTAACCTGAAAAGAAATGTTTATGAATCTTTTGATTGGGCTGGAGCTATGGAATCTTTCTTTGGCCAGAAGGAAAAAAGAAACAAATCTGAGAAAGTGCCTTAAGATGAAATAGATATGACTATCACCAAGATTATGGAAGAGGCTGATGGATTAGGCCAAGCCAGATCAGGTCACAAACATATTCAACTAGGGGCACGGAAGAATGTTAATCTGTTTGAGCAGAGAGAAGGAAAAAGCCCTTTGTTTCACCCTGGTAGTTCAGAAAAAAAATCACTCTAAAAATCAACATGAGAAGGAGTGCTAATCTTAAGTCTTTGGTAATTAAACCTTCTGTCTTAGAATGGGAGATTAAGGACTCTCAAGATGAAGCTCTTACTCAAGTTCGACAGATCTTGCTAAGAAGCAAGATTGCCAGTAGAATTGACTTGCATTAGCTACAACTGTCGAGGGTTGGGTCGCCCTCGGGCAGTAACTTGGGTTAAATATCTTATCAGATCTAGATCACCTGAGTTTGTGTTTTTAATGGAGACTTATAGGTCCATCATAGAAATGGATTCTATAAAAAATAAGTTTGTTGGTTATGAAATGTTTGCAGTTCCTAGTGTTGGTAGAAGTGGGGATTTAGTTTTGTTTTGGAAACCCCTGGAAAAGGTATCTATCATTAACTTTTCAAAGCATCACATAGCAGCTAAGATAGTATTTCCAGGATGTACTCCTTTCCACTTCACATGCTTCTATGGGTGGTCTGACTGGCAAATGAAATACCTTCCTTGGAAGTTGTTAAAGGCTCTAAGAGTGCAGGTATTCCCTGGGTGGTGGCAGGTGACTATAACCAGATCATGTGGAACTCTGAGAAAGTTGGAGGGAGATTCATGAGAGACTGTCATATGAAATTATTCAGAGATGCAGTTATAGAGTGTAATTTGAGGGATGCAGGTTTCTTTGGCTCAGTGGGAACTTTCACAAATGGTCAAACAGATGATAACAACTCAGTTAGCATATTGGACAGTCATTTTGACTGAGGAGGTAGTATTGTTATTTCCCTTTCTCTCTTAGTAAGATTTTTTGGACTTCAAGATAAATAAAAATATATCTTTTCGTTTGAAAACTCTTGGCTGAAGGATAGAGAATGTGTAACTATTGTATTTGATAACTCGAATAAATTTGGGTACTCTCTGAATCAGTTCATGTTGGAGTGTGAAAAGGCTCTGACTAAATAGAAAGGTTGGTCTGTTGCTAAAAATAAGTGAAAAATTATAAGAAGAATGAGGAATTAAGAGAGTTAACCCTTGCAAATGCTTCTCGTTGGTTTGTTGCTAACAGAAAAAGAGTGTTGTTGGAGATTGAGCTCCTTTCCATTAAACAAGAATCATGGTGGTGACAAAGATCTAAAGTCCAGTGGTTTAAGGAGGGGGATAAGAACATAGGTTTCTTTCATGATTGAGCTTTGGCTAGAAGGAGATGAAAATATATCATTGGATTAAAAAACCCCTCTGATGAAATGGTGTATGATTGGAAAGGAATTGAGGTTATAACTAGAAACTATTTCACACAGATGTTTCAGTTTACAATTACAGTTACAGATGAGAGATTAATTGAAGAAGTTAGAGGCAGACTGAATCAGAGCAAATTCTTCAACTCTGTGTCCCTTATTTGTCCCTGGAAGTCATTGCAACTATGAAAAATCTGGGTGGAGACAAGTCCCCAGGGCCTGATAGGTTTAGTGGAAACTTTTTCAAGAACCTCTGGAGTGTGGTGGGAAGCAAAGTTACTGAGACAGTATTCTCTATCCTACAAGGTAACCCCATTCCTGATTCTTTTAATCAGTTTTACATTACCTTAATTCCTAAAGTTAAAGGTGTTGTGAACATTAGTGACTTTAGACATATTGTATTATGTAATTATGTCTATAAAGTAGTTTCTAAGATTCTAGCAAATAGGATTAAAGGTTTCTTACCAGATATTATCTCACCTAATCAGTCGGGTTTTGTTAAAAGAAGAAATATAACAAACAATATACTTATTTATGGTGAGATTATTCATAAGTTATCTAGAAGTCGGACGATTAAGAAGGGACATTTTGCTTTGAAAGTGGATTTAAGCAAGGCATATGACAGGTTGGAATGGAGCTTCCTTAAAGATATCCTTCTGTTTAGGGGTTTTCCAAGTGCCTGGATAGTGCCAATTCTAAACTGTATTTCTTCAATAATCTGCTCAGTTTCAGTTAATGGCTCTCCTGGGCTTTCTTTTTCTCGGACCAGAGGAATCAGACAAGGGGATCCACTATCTCCTTATCTGTTTATTTTGGCTCAAGAAGCTTCGTTTACAATTCTTAACAAAGCTGGTGACAACAAGGTCTTTCAAGGTCTTAATCTTTCTCCTTCAGGCCCTTCCATCAGTCACTTAGCCTTTGCACATGATGTACTATTTTGTGGGATCAGCTCTTTGAAGAATGTAAAGGTCTTAAAAGACATTATTGACTCTTTCTTAGCCTCATCGGGTCACAGGATTAATGCCAATAAATCAGAGATAGTTTTTAGCAAAAAAAATGAACCCTTTGTTTAAGAATCAAGTTTACAGTGTTTTTGGTTTTGAAGAAACAAAAACCTTCAAAAAATACCTAGGGATTCCTACGGGGATGGGTAGTAATAAAAGTTAGTTCTTAAACTATATTATTCAGTCAATCAGAAACAAAGTGTTGAGTTGGAGAAAAACTATCTCCCAAGCAGCAAGAACTGTACTAATAGCTAGTGTCTTGCACGCTATGCCCATCTACTTTATGTCATTTTTCTTACTTCCTCGGGGTATTCTATAGAAAATTAATTCTATCTTGGCTTCTTTCTGGTGGGGAGGGAATATAGATATAAAAAAAAGCATTCACTGGCTTAATGGGATGAACTTTGTAAGCAAAAATATTCAAGAGGAGTTAGCTTTAGATCTGCTGCTTCTTTTAACAGAGCTCTACTAGTCAAATATGCCTGAAACTTTCTTAAGTTTCTAGATACCTTGGTGGCAAAATTTTTAAAAGGTATATATTTCCCTAATAAAGACATCCTTTAGGTAACCAAAGGAAAACATGAAAGTCCAAGCTAGGCTGCTATTGCAACTTTGGATATTCTAAATAAGAGAGTAAGGAAAAAGATAGGAGATGGGAAAGACACTTTATTTTGGAAAGACCCTTAGATTCCTGGAAAGTGTTCCTTCAAACCTTTATCTCCTATTCCTAATGGCGAGGACAGGATGACAGTAAACCAGTTCCTGAACCACTGAACCATTAGCTGGATGGTTGGAATCTTAACATGCTGTAACACAGAACCTGGGAGATGGATTCATTAGACATCAAGAACATAAATTTTTGTTCAAATGAAAAAGATTCATGAAAATGGCATTTTAGTAAGGATGCTGACTTCACTGTAAGATCAACTTACTTGATTGATCAACATAATTCAAATTCAAAGCTCCCTTCTTCGAGTTCCATCCCTTTAGGTTTAAAAAACAAGATCTCTAAGCTTCAGTGTAGCCCTTGAGTAAAATTGTTTTACTGGAAGTTCATGAGAAACATAGTGCCAGGTGTTGCTAATATTACAAGAAGAACATGAAGCTCTCCTTTTTTTAACCTCTATGCTAAAGTAGATACTACCTTTCATAATATCTTTTATTGTGTTAGGGTGAGAAATCAATGGGAAGGGTTGATTGATCTCAGCAGGTCTTCCCCTCTAGAAGAAAACATATGCAGGACTGAATCTTTTCTCAGATAGATAAGTGGCCTAAGAAAAAACTAGAAGATGTAATCAATAAAATGTGGAGCATCTATGATGCCAAAAACATGCTTCGACACAACAATTACAGGCTCTCCATAAGTCTAACTATGTTTTTACTAAAGCCTTTAAGATTAGTAATTGAAATATAGCATCTGCTGATCACTCTTTTTACTCTTGGACTCCTCATACACATGGTGGGATTAAAATCAATTGTGGGTGTAAAAGACAAAAGGAAAATCCTTCGTTCTTGCAGGTTCCATTTGGGACTGAGAAAGAAACATCTTGATGGCTTTCAACAAAGTCATGACATCTTCCTGCTCTCTCTTAGGGGTTGAAATTCAAGGGCTAGTTTTTGGCCTTAAATGGGCACAAGAGAAAGGGTATGAGATAGTGGAAGTTGATGCTTGTCATGAAGAGATCTTTAGATTTTTTGAGCAGATTAGAGAAAATCAAGAACACTTCTCCTCTCCTCCTGAATGGGAACAACTTGAAGTTTTAATCAAAGGTTGTGAAGATATCCCTCTTCAGCAAATAATCTGTTCAGTTTTTGATGATTTTTTAATGGGAACAACAACACTACTAGGTCATGTAATCTAGACTAGACATGATTATCGTTTTTTATGTTTTTTTAGAAGAGAATATTTGCTACTATCATTTTTTTTAAAGATAAACGAGGCATTATATTATATATATAGGAACTTTAGTACATCAGGTAAATGATTTGACCAAATCTTAATCCCTTCCTCATTTCTTACTAGATTCACTACTACATGTGCATTTACATTGTCTGCACGTGAAACATGTTTAACAAAACAAACCCTCCCCTTAGCAACCAGCTTTTTAAAATCATCCAAAACCACCCTAGAGTCCAAATCTACTTCCCCTAAACCATTGATATGGTTAACAACTGACAAACAGTCACTATATATACTAAAGCTATTATAGCCTAACTCCCTTACTACATGTACAACCAAAAGAAAAGTCATAGCTTCCGCAACTTGAGGCAAACAAGGTCTCGGTGATCCTTTCATTGCTATAACCACTACTTGCTTACTGTTGTTATAACAAACAACTCCCAAGCCATAACATCTCGAGTTGGATGAACACTTGCATCTACAAAAATTGAAATCATATTACTTGGATTCTGGATAGAAGTTGACATTGAAGGTGAATGAAGACTCATGTCATTGATAGAGTTGAAACTATCAAGAAAACTTAATGCTTGCATCCATGCCCATCCAAAAGTGTGAACTGCTACATACTGCACCTTGCACCTGGCATACCATATTTTCCAAAGAAATGAGGCAAGAGCAGCTATAGTGTGATTATAAAAAACTGCAAACAATAGTCTAGAAACCAATCTCAGAAGGCATCATCAGTATGGCAGATTGTTGGCACTTTAATACCAATAGTCGACCATAGCGAGGCAGACTGATAACACTTAACAAAAACATGCAACAGATCTTCAGAATCTCCACGGAAATAACAATCCTTTGCATTAATATTTCGCAACTATAGATCTACACGCAACAATTCCATTTAGGACTTTCCAAGCAAAAAGAACCACCCGAGGTGGCAAATGACATTTCTTGAGTCTTTTCATGGTCTTGCCAACAAGGCTCATTCCTGTACCTGGACAGCAACTGAGTCTAAAAACTGCACATTATAATAAGCACTTTTAACAGAGAAAATTTCAGTTCTTACATAACTCCAGACCCACTTATCTTCCTTATTCTCAGCTGGTAACTGCATAGACAAAATATGTCTAGCATCTTCTATAGAAAACAGCTGCTGGATCAGGCCAACATTCCAATCTCGATTTGACTGGTTAAATAAAACGGCTACCTTACTTCCAGCTAGGCTCTACCCATCTGCAACAGGTAAGTTCAATAACCCACCAGGTTTACCCCTTATCCATCTCTCATGGAGTAAAGTATTATCTCCATTGAGTATAAGGCGTCTAGCACCACCTTCGAAAAAGGGGACAACATTATGTAGAGCTCTCCAAATGAGACTAGGTCTTGAGCCCAATTGAGCTCTGAGCAAAATAGTGAGCTTTTAAGACACAACTAACCAATAGATGAGGTTATGTTAAAACTCGTCATATCTGTTTAGCCAATAAAGCAGTATTAAAACAAGTCAAATCACGAAAACCCCAACCACCATTTGCCTAACTTTTACACATCTCATTCCAAGATTTCCATTGAACTCCCTTACTCCCAGATCCTTTCCACCAAAACCCAGCTATGATGCTTTTAACAGCTCGGATTATCGTTTGTGGTAAGCAGATAAGACTCATAATATATGTGGGAGCGATTTAAAACACTCTTAATTAAAATACCCCTCCCAGCTTGTGAAACGGTTCTACTCCAACCAGTAACCCTCTTGGCCACCCTCTCCTTCATATATGAAAAGATCTGAGAACGGTTTCGGCCAACCTTGCTTGGGAATCCCAAATAAAGCCCTAAATCCTCCACTTCAGCAACACCAAAGATAGTAGCAATATTATTTCTAACATGATCAGGCACACCATTTGACATCATCAAGGCAGATTTGTCTATTTGTATATACTGTTCTGAGGCTACGCATAAATTATCCAAGATAAACTTAATGTTAGAAGCGTTTGATTCAGTAGCTTGCCCAAATACCAAGCAATCATCCGCGAAAAAAGAGAATGAATGTTAAACCCTAGCCCACGAAGATTAAAACCTTTAGTGATACCAACATCTGAAGATAACTTAAGACTAGTAGATAAAACCTCCATACAAAGCAAAAACAGAAATGGGGACAACGTGAAATACCCCAAATTAATAAAACATGGATTAAATATTTAATCACATTAATTAAGGCCTAAACATGCCTTAAAAGTCAACCGTGAACAACAGTGGTCAACACAAAACAAGATGTTGCACCCTTTGACTGTTAAGGGTAAATAAATACCCAAATGAACTTCTTAGGACCTAAAAATTTGTCCTAAGTCTATTAACATAATATTGAACATATTATAACCGTTGGACAACACTCCAACACAAAGGAAAAGCATTTACATGCTTCAAGGTCAAAAAGGGCAAAAAGGTGCTCTAAGAATACCTTAAAGGTCTAATGACCTCTAAATGATATAAAATTGGATACCATGATCAAATATCATGTAAGGAACACAAAAAAACCGTTTTCAAAGAAAACCAAGCTCAGAAACACCTTGCGACACAAAATGTGCACTAAAACTCCTTAAAGCACGTTTTTGTGTAATCGCCTTCTAAATTGGTTTTAAATGGGCTAAAAGGTTATAATTACCTTTAAATATAATAAAATATCATATTATATGATATTAGGAATTTAATTCCAGAAATTTACGAATTTTTACAAATTTAATATTAAAATATTAATAAAACCCTAAAGTGGGGCCCGTTTGGGTCAACATTGACTAAGTTGGTCAATGTTGACCATTGACCACGAAATGAACTGCATAAATTCGGTGTAATAAGTCTCTAAACAGACCAAGAGATATTCCCCATGTGACAATTGTTTATTCTACATTACTTTTGCATAAAAATAAGAAAAAGTAAACTTTGCCTAATAAAACAAAAGTTGTCTCACCACTTGTCTTCCCATGTGAGAGCCAGCCGAATGGAGCCTCTCCTTTTCCCTTGTTACACGGTGCTCCAAGCTCCAAACAAGAACAAGACAAATATGGTGAGTCACATATGCATTAAATGATTTAAGTAACATTATTACCCATTTTTGAATCAAATTGGAATCAAATAATTCACCCACCTTCTCCTATCATACACGGCTGTCCTTGCCTTGTCTCCACCGAAATGAGCCTGCAATAATCAACCCCAATCAGTCAATGGTGAGTCATCGAATCATTAAAGACATAAAATAAGGAAAAATGTGCTTTAAGGCAATATTAGGTCATTCTCCTTCATTTCTTCCCTTCACGCCGAGTTTGCTCATTCCTTGAGCTCTCTTTGGCTCCCTCCACCGTAGGTAAGCTTCTCCAACTCCATTGATGAGAGCTCAAGCTCTAGGTAAGCTTCTAAGGCATAAAAATGCCCATTTTCTTCATCTTTCTTTCCCTTTTCGATTGATCTAGACTCCAACCTTTTCTATACATCTATGTAGAGTGTCTTGGAGGTTAAAGGAAGGTTAAAATTGGCCATACCCAGATCTAAGGAGGAAAGTTCAAGTCTTGACCATTTAAGGTAAAAATGTGCTCTAAGCACATATCTCTTCTTCCTTGTGAATTTCGGTTGTAAACCTTGGTTCCCTAGCCTTATTTTCTTCTCCTTTTCATGTAGATTCAGTTGGTATACCAAGATCTACAAGGAGTAGCTAGATCCAAGCCAAAAACACCATTTTTGGCATCTTAAACAAGGCAAAACTTAGCTATCTTCCAAGCTAATTCACCCACGGTTTTATACCTTGTTATTAAGAGAGTTTTGATACTCTTTCTCTTCTGGAAAAATAGGGCCGAAGTAGATCTACATCAAGCTTGAAGATCTAAGGTAAAAATCCATGATTTTCATGACTTAAATTACTTCTCATGGTTAGATCTTGCTTGGAGACTAACTAGGCCTTGTTTTCTGTTTGAAAACATGTAAGAGAAGCTTTGGAGAAATTCTCCTTAAGGTGGCGAATCCAAACAAGGATCTACCTAAGTTAAATCAAGGTATAAATAACTTAAACATTAACTTTGCTAAGTTAATATGTTCTTAAACCACTTCTAATTAAATTGCCGTGAGTGAAGGAGAAAAATAAGGTCTTGTTTGACCTTAAAATGTTTAAGGAATGGTTTAATAAATTTTATAACTAATTAAACAAGCATAATTGTCAAATTTAAGACATTATGTGGAAGTTTGGTAAATAAATAAAAAGTGTGTGGTGAGGCCGAAATCTATATGTATTTTTGGGACATTTATGTGTAATTTATTTTGCAAGACAATGTTTGTAATAAGGCCATGTATTTTAGGCCATTTTATTTATGCATTTACAAGCTTTTAATTAAGTTTAAGTGGTGAAAAATAATTACCGAAAAGAATGAGGGGTTGTGGTGTAATTAAATTAAATTTGGGGGCTTTAGAATAATAAGGCCGAAAATTAGAGTTAAAAAGGAGTTAAAATAAAGTTTATAAGATTTTATAAAGTTTTGGGGTTAAATGGTAATTTTTGAAAAGTATGGGTACAAACCGTGAATAAAGGAAATTAATGGTCAAGGAAATATTAAGGTGGTCAACCTTGACCATATGATAGGTTTTGACCAAATTAGATAAGTTAAATAACTTATTTAAGGTTGTATAATAAGATAAGTATCTTATGGTAATATTTTTATAACATATGTGGTAAATAGGTTATTACCGAAAATAAAGGGTGTACAATGGTATTTTAAACACCCATGGGCTATTAGGAATTTTTAGGAATTTATTGGAATGTCTTCTTTTGGAATTAAAATGAACTATATATGTATAATATATAGTTATGTCATTATGACACTTTGGAGAAATATATAGGTGGTATAGTGAATACCGATTATATATGGGTTAATAAAGGTAATAATAACCCTTTGGAGAAATTTGATGATTTTTAGAATAATATAAGAGTGTTTATTAAGATATATGTATAATATATAGTTTTAATGAATTATGAAACTATGTGTTATAAATAGGGCCAAATGGCAATTATAGAATAGCACAAGGGCTGTTCGAAATTTACAAAAAAATAACCATAGGTTATACCTTTTTTTTATAAGTTAGAAATGTTATATTAAATGGAATATATAACATGGTATAAATTAAGGGGTGATTTTGTAAATAAAGGAAACTACGGTTTATGGAAAAGAATATGGTTTTGATATGGTGCCCATGCGGCAATAATAAATAGTTTGGTATAAAAACCATAGGTTATTAATTAAAGGAAATAAAAATATCATGTCAAATGATATTAGCATATGGAATGGCATTACATAATGTTATGTGGTCAAAATAGAATTTAAATAAATTCAAGGGCTTTACCGGATTGATAAAGTTTGGAAAATGAATTTTAGACTAAGGTCTATAATGTTATAAATGTTATAACAATTATATGGTTTAGGTGGAATTAATATGAGTAAGGATATTCACATCAAAGAATGTGACAAACTATAAATAAATGGGATTTATAAACTAAGGTGTTTATGGAATAAACCTTAGGAGTTGTAAATATACAACATAAAATGTTACATAGTATTAGGATAATAATCTTAATATAGGTTGTATAATATAATACAACTAATGGGAATAATCATCTAACAAAAGATGATAAAAAGTAACACAAAACATAGGAGTTTGTTAAACTCATGGGAATTACCTACGTGGTAAATATATACATACACAAGGATAATGTATATAAGGTGGATATATATATTTTGGTTGGAAACCATATGATTTAATGGCGGTGGTTATTTTAAAAAAAAACATAGTTACGAACTATAAGTTATGAATTTTAGAATGCAATGTAATATAAGAATGCATGTATACATGCAACTATAGGTTACGTACCTAAACTAGATGTGGATAAGACTAAAAGGAATATAAGGAATTAACTTAACAGTTGAATGTTTTGACGTACGCGTTTTAAGTAACAAAGCCGACTGTTTTAGAGAAACCTGTAACAAACAACTGTAGAAAACAGGGGTGAACTGTCAGGGTTACTTATTATTCGGAAATACCGGATGTAGTTAGTCATGGAGACTGACTTATGGTTTTAATACCGTTTAGATTATACTTCTGACAAGGACGCTTGACAAGCTAGCGGACTACACGGAGCATAGGATCTTGCTGATTCATACTCCACCGTAATACGATCAGGGTGAACGGTATGTAAAGGGGTTTGGTTGATATAACTTGTATGTTGTTATGTGTCTCTGATTGTCTCTGAGGGCTTCCTCAGTTCAGACTTCGGTGTGATCTGTGATAAGATTGTTTGTCTGAATGTGATAATTAATATGCATGAACTGTATATTTATAGCTGCTTATTATTTACTGTTGTTGAGTTAACAGTATTGGTTCGTATATATGAACCTATATATATAAAACGAACTAGCGGCTATGGTGCTATCTTATATGAAATATAAGGAACGTCAGTAAAACGTTGTAGCACTAGGATAATAACTTATACATATTATCCAAGACTTTTATACGGAGTATTGGCCTTTCTATACGCCGCTCTCGTATCTAACACTGGATCCCGAGTTTACAAACCCCGGATTGGACTAATGACCCTAGTCTGCTGTGTTAGAAAATTTGGTAATGCGATGCGATGGTATAATTAATTAATTAATGGAATGGAAGTAAAGCCAAGAGGATGTGGCTCTTGGTGCGCGCTGTGATCACAAAAACGATATCAGGATGTCCGCGTACGGGTCCGTAAGTATCATGAAAATTTCCCGTGAGCTAGAATGGCTCGCTGGTCGGAGACTCTACCGTTGGAGTGGCTACTGCCGTGGGTGACCCGCCATAATATATGGGTAACTAGAGACATGTCGTTTTAACGAGACATTGTCACTAGGTATAACTGAACAACTAAAACAATTGAGACTTATACAGTGGCGAACAATACCATGGACGAGACTTAATACTTGTTTATTATTCTCGTTGTTTCGCTTTGTTGTTCATTGGTTATACTTGTGATTATTTTATTGTGTGTTGATGGTTGGATGGAGCCTACGAGGCTAAGGTAAATTAAATATGAGCACTGTACGCTACGGCGAATGTACATTGTACATTATATTGTTATTGTTCGATACGTTCGATATATAACTGTGGACTGTGTTATTAAATGATTGTGGATTGGATGGATGGTTGAATATCTATGAATATTTGGATGGATGAATATGTGTATTATACATGTTTATTACAGTATTGTTATAACTGTAAAATGGTAAAGTATGAAACCGACCTAGTAATAAGATGGTTAAAATGACAAGTGACCATTAGGGTCCAGGCCCGGCATACTCAGCGTCTATCGCTGATACTACACCATTTCAGGTTGTTGATCATTGTTGAAGCTGAAGAGCAGGAACAGGGTAATTGGAGTTTTGCTTTTGTTACCACACATGGAGTTCATTGGGTTTAGCAATGAGGATGGTGTATGGTCGTATGGTAAGGTTATGTATTTTTCAGGATTGGGTAGACGCTCACTTGTCGATGTTTATGATTTATGGATTTAGTATGATGTATAGGAGTTTCTCGTTATCACTGCGGTTAGCAACTTGTTTATTTTGGAAGTTGGATGTAGTTTGGCTACGTTGCTCGCATGGGCGAGTAATGGCCGGTGACACCCGAGCGAGATTTGTAATTGTTATTTATTTTTCCGCTGTGAGACGTTTTAATTATTGCTACGTGAGGGATTATATCGTGATTATGGAGAGGGGTGTTACACAACGGATTCCCTTATCTCAGACCCCTGCTTGGACGAAGAGGATTACCAGGTACACCATTAATTAAAACTGCCATTATAGATGTAGTAAGACAACATTCAACCACACATACCCAATTATTATGAATTCCCATAGCATGCAAAACTGATAATAGATAACCCCATTCAACCCTATCGAAGGCTTTTGCCATATTCACTATAAGCGCAAAATGCCCAATAGACTCCGCATTAGAACCACTCATACAGTGAAGCAATTCGTGTGCAATTATAATATTATCAGAAATTAAACGACCAGGGACAAATGCAGCTTGATCCATAGATATCAAAGTACCAATCTAAGGCTTAATTTTTTCACCAGAACTTTCGATATAACACGATAAATTGTGTTACAAAGAGAGATTGGCTCATAATCGCGCATTGAACATGCCCCATCTTTCTTAGGAATTAAGACCAAATGAGTATGATTCAAACCATCCAGCGTAATAGTAGAATTAAGCACAGATAAAACAGTATCAATAAAGTCATTCAAGATTAAATCCCAATAGGTTCGTAGAAAAATACTGTTGACCTCGTCTAGCCCTGGGGCTTTGTGCGCGTTCATCTCTTTAAAAGCACGATACACCTCCTCTCGAGAATACGTCCATGATGAATCAATGTTCATTTCCGGAGACGCTCGATTCTCCACATAAGCCATTAAGTGAGGATTTGGGGATGGCGATGAAGAGATGAACAAATCTGTAAAGAAACCCCGAGCAACAACCTCTATATCCTCCGGGCGTGTAAGTTTGTAACCAAAGCTCCATCCTCCCTCTTTAGGGAGTGAATAAAATTTCTCCACTTGCGAGCTTTCACTCTCCGGAAAAAGAAAGCCGTACTTCGATCACCTTCCCGAATCCAGCTTTGGCGAGAGCGTTGCAGCCAATGCACTTCCTCTCTATGAAGAAGCAAGTCCAGATCACGATTCAACACAGTCCATTCTTGAGATTTCTCTCCAAAGGTAGTTGACCTTCAATTGTAGCTAATTTAGCCCGAATAGCTTCAATCCCCCGCCTTTCTTCTTTAATTTTGTTTCTTCCCCAAACCCAGAGGGCTCTACCACATCTTTCCACCTTTTGCGTGTACCCCACAACACCAGTAGAGGCCTAATTCCACTCCTATTGGACTATAGTCCGACAATCCTGATCTCCGGCCCAACAATTCTCAAAACGGAAAAGAGGCCGACGTCAAGCTCGGCCTAATTCCAAAACAAGCTTCAAGGGCCTATGGTCAGAGCGGCCCCAGGGGAGATAAAAGTTTCACGCCTCCATGAAACGCTCTAGCCATAGTTGATTTCCCAAAAACAGTCAAGACGCTATACATATTACCACCTCCCCACAGTATCAGTATGTTCGAGAATGTAAATTTCTCCCCAATGTATCCTAAATCAATCTACCCACAATCTTCCAGACAACATCGAAATGCACAAATACTTGTTAAACTACGAACTCCACTTCCTTGATACTCAGACAAAGACAAAACTTCATTCAGATCCCCGCAAACCAGCCATGGAACATTCGATAGCTGCAACAAATCTCGTATGAGTTGCCATGTACGCCACCGATCTACAGGAGAGGACCACCCATTCCTGTCCACCTCCAAACAAAACCCCTTGGATCACTGAATGCCTTGATGACGACGAAAAAAGCTTAACTGACAAGCTCTTTCCAATACTATTGTTTTTGATGTTTGTGTTATAAATGAAGGTGGAAACAGTTTATAATAGAAAAAAAAAACACAGTAGAGGCGGCCACGAATAAGTAGTGTCTGGCCTAGTAATTAAATCACCCATGATTACGCACGTGTTAAGCTGAAGGGGCGCAGTACCACCATGTGCTTAATAATAGCAGACAACGAAGCTTGACCGGGATAAATACGTTTACCCAACTCATAACACCCCGAAACTGTCGATTATCATTACTGGCACGTGGTCAAGCTAATCTACGCCATCAACATCATACACAATCTGGGTAGGGCCAAAACTACTGTCTTCACATGCCAGAATCAAGCCAAAACAGAAGATTATGATAACCAAGAAAACATAGGCAGAAACCCAGAAAGAAAGATGTCGCCATTCTATCGTTTTCCCCTTCCCACACCGTTCTTTCTTGGTTTCTTTACATCCATGCTTAGAGAAATGCTAAACAGGAGGAGATGATCATCACATCTGTTCTCAAGTTTGAAGAAGAAAAACTTACACATTATACAGCAAGGAATTAAAATAGACAAAAAAAAAAAAGACCCATCCATCATCATGAACTCAGTCACTGTCTGTCCTCTTACTACCGTCTTTCTCTTACCCACCACCACCACCTATCTTAGTCACTGAAACAAACAAGTTACAATTTATATATATAAACTGATGGGCAGCAGGACAGGAAAAGCCTTAAACACAAAAGTGGTATATCTCTAGACCAGAGACAAATTTTGTTAAACTAGACAAACAAATCAGCAAGAAAGATTGAAACAAAACACCTTCCCCCCCCCCCCTCTTTTCTTCTTCCTGTTGATTTCTCGCTGCTCTTAGTTGCTTGGTGCCAGAGTTTTTGAGGGGAGGTGGACACCACCACCCCGAAGTGAAAGAGTAGGACCCCGTAATGAGCTGCCTCTGCTTACTAG
The DNA here is from genome assembly GCA_023374045.1 of Limonium bicolor. Lineage (NCBI taxonomy): Eukaryota > Viridiplantae > Streptophyta > Magnoliopsida > Caryophyllales > Plumbaginaceae > Limonium > Limonium bicolor. The sequence goes on along the minus strand of CM041783.1, from coordinate 29,086,999 downwards.
GTTGTAGTCAAGGAACACTACCACCACAGTGATGTCATCATGGAAATGTCGACGGACACCTCTGTCAATCTTCTTTAGGTCTGAGTATCTCATCTCCCTCTTCTTTGCAGCCTCTTGCAAAGCTGTCTTCACCAGCCTCTTCGCAGCACCCTGTTTATACATGAATAAATTTTTAAAAAAAGGAACTATTTGATCAGCGAGTCACTAAATGCAAACAATTAATCTAGACCATCTTAAGTGGTCCCTCCATCCTTCCTCTCTTTAAGCTATTTATGATATGCAAACAATCAATTCAGACCAAATAAGGTATACGGATATTCATTCACACCCCACTGACTGAGTTCCTGTACTGCCCAACCTAATCTCCTTTCTTGCATTGAATGAGGACTTACAACTGGTAATAAGTGGAACAGTTCTCTGGAGGACCCAAAAAAATGAGGGGTTTGAAAGAATCATCTGCTTACATTACGAGAGCTGTTTAGTACAATATCGACCGCTTCCTGGTTGCTCATATGCTCCCAGAGACCGTCAGAGGCAAAGATGACGAATTGGTCTTGCGGTTCAATTTCATGGACAGTGACAGCAGGGTCAGCGCTCAGAATTGGTCTTTTGAAGGGTTCTCTAAGGCGGAACTTCGCGTAAAGAGGCTCCCTGTTGTATTCCGGCTTTTTCAAGTACACATCGCCTATAGATCTAGACACCTGTACAAATCAGATTAACCTGACTTGTGAATTTTTTTCGTAGATTAATCGATGCAGAATAATAATGCATCTGATCTGGTCAACCACATGTAATATAAACCAAACCAAGCCCACCTTCCACATATCCCAATTTTTTTTTTAAAAAAACAATCTATTAAAGAAAAAAACATGACAAATTTTCAAACACTATGCTCAATAATCAGGTCTCACCTAGGTTATATATCTCATCAATCACACGTCCAATTCTAGACTGAAGTAAAAAGCTATATCATCATACTGTCTTCCATAGTTTAAGATACTGAAAGCACACACACCAAAGAGCATGAAATACACAAAGTGGCATCAAAAAGAAGGAAACTAACAAGCAAATGCTCCAATAAGCTTTAAAGAACCTTGCTGAGGAATGTCCACCAAACAACAAAAAGAACCAGTAACCTTAATTTCATTGATCATGGTATCTAACCTCACAAATTCATTCCACACACACATAAAGACGACAAATTGAAAAGGAGATTAGTAGAAGATCAATGACCATGCTTCAGCTAATGAGTAATCAAATTTCAAACATCATATATATTGTACCAATGATACTCAGTTTTAGAAACTATTAGCTAGATGTTCAGGAGCACGCATCATGATTATAAAGAAGAAAACAGACAGCAACCAAACGAGTAAAACTAGCATAGCTCATCAGTGCAGTTGCATACTTGTATCAGGCCCCTCACACGCCAGACATTATGCTTGAGAACGACAATGTGTGGGTCATCTGGGTGCATAGAATGCATCTCCTGTCTGACAGACTCAATGGCAACATTATGCTCAGCAGAAAGCTGGAGGGCAAGTACTTCACCCGTATTTCTGAGGGCTCTTCCTAAAACAGCCCGGGAATCACCAAGGCTAGCAACATATAGTGTTCCATTACATATTACACCAACTAAGCAACAAGACCCAACAGCGGCGATCTGGGGCTTCATAGGCCACTGTTTCGCCACAACCGAGAAGAAACCATCTTCAGTAGCTTGAAATGCCTTTTTAATCACATCAACGGACATAGATTGCTGTTCTGCAGTAAATCCTGCAACGGAAAACAAGATCCCAGTTCCCAAGTTAACAACAAACCCAACAACATTTGTATTCTCCAATTAAGCTTCTATATTTTGGGTAACTACTAAAAGCAACAATTATGAATAGCTCTTATCAGTGAGGTACTACTAGTTCTTGATCACACGTTACTTACTCTTAAGATGCTGGAAGAGATTGTCATTAACAAATCGGGAGGCCTCCGGACCACCATGTCCATCATATACCCCAACAAAGGTTCCATAGGGGCCAGAGTCAAGCAAGCTCAAGGACCCTGATTCTACCTGGCTCTGATCCTCAAGCAAATTGTTCGCTTGAACAACAGCCATTGAGAATTCACCACTAACATGTTGGCCAGTGTCTTTGTACCAGAAAAGCCCGTCTTGGCGTCCGGCTGCGTCTGAATGAGAATAACGGTTGGACGACGGCCGCCAACAGGCCTTTAGGAGTGATATCAACTTTGATAACATCCCTCATTTCAACCAAGCAATTCTTTGATTCCTCCACATCCAAATTGGATGCAACCGCACTTCTTAAACCGGAATACTTGACCAGGTTCTCTCCGTATACTGCGATATCCATGATGAAATAAGGTGAAATTCGTGAAAGCGGTGCATACATATGGACGAATCACTAGATTGACTACAACATTAAACAAACAACCTTTGACCAACCACGACTAGTCGACTTCCACAAATAGAAACCGATGGACTTTTGATCGCTTTAAATCAGCAGAGCAGCTGGAATTTACTTGAGTCAAAAGCAATCTTCAAGTTCGAAGTCAAAATTAAACAGAACAGTGAAAGACAGTCCAAACACATGAGAGAATCAAGAGCAAATAGAGGATCTTTTCTTGGTCAAAGTACCTTGTCAAGCGCAGAGACGACCCAACTGGGTAAATTCAGCAAGCGAGAAGAAGGGCTATCCACAGCAATTCAGCAAGCAAGGGCAGGAAGATTCAAAAGTAACGGGATAACACAAGGAACTAGCACAAACTGAGTTAGATCTGTAGATCCACTACACCAATCTTCAAGAGTTGATCTTATCTCGGGTTTCTCTCTCTTACCACTTTCCCTATCTACATAACTTCCCTTTTCCCCTGTGCTTTCGCTGTATGACCTTCTTGTAGGTTCTCCAAGTTATGGGATGGTATAGGAGGCGAATAGATGGACAAAGGATAATTGATCAGAAGAAAAGGAAGGAGGTGGGGTTTGGGAAAAAAAGGGCAACACGAAGTTCTCAATCAGTGTGAAGGAACGAACTGAGACTCTCTCTCTCTCTCTGCTAAGAACAAACCCTATAAAAAGAAAACGGAGAAATCGATTGCTGAAAGCCAGCACAACTGTGGGGGTACAAATATAAGATGTTGTAAAGAAAAATATAACAATACGATTAATTTCGAAAGAAATGTAACTCAGTGATAAGAAAAAGAAAGCATACGGGATGAAAGACACCCAATAGGCTATATAGTTTAGGCAATAAAGTCACCTAATATTAGGGTGAGAGTTTTTTTTTTGTTTTTTGGAAACCTTACCACATTCATAATGAGATAAGTACAAAAGGGAAGAGTCAAGAGCTGAATACACGTGGACCTAAGCCTTAGTGACCCATATTAACCTTAATTGAAAAACTATACAATCTACTAAAGTCCACTTATAAGCTAAGTTTAATAATTATGTTATAAAACAATAATCTTTTGTGTTAGCCCACTAGAACCTATTAAGAATCACTTTCTAATTTTAACCTTCGGTGAAAGGTACAAGTTCGGGTCCAGGGGCTTGGTATATAACTTCTTCTGAGTTCAAATTACTTTCACTACCCTTTTAAGTTATTTCGTCTCTACTTATGTCATAAAAGGCTTATTATAAAGTTGATTATCCTCAATTGTGCTTGATGTTTTGTCCAGTATGGGATTTCACGCATCTTGGATCTCTCTGGTGCGGCACTGCATTACAACTGTTCAGACGTCTGTGATCATCAATGGATACCCAGGCCAAACATTTGTTCCACAAAGGGGTTTGAGGCAAGGTGACCCATTATCACCTATTATGTTCAGTATTTGTATGGAGACATTATCAGCTTCATTGAAATTAGCAGCTAATGCGGGTTTGTATCGTGGTTTCAGTCTTCAAGGGTTAAATTCACCAATCACCAATTTGTTATTTGTTGATGACTGCGTTATCTTTGGAGAGGCTACTGCTGCTAATGCATGTGCTCTTGGGGATATTCTCCACAATTTCAAGGTAGCATCGGGTCAATGTATCAACACCGATAAATCAGCTGTTATGTTTTCCCAGGGATTGTCGCTGCTGGTTAAAGCTGATATTACCCATCTCCTTCACACTCATCAGGTGTCTGATCTAGGCCAATATTTGGGCTTTCCTAGTAGTATAGGCAAAAATAGATGCTCGGTGTTCAATTATATCAAAGATAGGGTAATGAAGCGAATCCAAGGTTGGTCAAACAAAGTGTCTCATTCAGGAAGAACAGCTCTTGTCAAAGCTGTGCTCCAAGCAATTCCAACATATGTTATGTCTGTCATCTTACTACGTAGAACGCTTCTCAGGAAAATTTAGCAGTTGATCAACAAGTTTTGGTGGGGCGGCAACACTCATTCATCGGTTATTCACTGGATTAAATGGGATCAATTATGCAGAGATAAAACTTCTGGGGGAATGGGTTTTTTGGGACTTGCACAGTTTCAATCGTGCTCTCTTTGCAAAACAATTCTGGCGCATCATTTCACAACCGCAAACTCTACTTTCAAAGTTTTATCATGCTAAATATATGGCACACGCCCTTTGGACAGAGGTCAAACTTGCTTATCATTCTAGCTCAGTTTGGAGAGCTCTCCTTCGTGTACGTGATTTGGTGGAATATGGCAGTAGAAGGGCAATTGTTAATGGTCAGACCACTAAGTTAACGGATCATTGGCTTCCCTCAAAGGTAGGTGGCAGACTTTTTCCTTATCACATTCCACTTTTACCACGTCAGCTCTCATCTGTAGCCACACTGATCAACTCTCCCAACAATTAGAACACAAATCTAATTAACCAGTGGTGTGACCCTCCTGATATTCAGCACATACTTCACATTGACTTGCCTCATCCAACAATAGAGGGATATGACTTAGGTGATTACTGGTTCTAGGGCCTCTCCTCTTCGAAATCTTTTACAGTCAAATCTGCCTATCATGCAGACATCTTCCTGCGCAACTCCCACTGAAATACCCCAAACCTTAATGTGTTGATTAAATGTATAATTATAATTTTCTAAGACTAATTAAGTCCTTAAGATCATTGGTGAAGAAATGAAAACCAAAAAGAAAAAAAAATGCGTAAAAGTCGCAACACGTGAAAATACGTATTTAATTATTTTAGGAGATACATAACCTTCATTAGGGTTATAAATATATTTTTATACCTTAATTACTCACTAAGAACGTGTGGGAAAAATTCCGGAAGAAAACGGATCCAAACAATGCGTTAAAACGCTATCGGAGTCTTAAAGCGCGTTTTTCGAGAAAACCCAAAAACGTGACTTTAAACAGTTAAATGACCCCGTAAAAATAATAGTTGAATTTGTAACTATAATTAAACATTAATGGGAGTTTAATAGCCATTAAAATTAAAGGAATGAGAAAATTCCAGAAAACGGTCCCGGTTAGTGAATAGTGCTAAACCGGGTAAATAAACGAGCGTTTCTGTTAAAAGACGAAAAACGCTCCAACGTGTTTACAGTAGTGGGGCCGGTTTTATTTATGTAAACAGCCCACTCACACAAGACTAGTTAACTAATTAATTAAGTCAAAAGCAAAAAAATAAAAACACCACTTATACCCCCACACACTCTCTCTCTCCTTCCTTATTTTTCTTTTCCCCTCTCTCCCTTCCTCTCTTTCCTCTCTTTTCTCTCCCAGCCGGTTCTCCCTCCCTCCTTGCTGCCGATGGAGTTCTCCATCTAGCCAACAATGGCTTCCTCACTTTCTCTTCATCCCCAAGCTCCATTTGAGCTCCAAATAAAAAACAAATCACATATTCTTCTTCCTCTATCATCCCCTCTTTTCAAAATTCCAAAAGGATGAAGTTGACCTCCATGGGTTTTCCCCATTTGAAGAGAAAATGGCACCAATGAGAAGCTTGGAGTCTCATCTTCCTTCTAAGGTAAAGATTCCCAAGAAAAAGTCATTTTTCCTTCATCTCTTGGTGTAATCAATTTTTCACCCTTGTTGATACCTTGTTTTCTTCTTGTTCTTGAGCTCCAAATTGACCCTTCAATGGTGGAGTAATTTCCTTCTTGATTCAAGGGTGAGAATCCCTCTTATAAACTTCAAAAAGGTAAACCCTAACTTTGTATTCTAGCCCTTTTATTAAATTGAGATATTCCAAGGGTTTAGATAATTAATTAAGTATGTTTTTGTGTTCTTGGATGTTGGGATGGAGTTGGAAACTCCATACCCTCTTAACCGATTTTGGAGAAGATGAGGAACAAGAGGAGAATTAAAGAGGCTTGTAAAATTGAGGTAAGGAATTCACCTTAAACCTTGTGTATAATTGTTTAAGTGTTTGGGATGGGTAAACAGATTAAAGAACCCAAAATGATGGATTTAAATTTATGTTGAAAATGTGTTTAATTGGTATTGGAGAGGTTTGTGAAGTAATGGTTGAATTGAGGGCCTTAAGAGCCAAATGTTTGGAGGTTGTGTTTATGTTGTGGTTCATTGAGATTATGGTGATTGTATTGTTGTTGATGGAGTTTGATGATTGTAATGTGCTGTTAGGACCCTTGAAAGGGTGTGGCTAGATTAGGAATGAGAGGGATGTATATTGATGAAATGGAGATGTAAAGTTTATGGGGAGGTTATGGCAAAATTTTAATGGAAAATGAGTGTTTGATGATGGATAATGGATGAGAGAATTAGGTGTTACTTGGGTTGTTTAGTGTTGAGAGAGTGCAAAAAAATTATAGCATAATGGTGCTAGATGACTTGGGGTTGAGAGAGTGAGTATGGATTTTTGGAAGTGTAAAAATAGATAGAAGTTTGCCTCTGTTAACTGAAATTTTGGGCACGTCCGAACTTCCGTCCGGACTTGGAAGTTCGGACATGCCCCGCCGCGTTAAAATTTTCCTGAGTTTGAGTTGTGTCCGGACTTCTGTCCGACCTTTGAAGTCCGGACGCTTGAAGGAAATTTTTCCCCAGATTTTCGTTCGACTTTGTCCGACCTTAGATGTCCGGACACAAGTTCGGACGCGTTGAATGAATTTTTTTCCAGAGTTTTGTTCGACTTGTGTCCGACCTTAGATGTCCGGACCAATGTTCACAGAATCGCGATTCGATCCCACGATCCTACGATTTACGATCCAAATTCTTAGTTACGATCCGGATCGCAGGTAGGATCGGAGCCATGTAGGATCGTCAAAGGATCACGATTCCATTGCACGATCCTACGATCCTGCACTCTAAATCCATAGTACGATCCTACGATCCCATCGATCCTAACTTTTTACAGTTTATCTTTTTCATATCAATGTGAATTATATCTTAATAAAATACAAAGAAACAAAAAGTTCTCAAAATATTGTAGATAGTTTCATAATCCATAAAATATTATGACTTTCAATATTGCAGCCGACTTGTATATGTAGATTTATTTGAGATCAATGAGCGGACAGGGATTAAGATTGGAATATCACTTATTGTTACTCTCCAATCTCCATCATGAAAGATTATAATGTGTACCGGGTGTTCAAAAAATGTATAACATTTAAAGTGTTATTTAATATTGTAATGATTGAAAAATTCAAAATTATAAAGCTCTAAAGTAGAAAATGAAAAAAAAACTTAAGAGAACCAATATAAATTTATAAAATATTATTGATTACTTTTATCATTTTTTTTCTTCTGGCTTATAATTGAAACAATAAGTTGTTGGAACTCATTTTGGCTTTGTGTCCATTGCTTACTTACTCTTTGAATGAGGATGAATTGGAAAACCCATGATTTTATTAATAAATAACTTGTAGCTCATAATGTTTGTTGGGAGGGTGATGAAAGAAATAAAAACGCACATAAAAATTATGCAGTCTGTGGGTTTGATTTATGTTTAATCTATCTTATTAAATTTTATCTTTTTTATGGACAATATTAGAAATTCATATGGTTTGCTTATCTATAATTCAGTTTTGTAAGCGTACTATCATTGTTGTGGTCTTAAGTTTTATTTTTAATTCAATAATGCTATATATTCGTACTCAAATTAAACTTTATGCTTCAAATAGAAGTTGTTATAACATATGTATAATTTTGAACAATATTTACTCACTTTTTGTAGGATCGATCGATCCCACGATTCGATCCCACGATCCGATCCTAGGGGTCACTTACGATCCTACGCTAGGATCGCGATCCTAAAAACATTGGTTCGGACACAAGTTCGGACGCACGAAAATTTTCCCCGGTTTTCGTTTCGACTTGTGTCCGACCTTAGATGTCCGGACACAAGTTCGGACGTGTTAAAAATTTTTCCAGATTTTTTTGTTCGACTTGTGTCCAACCTTAGATGTCCGGACACAAGTTCGGACGCTTTGAAATTTTTCCCAGAATTTGCTTCGACTTGTGTCCGACCTTGGATGTCCGGACACAAGTTCGGACACAGGGTAATTTTGACCAAAAACTTTGTTTAAGGGTAGGAAATGATACCCAATGATGGGGATTGATGAGTAATGATGTTATAAGGTTGTTAAGGATATATTAAGTGAGTTATAATGGTGATTGAGAGGATGAAGAGTTGTAATAAAAATGTGAAAGTAAAACAAGTTAAAAATGTGAAGTTATAAAACTACTGAACGGGGTTAACCATGGGCGCATTAGTCGTTAAATAATTATATTGCCCCGATATTAATAACAATAGTTATAATGTTACCAGTTGCTCAAAGAGTTTTTGAAGGAACTTGTGATGGCACACTAGAGTGCACCTTCGGTGACAGGTATGGTTTTCTTGCAACCTGTGTCCTACCGGATTACACCGGCTTGTATGCCAATGTGTTTTTCTGTGTGTTTGCCACCTTGCAAGATAAAGCATGAAATGAGTTTATAGTAATTCATTATTGTGGCGTAATCAATTCCGATACCGCTTAACCTTAATTATGTGTTAAATAATAGTTAACCGACCTTAGGTTCACATAAGAGATCGGTATTCGGAATAAACGTCCCAACCCACGGGAACGTTCTAACTACGGCTATCCGTGCGTTAGTGTATGTTGTGATTAAAGTGTGATGTATGTGACTTGTTTAATATGTTGTTGTTGTTGGATACTGTTATCCGTGTTGTTGAAATGGGATATGATTTCCCTTATGTGTCTAACCGAGTGAGTAACACTATGTGATGTATGTATGTGATAAGTTCCATAAGGGAACCCTTAACTAATAAGTACTCCCTCCGTTCATTAATATCTGTCGTTTTAGGATGTGATTCTTGTTCTATTTGCTTTTTTTGACACACTTCTTTTCTTACCCCTACTATTCAATATAAAAGTAATTATTATCTAAATGGAAAAGTAAAAAGTAGGGGCACATGCGTCATTGTCCTACTTTTCTTAATAAGTGTGCAAGTTTCTAAAATGACAGTTATTATTGAACGGAGGGAGTATATGTTATGTATGGAGAGGAATCCGGTCGTCCCGGTCGCGCGTATTGTTTGGGAGTTAATATATATATATATATATATGAATTAACTCCCATCCTGTTATGTTAAGGGTTGATTTCCTTCATTGGATTTCGACCTCCCATTAGCTTAGCCAAAGCTTACCTACCCAACTTCCAATCGGGTAGGGGGAAATCATGTTTAATGTTGGTAGGGTGTCGATGCCTAAGTTCGCTTCGACTCCCTCTTTGTTATGTTACGGTTGTTTTTCCTCCTTGAATTACAACCACCCACAAGCTTAACCAAGGCTTACCTAACTCATCATTATTGGAGCTAGGGGGAAATTATGTATGTTGTGATCGGTCCTATATGAGGCCGCCACTCAAGTAAAGAAAATGTATGTATGTTGTGCTCGGGCCTATACTACCCCGGCACATCCTAAATAAAGAGTATGTCCTCTAAGAAGAGTGAAATCAAGTTTGTGTATGTTATTAAGTGAAGTGTGTTGTTATGTTGTGTGTGCTAATCAGGTGTTTGTGTACCTTAATGGATGTGTGCTTTTAAGCATGAAGTATGTGTGTAGTTTGCGTATGTTTAAAATAAAATCAACCGCATGCTAAGACGACAATTAGTTGTGCGTGGCCCGGTAGCATGCGGGCTGCGGGATTACCATACCAGCAAAGGTGCTGAGCCCCCTGGGGGGCCACCCTTTCTTCTTTTCCTGTTTCAGGTACAAGGAACTGAGAGCCGTTCGAGAGTAGAACGGGCTAGATGTTTGTATGTGGTAGTCATGAGAATTGTGTATGTATGGTAGGTGTAGTAAGACCGAAAATGTATCGGCGTTAGTTGGTAAATACTCGGTACAGTTGTAATGTAAGTGCACTATGAATGTTGGACATGGTACGAGATTAATGTGTAGTTGCTCGGGAGTTTAGTCTATCAGACCGGTACGATGTATGTATGTTAGCCTTGTTAGCCACGTGGGTGGCTAACGGCGTGTAACACCAAGGAGTTAAGTTATGTTGTGAGTTATGATTTCCGCTGTAAAGTATTGTTTAAGTATGTTGTTGTAGTTGGGGTGTTACAAAAAGTGGTATCAGAGCGAAGTATCGCTCTGATGACTGAATTACCGAGCCTATGAAGTACCGAGTTGAGAGTTTAGTACTTTGGGTTAAGGGTTGAATGATAGTGTGAGAAGTACGCTAGTTAGGGAAATACCAGTGTGTACTGGATACCTACAATATCCATCCCGCCCTCCACAAACCCTATTATATAACTTGGAAAGAACGCCAGAGAGATGGTAGTCCTCTCTTACTCGGGAATACCCGATCTGGCTGTTATTAAGTGCCCTAATAAGCACAGAGAACCTGTCATACGGTAGATTCCGAAAGGTGTGAATCCCGAAGACGGTTCCATTTGAACAATATTAACCGCTCTTGTTAGCGAAAAGTGAAGAATCTTATGCATAAGAGAATGGAATTTCCAGCACCCTGGGTCGACATGCGAAGCAGTCGAGGACAACCAGCTTGCAAGCACTAACCGTGCAACAGTGGAGAAGTGAAGTAGTAGAATCCGAGACGAGTGTCTGCGGGACTACAATGTTAACTAATACACCAACGGTACACCAACCGATTAAGGAACTACAATGTAGTACAAGGAGGATACGATGCTAAGAAAAGGGGTCTCCCAGAACGGGAAACACCCTAGTTAATGGATGTCGTGTGATGACAGTGAGAAGTACCCAGAAGATTCATTGTTAAGACTGTAAGATCAAGTAAGGGCCAGCAAGGCCATTGATGTTAGTGCGGAAGAAAACAATACTGCAACCAGTGTGTATTGAACCGAAAACCAGCCAGCATGGCGCACTTGCCATGGCAAGTGCTGCTACAACAAAGTTGTGTGGGAGATTTTTAACAACTACCGGTAATTAGTAAAGTACCATGAAGTTAAGTGAGATCATCATAACCGTGGAAGGGCTTAATAGCCTGACCTCAATACTTGGAAATACACCAGTCAGCAGGAAGCTAGACTCGGTTAAGGCAAGGAAATGTTGTAAAACCAGGAGAATTTTTCTTTCAACTTAAATCCATTTTCAAAACCTTTTTCAAAACCAGATTTTCTTTCAAACCCATTTTATTTTAATTCGCCTTTTCTTTAAACCAAACCAGAAGACCTACACGGGCCTCAGTGCCACATGGTAGGTAAGTTTTACCCAGTTACTTTTAAAATAACCGGATGGAAACCGGTAAACCCAAGGGTAACAACCCGAGGAATGGATTGAGTTCATAATAATACAACAGTGGATACATTTCCCTTGATCAAGTTCGGGAAGCATGGAATGCATATTATCACAGGATAATATAAGAGGAGTTGACAACAGAATACTTTCACCTAGGCGTATGACGGACACTACGAGTGTACCAACAGTAATGTGGGACGACCGCACTCCGATAGGAGCTTGTGGGCCTGACAAACCTTCTTATGGGGTAGTCGGGTAAGTAGCAATGTATCAGTAGGGTACCCCACATATGTATACGAGTGGAGTCTGGAACACGGGAAGTAGTCGACTCCATACTACGGTCTGAAGTAAAAGTCAGACAAGAGTAATAAACTACCATCGAATGGTTGAAGTAAAGGAACCCAGTTAAGTTAAGAGGACTAAAGGGATTAGTGAGTTATTGCGAGGAAATGTTTAAGAATCTAGAAGTGTGAAGTGCACTGACTAGTAAGTAAAGACATCGCATACGTCTCAAGGATCTGGATGGATGAACACAATAGCCGGAGTAAGTACCCAGCCTATATATGGTGAGGCAGATGCCTACTATGGATATGTTAATGTGCAATGATCGGGATGAGACTCCCGAGATGATCACTAGAGATATCAATCTCACTAAGGATAATATTCAACCCAGCAAAGAACGCGGGGCGAAGTAGAAATTAAACATACCAATGAGTGCAAGCCAGATGAAAAGGCATAACTTAATAACACCCAGGAGTTATCCTTAAAAGGGTGTTTGGGTCAACAATGGTTGAACAAGATATGTGACAGAAACGCAAAGGCTGAAATTAACACCAAGCTTAAACACAAGTCGCTAGAGGGAAGTCTAACATCCTTGAAGGGGCATCCCATGAAAGGAACCATGATACTACGACCTTGTCATGGAGCCCAATACCAATCTAAACCATGTAATGTGGGTGGACAGCCTACAACGGGCAGAGCTCGAGGCAATAAGGCTTAAAAGCCACAAATCGAATGTGTTAAGAAAATGTTATTGATCACAGAAGTTTACGTTATATAAGTAAGTAAGCGAATAACAAACCACTGCTTAAAGAGTGGGGACACCTCTTGATATTGTGAGACCGCAACAACGGTAGTTATGTGAACTAAGTTCAGGGAATGTGTTAAGAGTTGACTATGTTGTTATTACCCAAGAATGATGTGAGTAGGAATAATACGAAAGGAAGTGTTTGCACCAGTGGTGGAGACCGGATGAGTAAAAAGTCAAATAGCAACCACCATAGATGTGGGATGCTAAATGTGTAATGAACAACGCTCAAGGAGCATAAAGATTCGAAGGATAGAGTATTCAGCAGTCAGCCGAATAAGTGGCAAAACACAGTGTAATGGCGGAAACTAAAATAATAGTGGATGCAGTGTAAGTTAATGTTATACAATGAGTAAGAGCACGGTGCGCAGTAAGCGACCGTTGTATAAGTATTACTAAATAATTGTAGGGCAAATAAGACCAGTGATGAGTAAAACTCGAGAGAATACAAGTAAGTGATGATAAACAAACTGGGCAGTAAGCCAGTGGTTGGTACTATGTAATAAGGAACACAGTATAAATTCCTATTGCAATCGCATAAGAGACTTACTGTCAAGAGTTTACGCCTCTGCACTCTGTATGACTGAGTGTTTTGGTATTGCCCTTACGCGGTAATGATCGAGTGTGATAGCTAGGAAGTTTGGGTAATGTCAATTGTGATGTAGGAACAAGAATTATGGTGTGATAAAACCGATGCATAAGAGGAGCACGGTTGTACCAATCAAAGGATACTTGATTGGCATAAGTGACTACAGTAACACGATCATTAAATATCGGTATGGAATATACCTCAAGTGTTGGAAATAACCGACAGAGCACTACACAATAGGTAGTAGCTCAAACTCAACCTACAGTAAGTCGGAAGAAATCAAGTAAGTCATTATGGAATACAGTAAATTATCATGGAAGTGGATAGTAAGTCTGTAACTCACCGAGTTCGCTCATGGTAAGTGATACCACGCGTCGGTAGAGAAACCGTTATTACCAAGATAAAGGTGATAATCGGAGATGTACAATACAGTAAGAATGACGCATAGGGCAAACTAAGCTCTAAAGTTATCTGGAGTTACGCAGCAGAAACTGGTGAGCCAGTGATTCAGGTGTTGAATGTGAATAGTGAACATGAGTGAATGGCAATTATTAACGCCTAGAAGTTTCACAGGCCATAATCGAAACTGGTTATGAATTAAATAAGCCCTAAGGAGAATTCTTGGTTAGGGACTAAACCGCCAATATGGCTAAGATCCTCAAACCAGAACACATTGTACAATAAACCGCGTGGAGATAAAACACTTCATGACGGTAGAACGTTTGAACCAGTGACTAAGTGATTGATTACGTGGGCGTAATCCCTTTTAAGGGGGTAGAGCGAAAAACCGTTTAGTGTGTTTTACCGTACAAGTGTACGTGAACTATGTTGTGCATAGCACAAAATAATTTGTTCTGATGATTGGTGCGTATATAATATGAACATGCGCATTCATTCATGGTTTAATTGTGGTAATTGCGCACAGAAGATGCGAATACCATTGTGATAAATGTATGTACCTTGTTAACTGTTATGTGTGAGAGTACAAATGTAAGGGAGTAATAAACTCCCGGGGAACTAAAACCCCGACTAGGTATGTTCATATAATACTAAATGTAAAACCGTATATTGTATTTTGATAAAAGTATATATATATATACAGTGTTGTGAATTATGAAGGGGTATGAAACCGACATAGAACCTAGTGAGAATTGAATTCCCTAGGTAACTTGGAGAAAGTTGGATTTGGATGACGATTGATAGACGAAGTTCTATCCCTTGGAGATGTATGATTATGACTAGATGGATTAAAAGATAGAAAATGATACATGTTTGAATTAGTTGTTGTTTGAAATGAAGTGGGAGGTGAAACTTGATTATCATGAGATCAAGGGAAGCCGAACACAAATTGGGGTGGAAAGATAGTTCAACTCTGATGCTGATCACATTAGGGTTGGATGATTCTTGAAACTCCCTATAAGTGGTCACAAATAATCACATCAAGAATAAGATGCAGTTACAATAATTGGACTTGGAGTTGTATGGTTTTTCAAAAGAATTTTAAATTGGGTTTCAAATTTCAATTGGTATTTTCAAGACTTCAATTAGTATTTTAAGATTCTTAAGTGGTATTTTCAAAGGAAGGGCTACCTTTATGTGACCTTGTAAAGGAATTTCAAGTAGTATCCTTCCAATAAAGGATTTCGTATACTTAACCTCACATAGAGTATTTTCGTATTACTTGCTCACGAGCTGAGGACGTAAGAGCCTTTGTCTTCGGACCGGTGACATGAGAAGTATATTTTAAAGATGTATGCAATTGTTTTGATCTCCCAAAGGAACGGGGACCAGAGTGTCCATCGCGACCGGTTCTGCGGGATCACAGTGTATATGTACTCAATGGGTCTCGAACCCATGAAGAGATGGAAAAGGAATTTCTGGTTATATACATGCTATGACATGTTGTGTGGTATGTGTAACAATTATTATTTTGACCTCGAGTCCTAATGTGGTTGAATTCCGAAGTGTTATGTTACAGACCATGTGTCTAAAGGTTGTGTTATCAAGACCTACGTCTAAATGTTGTTATGTTACCCAGACATCAGAGTCTAAGGGTTGTTATGTAAGTACAATGTTGTTAAGGTACCCGGACCATTAAGTCCGAGGATACTATATAAGTAGTTATGTCATGTTATGTATGTATGGATGTGTTACCCGGACCGTTAAGTCCGAGGTTGTGATGTAAAGTATGTTTGTTATGGAAGTTTATGTTACAAGTAATCCCTGTGTTCTAATTCAATGATGTAGGGAAGTGTGAACTCGAGGACGAAGTTCTTTTAAGGGGGGTAGATTGAAATACCCCAAACCTTAATGTGTATTAAATGTATATTATAATTTTCTAAGGCTAATTAAGTCCTTAAGATCATTGGTGAAGAAAGAAAACCAAAAGAAGAAAAAAATGCGTAAAAGTCCCAAAGTGAAAATACGTATTTAATTATTTTAGGTGACATAACCTTCATTAGGGTTATAAATATATTTTTATACCTTAATTACACATTAAGAACGTGGGAAAAATTCCGGAAGAAAACGGATCCAAACAATGCGTTAAAACGCTAACGGAGTCTTAAAGCGCGTTTTTCGAGAAAACCCGAAAACGTGACTTTAAACAGTTAAATGACCCCGTAAAAATAATAGTTGATTATGTAACATATTAAACATTAATGGGAGTTTAATAACCATTAAAATTAAAGGAATGAAAATTCCGGAAACCGGTCCCGGTTAGTGAATAGTGCTAAACCGGGTAAATAAACGAGCGTTTCTGTTAAAAGACGAAAAACGCTCAGTGTTTACATAGTGGGCCGGTTCATTATGTAACAGCCCACTCACACAAGACTAGTTAACTAATTAATTAAGTCAAAGAGCAAAAATAAAAACACAAATACCCCCACTCTCTCTCTCCTTCCTTATTTTTCTTTTTCCCTCTCTCTCTTCCTCTCTTTCCTCTCTTTTCTCTCCAGCCGGTTCTCCCTCCCTCCTTGCTGCCGTGAGCTCCTCCCAACAATGGCTTCCTCCTTTCCTTCATCCAAGCTCCATAGCTCCAAATCAAAAAAAATCACATATTCTTCTTCCTCTCATCTTCCTCTATCATCCTCTCTTTTCAAATTCCAAAAGGATGAAGTTGACCTCCATGGGTTTTCCCCATTTGAAGAGAAAATGGCACCAATGTGAAGCTTGGAGTCTCCTCTTCCTTCTAAGGTAAAATTCCAAGAAAAAGTCATTTTCCTTCATCTCTTGGTGTAATCGATTTTTCACCATTGTTGATACCTTGTTTTCTTCTTGTTCTTGAGCTCCAAATTGACCCTTCAATGGTGGAGTAATTTCCTTCTTGATTCAAGGGTGAGAATCCCTCTTATAAACTTCAAAAAGGTAAACCCTAACTTTGTATTCTAGCCCTTTTATTAAATTGAGATATTCCAAGGGTTTAGATAATTAATTAAGTATGTTTTTGTGTTCTTGGATGTTGGGATGGAGTTGGAAACTCCATACCCTCTTAACCGATTTTGGAGAAGATGAGGAACAAGAGGAGAATTAAAGAGGCTTGTAAAATTGAGGTAAGGAATTCACCTTAAACCTTGTGTATAATTGTTTAAGTGTTTGGGATGGGTAAACAGATTAAAGAACCCAAAATGATGGATTTAAATTTATGTTGAAAATGTGTTTAATTGGTATTGGAGAGGTTTGTGAAGTAATGGTTGAATTGAGGGCCTTAAGAGCCAAATGTTTGGAGGTTGTGTTTATGTTGTGGTTCATTGAGATTATGGTGATTGTATTGTTGTTGATGGAGTTTGATGATTGTAATGTGCTGTTAGGACCCTTGAAAGGGTGTGGCTAGATTAGGAATGAGAGGGATGTATATTGATGAAATGAAGATGTAAAGTTTATGGGGAGGTTATGGCAAAATTTTAATAGAAAATGAGTGTTTGATGATGGATAGTGGATGAGAGAATTAGGTGTTACTTGGGTTGTTTAGTGTTGAGAGAGTGCAAAAAATTATAGCATAATGGTGCTAGATGACTTGGGATTTCAAGGAGTGAGTATGGATTTTTGGAAGTGTAAAAATAGATAGAAGTTTGCCTCTGTTAACTGAAATTTTGGGCACGTCCGAACTTCCGTCCGGACTTGGAAGTTCGGACATGCCCCGTCGCGTTAAAATTTTCCTGAGTTTGAGTTGTGTCCGGACTTCTGTCCGACCTTTGAAGTCCGGACGCTTGAAGGAAATTTTTCCCCAGATTTTCGTTCGACTTGTGTCCGACCTTAGATGTCCGGACACAAGTTCGGACGCGTTGAATGAATTTTTTTCCAGAGTTTTGTTCGACTTGTGTCCGACCTTAGATGTCCGGACACAAGTTCGGACGCACGAAAATTTTCCCCGGTTTTCGTTTCGACTTGTGTCCGACCTTAGATGTCCGGACACAAGTTCGGACGTGTTAAAAATTTTTCCAGATTTTTTTGTTCGACTTGTGTCCGACCTTAGATGTCCGGACACAAGTTCGGACGCTTTGAAATTTTTCCCAGAATTTGCTTCGACTTGTGTCCGACCTTGGATGTCCGGACACAAGTTCGGACACAGGGTAATTTTGACCAAAAACTTTGTTTAAGGGTAGGAAATGATACCCAATGATGGGGATTGATGAGTAATGATGTTATAAGGTTGTTAAGGATATATTAAGTGAGTTATAATGGCGATTGAGAGGATGAAGAGTTGTAATAAAAATGTGAAAGTAAAACAAGTTAAAAATGTGAAGTTATAAAACTACTGAACGGGGTTAACCATGGGCGCATTAGTCGTTAAATAATTATATTGCCCCGATATTAATAAAGATAGTTATAATGTTACCAGTTGCTCAAAGAGTTTTTGAAGGAACTTGTGATGGCACACTAGAGTGCACCTTCGGTGACAGGTATGGTTTTCTTGCAACCTGTGTCCTACCGGATTACACCGGCTTGTATGCCAATTTGTTTTTCTGTGTGTTTGCCACCTTGCAAGATAAAGCATGAAATGAGTTTATAGTAATTCATTATTGTGGCGTAATCAATTCCGATACCGCTTAACCTTAATTATGTGTTAAATAATAGTTAACCAACCTTAGGTTCACATAAGAGATCGGTATTCGGAATAAACGTCCCAACCCACGGGAACGTTCTAACTACGGCTATCTGTGCGTTAGTGTATGTTGTGATTAAAGTGTGATGTATGTGACTTGTTTAATATGTTGTTGTTGTTGGATACTGTTATCCGTGTTGTTGAAATGGGATATGATTTCCCTTATGTGTCTAACCGAGTGAGTAACACTATGTGATGTATGTATGTGATAAGTTCCATAAGGGAACCCTTAACTAATAAGTATATGTTATGTATGGAGAGGAATCCGGTCATCCCGGTCGCGCGTATTGTTTGTGAGTTAATATATATATATGTGAATTAACTCCCATCCTGTTATGTTAAGGGTTGATTTCCTTCATTGGATTTCGACCTCCCATTAGCTTAGCCAAAGCTTACCTACCCAACTTCCAATCGGGTAGGGGGAAATCATGTTTAATGTTGGTAGGGTGTCGATGCCTAAGTTCACTTCGACTCCCTCTTTTTTATGTTACGGTTGTTTTTCCTCCTTGAATTACAACCACCCACAAGCTTAACCAAGGTTTACCTAACTCATCATTATTGGAGCTAGGGGGAAATTATGTATGTTGTGATCGGTCCTATATGAGGCCGCCACTCAAGTAAAGAAAATGTATGTATGTTGTGCTCGGGCCTATACTACCCCGGCACATCCTAAATAAAGAGTATGTCCTCTAAGAATAGTGAAATCAAGTTTGTGTATGTTATTAAGTGAAGTGTGTTGTTATGTTGTGTGTGCTATTAAGGTGTTTGTGTACCTTAATGGATGTGTGCTTTTAAGCATGAAGTATGTGTGTAGTTTGCGTATGTTTAAAATAAAATCAACCGCATGCTAAGACGACAATTAGTTGTGCGTGGCCCGGTAGCATGCGGGCTGCGGGATTACCATACCAGCAAAGGTGCTGAGCCCCCTGGGGGGCCACCCTTTCTTCTTTTCCTGTTTCAGGTACAAGGAATTGAGAGCCGTTCGAGATTAGAACGGGGTAGATGTTTGTATGTGGTAGTCATGAGAATTGTGTATGTATGGTAGGTGTAGTAAGACCGAAAATGTATCGGCGTTAGTTGGTAAATACTCGGTACAGTTGTAATGTAAGTGCACTATGAATGTTGGACATGGTACGAGATTAATGTGTAGTTGCTCGGGAGTTTAGTCTATCAGACCGGTACGATGTATGTATGTTAGCCTTGTTAGCCACGTGGGTGGCTAATGGCGTGTAACACCAAGGAGTTAAGTTATGTTGTGAGTTATGATTTCCGCTGCAAAGTATTGTTTAAGTATGTTGTTGTAGTTGGGGTGTTACACCCACAATCCTTCGACCTCTAAGTATGCTTTGGAGTGCTTAGCTTTTAAAGCGATCTGGAATTTGGATGCACCTCCGAGAGTCAAGATGCTTGGGTGGAAACTCTTAACCACACAGTTACCTTGTAAAACAACTATCAAGGATCGAATCAAAGTGGACATGTCAATAGATTGTTCTTTTTGTAAGCGCCCAAAAACAATGTTACATGCTTTATACCAATGCCCAGTAGTTAAACATCTTTGGACAACTTTTGGTTTTGCCTTGCCAACCAATATTGACTCTGATCAAGCTCTCCGAGACTGGTTTTCACATTTCTGCTCTACAGCTTCAAAGATAAAGCTAGCAACTTTTCTATCCTTCTTCTGGAAGCTCTAGTATGCACGTTGCCAGGCTACGCATGATCCTCGATCAACTTTACTCATGGTTGGTGCCAAGCTACTAGTTATTTACATCTAGCTGTTGCTCATTTGTCCTACACATCTCTGGAAGTGCTACAACGTCATCGCCAAGAAAATCCTACATACACTGAAATTTGTGTTGATGCCAGTATTGATTCATTTGAGCGTGTAGGATATGCAGCTGTTGCTCGTTCCACCTCAGAGCTTCTTCATGTCGGATGTAGCGGCACTCGAAATTCACTTCTCATCTCTGATGCTGAGGCAAGAGCAATTGAATTTGGGCTCAATCTCGCAGTCTCCTCTGGCTATCGTACTTGTCATGTTCTGTCAGATTGCAAATCTATTGTCCAATATCTTCAGACAGGAAGCTCTTCTTGTAACACCCCTAATCTTAAACCTGTAATAACGTCGCAAGTCGTAGCATAATAAATAACGTTCACAACGGAAAATAAAACTATCTATCCTTGGTGTTACACGCCGTTACTCACCCTTGTGAGTAACAAGGCAACCTTTCTCCATCCATCTACTTCGACTCCTCACCGCTGTGATGAACAGATACTGAGCACTCTTAATATTACAAACCAAATCCAAACCAAATGAGCAACTAACCGAATACAACAAACTCCTTAATACAAAACATAAATAAACTTAAAAGTGTTTCTTGAGAACACATCAGCTACCCTGTAACCCGCACTCCGGCTTGTGTCTTCTTCAGTAACCTGAAATGTTTTGCCCATTGAAGGGCTCAGCAATTGAAATGCTGGTATGCTAAATGTAGTCCTAAGTCACCTAGATTCCTTGAGTCGTTTAGCCATCTTGATATTAAATTCATTACATGATATACCGGTTTACAGTAATAATAGTAATAACTGTAGATGTTAAACAAGCATATAACAGTTCGCCTGCAAACATCACTGCATAATAGTAAAACAACAACCAGATAGTCACACACCAATAATCCATAACAATAACCAAACAAGATACGCGTATTAATTAACTGTACTTGTTAGTAGGTCACATGACCCTTATCCTTTTAAACCAACCACTTAAACTTTCCAATTAAATTCACCTCAGGCGTCATGTTAAGACGACCCTTAATAACTTATCAATGGACAGTCGTCCCCTGGGTTCCAAAGGAACCGTTACCAGCTGACCTTATGGCCCTGGATAATTATTTTGACCGATCCGGTCGAAGCTGTGCACCAATGGTAGTGCCCTCCGCCATCGTCGAATGTGGACAATGGATTCCCTTGAGTGACTCCCCATAGAAGTCCCTCGTAGTGATCACGATGCGCAACCAGAAAGTCGAAACAGTCTGGATTCCTCTCTTTATAAGTTAGCCCTTTAGTCAGTGAAACAGTAACCAATCCTTGAGTTAAGACTATAACAGTTGACCATCAGTTAGGTTCTCATAATACCTAAAGGTCAGTTAGTCTTGTTCCAGTTTAGATGTATAAACTTCCAGTCATAAGACGTTCGCGTAAAATAGAACACAATAGTGTTGAGCAATACAGGATACAATACAATATACATAATCACAGATATCGCTCTTAACAATTAAACACACAACGTCTGGACCTCAGGAAAAATCCTTAGGACATTCAGACCACACAATTAACATACCCTTCACCGTGTAACTTGCTAGCTTGACAGTTCACGCCTTAACAGTTTCTCCCCGTACGCTGTTATATTTACATGCAATACCGGGTAATATTAATACAACTGTTCACTAAGTATTACAGTATTGTCACTACAGAACTAATACTCGTAGTATACTAACCCCGTATGTTCTTTATTTTCCCCTGTTATTTTACAGTGGTTCGAGGTAGTTTAAAAGTCCATTATTTTATGTAGTAACTACATGTGATAATGAATTTCCTTTGTGTTGTTGTATATCTTTATTTCATTAATCATATGTTCATAATTATTTTCACTTATTCCATATATCAATATCCTTTGGTTATTTTATTATAACCACAATTATTTTATAAACTTTACATTATACTCCATAATATACCATAATACATTATATTACTTAGTATTAATTCCTTTCCTTATTATATTACAAATCCAACCATATATTTTCGGTAATTACATAATGAACACATTAACTTTTGTAAATCACCAAATGACCACATATACTTTCGGTCTTTACAAATATAATATACTAACTTTTATAAATTACCAATTAATCCCTTAAAGTTTTTGTTTCAACATATATTTTCCTATATTTACAATTTAACCCCAAAACTTTATATAAGTTACATATTAACTTATAAACTATAGTTTTAATATTAAATTCTTTTAAATAACCGAAATGACCCATATACTTTTATAAATTATGAATTCGCCCCTTATTCAATTTGGTTCCACACTTATATTTTCATAAATTACATATTCACCCCAAAACTTTTATAAACTTAATATTTTATGTCATAAATCATTTTAACCCAAAGTTTTTGGTCAACACTTTGACCAAGACTTAATTTCATAGTTAATACTTTAATATACCCAGAAAAACATATGTAATTCGGTTTTTACACCATACTTTCCAGAAATTACAAAATAGCCCCAAAACTTTATAAAATGTTATTTTAACACTTATACACTTATTAAATTCACCAAAATTCATAATATTAATTCCTACCTTATATTATATCATAACTATACCAAATAACTCCCTAAACTCTCGGCAATTTATTATTTGTTCACTAAACTTTTCAAAATTTACATTTTAGCCACATAACTTATTAAACTAGCCATTTAAATACTTGTAGCTATTTCTAATATTCCCAAAATTTATAATATAAGCTAATATACTTATATACTTCAAAAATCACCAAATGAAACATTTTATTCTCGGCTGTAAGATATATTTACTATATGGTTTTGAAACTTGATTTATACCTTATAATAAATACATATAAATGTATATAAGCCATATAACACTTCTAAAAATCATGCTAATGACTTAGAATGATTATAAACTCAAAATAGAACATTTTATCCTTAGACAATTCGGCTTGAACATATATGTATCCTAATTAATTTTTGTGACACAAATTTATACCTTAAGGTAATAATCTTACCTTATATGTTATAAATTATTTTCTTGACATTAAAACCCATGGTATTTCGGCCTTAATATTACTAAGGCTTATACATAATTTTTATACCAAAGTTTGAAGCTTAAATCAAACTTAAACTTAATAAACCTTAATTATAGAAACTTACTCCTTAAATCAAGATAATTCTTGTACTTGATTTCTCCTTGAATTCCAAGCTCTTCAAATGCTATTTTGATGAAGAGTATTCGGCCTCCATATGTAGATTTAGGAGATCCATGTGTTAGAATTCTAACAAGGATTTATAAGTAATATTTGGAGTAGTTTTACAAGAGTTTACCTTAGGTATTTAACAAGGTATTTTCTGTACACCTTGGAATGGTTGTAGATCCAAGTTTCCTTCATGAAATGATGAAGAGAATATAGATTTAGAAGTTCTAAATTTTTGGAAATGACTTAGGTATTTTCTTAGGATTTTCAAGCATGAAAATATACCTTAACTTGTTCTTGTTGCTCCTTGTGTTGTTGTTGAATCTAGGTACCTCCTTGGAACACTAATGCTTGGCGAAAATAGCAAGGGTTGCTAGGATGATTCTTCCTTCAAGACTTAGTAGATTTAACTAGGAAAAGTACATAGAAATGGTGTTAGAACTTAAAACACCATTAATGAACCTTTGAAGCTCTAAGGAATAAACTAGCAAAGGAAGAAAGAAAAGAGAGAAGAATGAGCTTACCAATCGGCTGAATGAGGGCAAGGAAGAATGGCAAGCTCACGTAAGGTATTAAGGAAAGGAATGAAGGGAACTTTCTTTTGATAAAATAATTGTCCATTTAGGCATTCTTTTCCTTAGTTTATTCATTTGATTCTTGGCTCAATAAATGCCCTTAATTCAAGCTAGACTTTCGGCTGATTGGCAAGGAGGATGAAGACTTTTATTGTCAATTTGAACAAGAGGACAAAGACAAAGGTAGGTACATGTTTCTTTTGATTTTTCTAAGTAGAATTCACATGCTAATGTTGTCTTCTTTTTCCTTGTATTTTTGGTAATGAGATGATAAGCCGCAGACTTATCATATTTTATGCATTAGATTTAGTATTATATTTATCTAAATAAAGTTATATATGTGTTATTTATGTTATATTATGTATTAAAGTATATTATTTGTACAGTCTTATGTTTTTGTGAGTTTTCTGTGCAAGGAATGATTTTCTAGGCAAAAGTTCAGTTGAAGCCGGACTCCATGCCGGGTAGTTTCTGCACGGCATAAGTACAGAACAGAAAAGAGGCCTTGCCGGACCTAATGCCGGGTAGAGTCTATCCGGCATAAGTGAAGAGACGCCACGGTTGACCAAGCGATAGCAGTTATTGACCGTTGGTGAAAAGGATGATGCCGGGTGTGATGCCGGGTATCTTCTACCCGGCATATGCACTGTTTCGCGCGGAATTGACGGTTTCGACCGTTGATAGTTGGGTGCATTTATCACGTGTGCCGGCTACTGGTGATCCGGCACGATGCCCGACAACGACACATTTTGATGCCTATAAATAGGCCGAGAAAGGCTGCAATTTGATACATTCCAGCATTATATTCCACTCCACTCCACGCTTCATTTCCGCCTCATTCCAAGTGTTGGTGTCCAAGGCATTTCTACAAATCCATCCACAAGAAGAAGAGAAGATTTCCTTTTCGGGTTGAGGCTATGTTCAATCTCCTTCTCCCTTATGTATTTTCTTCCTTATTTGAGTGGATGGGGAAGTAGGAATCCTTGTTAGGTTTTGGTTAGGGATGAATTCCTTCTTGTAAACACTATGATTATCTCAATACAAATTCAAGCGTTCATTAAGATTCTGGTTCTTAGTGCAAGTGAATTAGTTGATCACTCATTCTCTTTATGCAAATTCTACTCGAGGGGGAAAAGCCCAAGAGTAGGATAGGTTAGACAAATCTTAGTGGTCTTTGATGTTTTCATCTATAATTTAGGGTTAGCATTAAAGATTGCGAGTTAATCCATCTTCCCATATCTCCTTGTTCATTTCGTAGCATGACATATGCTCGATTTGTTAATGGGTTTTGAGTTTCTTGTTCGAAGCAAGAGAGTGGTTTTCACCATATGAACGTGCCGGATGCACTGCCGGGTGCTTCTTGTCCGGCACATTCAAGACTTTGAATATGCCGTGCATCTGATGTCCGGCAGGACATCCGGTGCAATCATGTTGTTTGATTAAGTTCGTGTCTTGAAGTTTCATTGCGTGATCATGTTGGTACTTAGGGTAGTTTAGTCCTAAACCTCGCATTTAGATAGGTTTTAGTTAATTATGGTGTCATTTACATTCCCCCCTGTTATAGTAGAATAGGCTTTTGCCCGGATTAGGACTAATTTTCTATAAGTCCCTTGGGTACGATACTCTCGGTCGTAATATATTTACACTATACTCCGACCGGGTTTTATTTTGCTACCCGTAGTAGAGTTGTAGGATTAATTTATTATTTTGTTCTTTTGTATATATTTTTATCTTACAATTTCTCGTTTAGCATGAGACTATAGATAAGCAACTGATTTTTGTTAATGGAAGACATGAGAACATGCCTAGGTTGGTAGATGTCTTAGTTTAATTTTTATAAGGCAATCAAACCCTTCATTTCTTGCTTGATTTCGGCAATGGGTGGCTAGAGAAGACCATTTGATTTTTGTCTATATTGAACAAAAGCACATGCCTAGTTAGGTAGTTGTTTTATTTGACTAATGCATAGCAATCAAACTTGCTTTTCTCCACACAAAATCGGCAGCCACATGCTAGAGAACAAGTTGATTTCCTTTGTTTATTTGCAACTTTACATTATTGGAATCTAGATCTACTTTTGTGTATTTAATTTCATTTCTTTTCCTAACTTATTCTCTTGTTGTTTCTTGCAGGAAATCGGCAGTGTTAGGCTCATTTGACTGAGCTTCCTTTGACATAATGTCACATGGTGTGTGCAAGGATGAGTCACCATGTCTACTAGACAATTTAAAAGTAAAAACCATGCCAAAATCATCCAAAATGGCGCCCACTATAGGGTTCATGTGGGACTGATTTTTAATTTGATTCCTATCACAATATATTGTATTGAGACTATATTATAACATGTTATAAGTCGCAACATTTAATTGGTACATTTATATCATGGTAAAAGATGAAAGTTCTAAGGTAAAAATGCTGATTTATGGTACCTTTTTTATCTAAAAATCGGCCCTGTTTCTGCTATGTGTTTAGCACTGGCTTTAATTGATTTAGATGTTCAATTCCTCCCCATTTAAGATTATCAACTCGTGGCTCCTCAAAAACTTCAAGGTAATAGCGTAAAACGCGTTTTTATGACACCCGAAGGTGCATTTTTGTGCTTTAAGGATATTTTGGAAAATAAGTAGTTGCTATGAGTTACAAGTGTTTATAAACATTTTTATAGTCATTATTAATATATTAAGGTGTTAAATTGAGTTATATGGGGTTATATCAACTCAAGACACAATTTCCGGGCTACCGGGACACTCCCGAGCAAAATAGGAGCGTTAAGAAATTCCCCCGAGCACTTTGTTTATTTTTGAAAAAGTAGCTCGAGAATTCTCTTTAGAATGATTAATATTGATGATAGGAACTCTAAGAATGAATTATATAGGAGTTCGTGCCACCTCGGCACTTCTCCGGGGCATTCCCGGGGGTTTATGGGGCCCCCATCGGGAACTTCTGGGCACTTTGCGTTTAACTGAGAATTTCTCTTGAGGACTTCATCTTATATGTTTAATAAAGTGTTATGGTTTATTTGGAATGAAGTGTAATGCTTTCTTCCATCTTATAAAGTATTTCCGGGACTTTCGGGACTTTAGGGCCCTTAAGGGAACTCCCGGGCATTTTGTATTTGTACTCAGTTTTAGATGAGATCCTGTGTTCTAAGGGTCATATAACGATCCTTGATTAACTTCATATGAAGTTTATAGTTTATATAACTTTGGTTTGCTTAAGATCCGGCTTAACGCCCGTTTATGATCTTAAAGAGTTTAGGTGTGTTTTTAACGCCTAAGTGTTTATATGCTTTCTTAGGGTTTTATAATCCCCCAAATAATATATATTTACCTTTATTTAATTATTTAAAGGTTAGGGGTATTTCACTTCTTCTTTATTGTCATCCACTACGTTTATTTTAGATAACATCCTAGCATCTTCTAGTCGGTTCTTTGATGTCTCTTTTTTCTATGTATCTAGAGATACAAATATAAGCTCGCATTGTCTTGCGAACCATGCCCGACATACAAAACTTTCGGGTTCATGGAATCCGGATTCTATGCCGGAAACTATACTCAATCTCGTATCTTAATATATATATATACTATCTTTGTTTCAAAAAAAAAGTTGAT
Source organism: Limonium bicolor (assembly GCA_023374045.1). Classification (NCBI taxonomy): domain Eukaryota; kingdom Viridiplantae; phylum Streptophyta; class Magnoliopsida; order Caryophyllales; family Plumbaginaceae; genus Limonium; species Limonium bicolor. Next base: position 29,059,381 of record CM041783.1, on the reverse strand, counting down.
TATCCTGAAATGTGCAAGCTTATATTTTTTTTAGAGTAAATTACTCGGAACCCCCTTAAGAATTGGGCATAATACAGTTAACCCCCTTGTGTTTATCATAATTATTGGTAACCACCTTGAGGTTACAGTATCTTTGACTATGAGCCCCCAAACTAGAGTTCCTTATCAAAACGTTAACCACGTGCTGACCCATCAGCTTCATCACATTATTAATGACATGCTGGACAAAAAACACTGCTTAATCAGCATTCTTATTGTCCAAAAAACGTCAACCCTACCTCAAAAATGCATCTGAATTGGGATGAGGGAGAGTTAAACGATGTTGATTAAGCAGTTTTGTTGTCCATGCTGGCATTAATAATGTGATTAAGCTGATGGGTCAGCATGTAGTTAAAGTTTTGATAACAAATTTATAGTTTGGGGGCTCATGGTCAAAGATACCGTACTTTAAGGTGGTTACCAATAATTATGATAAACACAAGGGGGTTAACCGTATTATGTCCATTCCTGAAGGGGGCTCCAAGTAATTTACTCTTTTTTTTATGGTTTTTTTAAATTAACCAAAATTGAAAGTGAAAATTGAAATCACCTAAACTAGGGTTTCACGGGACGAATTAGGTCAAATTCTTAATTTTCGTGACCACGAACCCTAATCTACCAAGTTAAACAGAATATTCGAATCTATAAAAGATAAAAAAATTAGAGCGTCCTAGGCCACGGACATGGTGCCCGTGGGCTTGGACATATGCTAACCCCCCCCCCCCCTCCCAAAAAAAGGTGAAATCTCACCACCGTCCGGGGGCGTCCGTGGCATCAGACAAGGCATCCAGGACCCCGGGCGAGGCGTCCGTGGGAGCAGACCACCACCGTACAATGGTGTTCGGGTGTTTCCCGGTGGTGTTTTCAGCTCAAATTTTTTGGGTGTGTATCTTGAGAGATTATAAACAAATTAGTGATTGAAATATTTCAATATGAAGTCGAATTCAATAGGAAACGTAATCAACAAGTTTTAGGGCATACATTTAGTAAAATGTGAATTATAACGCCGGGAAACTTCGGTTAGACTAATAATGCATACCGAGAGCAAGTTGAAATTAGGAGAGTGAGAAAATCAAATTTCTAACCTATTTCGAATTGTGTTGACGATAGTTCCTTCACGACGGGATTCTCTAAACGATTTATTGATGGCCAATCCGATAGAACTTCACCCAGGTTTCTGACTATGTGAACTTGATGGAATTCTTCACGTATTGGTGGTGATTTTATGGAGTTCTGATGGTTGGATCTTCAGTGGGAGTGTAAACACTGTGTTTTTGAGGATTTCGAAGAATTATCACTAGGATTTCGATGCGCGGGAGGTGAAAAATGTGGGAGGCAACCAATGCTCTTTGACTTCTTAGGGTATCTATATGTGTTTTGAGTCGGTCGGGAAGGATCCTTATGTACACAACAAATGAGATAAGCAAAATCCGGTAAAAGATCTAAGTTTACCAAAACTGGTCGGTTAACTTCTGGATTGAATCTGATTATGAAAATTTACCAGCATGTAAAGGAGGATCTGAATTTTCCAAATGCAAAATTATTTTATTTTGATAAGGAATATTTTTAAAATTAATTTTTCATCAGATATGTTCAGAAATTAAAAGATAATTACTGAAAAATAAAAAATTTTAAAATCCAATGTCATTATGCTCCATATCTCATCCTTTATCATGTGTTAAAATTGTTGAACATTTTGGATTTTTTAGGCCAATTTTCGAAGGAGAGAGAAAATTATAAGACGACTTGAATTTTCCTCTAATATTCGAGCTTCGGGCTCCAAATAAAATTTGTTCAGCTTTTGGTCAAGGATGGACCTAATAACCAGATTGCAATTTGTATTTTTGATATTTGGAAGCCTTGTATTTTAATTTTGAAAATTTAGGGCTTTTTTTATTAAATATGTTAGCTTATAATATGTATTAAAAGCTAATTTTTCAGAATGAAAATTCCAATAATAAATGCCCTTCATGATGATCAAACTACAACAAACTTTTTGCAGTGCAGAGCTAATCATACAAAAATAGAAAATACCGAAAACTTCCTTAACAATTCGTGATTCCATGTCTTTTAACTGTTTTGCCCCTAGTTATGCCCGTGCCTAATGAGACTCTTCTCGTGGGTCAAATTTTGGGTATAAAAGAGTGTCCCCTATCAAGTAGACTTTGTAATGAAATCAACTAGACTTTGTAATGAAGAGAAAAATACTAGTTGATGTATGAGTGGCACCCCAAAAGTTTGCCTAACCTTGAAAGTTTTTGCTCTCTACCTCGAGCTAGTGCTGGTAATTACTTGATTATGCCTAGCTGTTCTAAGGCGCTGGCTACCTAAACAAGAATTCTAGAGTTGTTGGACTATTCGAAGGTTCCAACTACCTTGACTAAAAATATTTGGGTTTTTCGTGCTATTTTAAGGCGATAACTACCTATAACAAGGGTTGTCAAGCCCTTGTAGCTTGGTCGGTAATGAAGTGATATCCTAGAACCAAAGGTCCTGGGTTCAAATGAAATACCCCTAACTACTAAAACATGATTTAAACATCCAATTATATATATTAAGGCTTAACACATGTCTTAAAAATTATTTGAAAACAACAAAAGTCATTAACAAGCAAAACTATGCTTAATGACCATTTAGGGCAAACATGTGCCCTAATGAACTTGAAAGGTTGTATCACCTCAAATAAGATCCAAGGTGGATTCCTAAGCCTTATAAATAAGGTATGAACATATTAAAACCATTGTCAAAGCAAACCAAACTCTAGAAAGAGTAAAAACACAAAAAGGAGCTCTAAAACTCCTTAAGACACGTTTTTATGAAAGTGTCCAAAAATTGAATTTGGGTGGCTAATTAGCCTTGTATACAGCCTAATCAACATGTGTACTACTTAGTATCACATTAGTAACCCTAAATCAAAAGATTTACAAAAAATCCAAAGTTTGACACCAAAATGTGAATGATACCCAAATAGTGCCAAATTAAGCCTTAATTGTCAAGCATGGTCAATGGTCAACTAAAGACCCTAATGTTGACCAAGGGATGCAGAAATAAGAAGGGTGGATGACACCTTTCAAGGCTGGAAAACAAATATCTCCAAAGGACATTAGTCACCATTTATTATTCATAATCTTACCTGTTCCTTACTTAAGTCCAAAATTGGACTTTCTCTTTCCTTCCATCATGTTCCAGCTGAGCTTCCCTCCTCTCTTGACCTCAATTTTGAGTTCTTGAGCTTCCAAAGAAGAAGATCAACTCCCATTGCATAAGGTAATGTCTTAAGACATATTTTAGCTCATTTTCTTCCTCTTTTCAAGACCTACACATTGAACTAACTTCCAACTTCATCCCATTGTTGTATCCCAGCGAGTTTCTCTTGGAAGGGAGCTTCAAAATCTATTAAAACAAGATCAAGGAGCAAAGATAGTAATAGTTAAATGAAAATAGTAAGATTTTACAAAGTTTGAGGCTAAAATGTAAATACTAGGAAAATTGGGGTAAGATTCATAATTACTGGAACTTGATGGTCAAGGCAATGTTTGGAAGGTCAACATTGACCATAGTAGATGCTTTGACCAGATTAGATGATTAAATAATTTAATTATCACTTTATATTAAGTTTTGGAGTTAAATGTAAAAGTTACATAATATATGGGGTGAGTTTGTAAATTCCAAAAATACTAGGCTAAAATGACATTTAGAACAGACTAAGGTCTGTTTGGATATTTTTGGAATTTTTGGAGATTTAATTGGAGCTATATATACTATGGTGTATAATATATAGTATTTATGACATTTATAAAGTTTAAGTAAAAAGAGGGGTCATTTGGTAAATAAAGAAACTTGTGGAGGCTGAGAAATAATTCTGGACAGATTGGGGGTCTGTTTGGAATTTATAAAATATATTATAACGATAGGTTATAAATGATATAAGAGTATTAATGTCATAATATATGGTTTATGACAATAATGGTAACATTATATAGTTAATGTGGTAAGTTTGTAAATGATGAAAGTTGTAAGGGCTGTAGCGAGATTATGTAAGATTATAAATGAAATTTAGAATATGGTTTATAATGTTATGAGGGTTATAACAATTATAAGAGGGTAATATTCATTAATGGAAAATGAATATATTGTAAAGAATATCATTTTTATAGATGGGTTCTATAATTCACATATATAAATAAATATATGATATGGAGTAGATTATATATTATGGTTGGATAACCATACAATATTAATAGTGGGATGATACAAGATGGATAAACAGAATTACAAAACATTAGATAACAAGTTCTAATGTTAAGAAGTAAATGTGAAACTATAATAAATTATATAATTCAAGAGTTATAAAATGGATTATATAAGCTTGTATACTTGGATAAACTAACCAAGATAATACAATTGACCAAGTCAACACAATTGACCAATGAGGGTCATGTTGGCCAACTCAATATTAAATGGGAGTTTATAAAGATAATAACAATTATAAGGTCAATACTTACATGAAATATAGTGACAACTATATGGATACACATTCATATAACCATACAAATATAATATATATATGTAACAACAACCTATAATTAAGGAAGATAGGTTTTTAGGAGATTACATCCTAAGTTGGAAATGTACAACAATGTACTAATAGATGAATTATAATACCGACATAGCAATCCCGAGTAAACCCGGAAACCCGAGTAACAACAGTTAGTAAACGACGGGATATAAGCCAGGAGGGATTAGCAATAGTACGTGAATACCATATTGTATTATTTACATGGGATATTAATACATGGTGTGATACGTATTCCAGACTCGTAGATTTTTGAGGACCGGCAGATAAGAGTGAGAAATTACGCTAGCGCATATTCCGATGTACGGTATGTTGTTATATGGCTTGATTGTCTATGAAGATTTTCTGAGTTCACACTTATGTGAAAATCTATGATAAAATTAATTGTCTGAATGTGTGAATTAATATGCATGAACTGTATATTATATTGTTGCCTTACTATCGTTATTTTGTGCGATAACAGTATTGTTCGTATACACTTATATATATAAAATAACTAACGACAATGATGCTACCTTATGTAATACTATATAAGAGACGTAAGAATAACGTTGTGGTATAGGATAATAAGATATATTATCCGAGACATCTAAGAATTTACTTATATACAGAGCAATGGCCCGATTTAAAGCCGCTCTTGTATTATTATTTCCAACGGTATGAATCACCTAGAGACACTAGGTATAAGACCTTGATGGCACACGTTCGAATTGTAATTACAGAGACCTAAACGATATTTAGGATTTAAATTAAGTGACCTAATCTATCGGTATCGTATGTATGAAGGAAGTTTAGTAGAAATCCAAGGGGATGTGGCTCTTGGTGCGCGATGTGATCACAAAACTGATGCTATGATGTCCGTGTACGGGTCTGAAGCTCAACATAAATTCCAATGAACTAAGATGGTTCGTCGTTCAGATACTCCACCGCTGGAGGTGGCTACTGTCGTTGGTGACCCGCCGAATATAAGGGTATGGTGTAGAGACGTGTCAGTTTAACGAGACGTTGTCAGTAGACATAAGATATCAACTAAACAATATACGAACAACTAGATAGCTCGTATAATTAATGAGTCTTACTTAGGACCTTCATGAAACACCCGCAAATTTTTGAGTTACGATAAGTATAATATATGGTAAGGATGGATAGTTTGAAATTAGTATTGTTAGTGGCCCAGGGAAGTTAAATGATTCTCTTATATTGTTTTCCTTCCCCATCCTGAAATGTTTAATTACCTACAGAAATGCTTACAATTATCTACAATTTCTTTAATCTTACTAATAATATTGTTATTTCAACCTTCCATAGATGTTTCAACGTCTTTTAAATTCCCAGCGTTCAATCCTAGTTTTACTTCTTCTAAATTAGTTAATCTCAATTCCCTGAGTTCAAATTCAATTTTACTTCTTCCTAGTAAAATATCTTAGACTTTAAGTGTTCAAATCTAACTTTACTTCTCCAAAATTAATAATATGTTAAACCCTTATTCTTCTCCCGATATTTTCATTGTTAGCATTCTAGATTCTTCTTCTTACGTAATTATATTTCTTTTGCTAGAGTTCCTGATTTTGTTTTACTTCTAATTCTACTTATTTCTATTTTACTCTCATATCAAATAAATGTATATTAATTCCATCTCTGGATATTTTACTCTTTCGTATCTTGTTACAACGGCTGACTTACTTTTCTCCTATTATTTTGAATTGAGAATTATGTAATTATTTATTCTAAACTGATATGTGTTAGGGTTGTGTTTCTTCTTCCGGCTTTCCACAACGTAAATAATTGTTATATATTTTAATATCTACAATACTCATTAGTAAAACTCTCCTTTAAATTATTCATTAAATTCCTTTTTTCTTTAAAGTAAATTATTTATTTAATTAGTAGCATTCCTCTTTATTTACAAATTATCTCTACTTAAACCATCGATCTTCTTCATTTCTCTTCATCCTCAACGTATAGTCACTACACTCCTTCTCTTCTAACTTTCAAATTCACGCTTTTGTTTTTGACATTGTCAAATCGCTTCTCTAGTGCCAGTTAGGATTACGTCGGGTAAAGTCTTCTCCTTAGCTAGTTTACTAAATTATTCTATTGTGTTTGGTGGTTTTTAATTGTTGATTATATATATTTAGACTCTGATTACGTCGACGAGCGCTACCAGTAGTCCTATAAAGTTGATCTCTTGGAGTGATTTGATTGTTTAGGTAAATCTCTATGCTTATGTTTGCTTGACTTCATGTTTTGCAAAATTGGAGGGAAAAGGTTTTGGTTGTATTTGGTTGGAAGATTATTTGTTATAACCCGCATAGTTGCAACATTATATTATATCCGGTTTATGTAATGATCTAAGATGGATTACATTATGATTGTCAGTTGGGACTTCGGCGGTATTGTTTTGATAGATGAGGGCAAGGAAGTCATTGCTTAAAACAATTAAGGTAATTGTTTTCTTTAATTAATAAGGAAAGGGAGCCTTATTTAATTATAAATCTTCTAATTGTTTTACATTACGATCAGTTTTCCTCCACTAGTTCCATCGTGCGTTCAGAACATCGACTTCCATTCTTCTCTCTCTCTCTCTCTGTTCTCTCTTGCTGAGGATCGTGAAGGCTACTGCTACAATCGGATTGAAGGCTTTTGCTGCTGCGTTTCTCTGATCGATTCAGGTTTGTATTCAAGGATTCGGGACTACGTTGGTGGTTTTCTTCTCTCTCTGTTTTCTGATTTTGAGCCGTGGTACATGATTAAATCAGAAGGCTTCGTTGCTGTTGAGTTGTGATTGTGCGGGCTGTGGAACTGCTGCAGATTGTGGAGTTTATTCACTTCCGAAATCAGGTTGGTGTTGCAGATTTTGGGGTTTGGATAATCTAGGGTTCTACATTGCAGTTTTCTGATTTTTGTGTCTTTGGTTTGGGAAATCAGCGTTGCTGTGCGTGTATCTGCTGGTGGATTATTCGGGGCTGCTGTGGACTGCTCAGATCGTTGGTTCAGTGGCTGATAATTGAGGTAGGTGGTTACTCGATTTGGTTTGGAAGTTCAGCCATGGGGATTGCAACGGTTCTGTTTTGGTGTGAATTCTGTTTGTGTTGTCTGTTTGGTTGCGTTTTGGAATGGTTAAAACCCCATGGTTCTCTGTTTTTCTCTGTGATTTGGTGTGTATCAATTTGGCAATTCGTGATGATGTTTTTGCATAAGTTTCTGCTCTGCTCGTCTTCTGGAAAATGCAGTTTTCGCACTGTCCGAACTTCCGTCCGAGCTTTGAAGTTCGGACAGTGCGTTTTGCTCTATTGATTTTCAAAGTTCGGGGCATGTCCGAACATAAGTCCGAACTTTGATGTTCGGACACGCCCTTGGGTTCTTCCCTGTTTTTAGTTCGACCTGTGTCCGAACTTGGACGTCCGGACACAAGGTCTGACCTTCCGCGTAACTCTTCTCCATAACCTGTCCGAACATCAGTCCGAACATTGATGTTCGGACCTTCTGAATTCCTCTATCTGATTTCAATTCGACTTGTGTCCGAACATTGATGTCCGGACACAAGTTCGGACATTTGACAATCTTTGGTTTCCGAGTCTCGACTTGCGTCCGAACTTCGACGTCCGGACACAAGTTCGGACACCCCTATGTTTTCAGCGTAATTTCTTCGTTTGAACTCCGATTTGAGTTCCGTCTATGGCGTTGGGTCCCTTATGACCTGTGCTACTGATTTATGAGTGGTTTGGCATATTTAAATGCAATCTTGCTTCTGTTTAAGCAACCCTTCTGTTTTGGGACATTTCACATTGTTTCGGAGCCGTGAATGGCTGGGTCGAGCTATTCCGTGGTATACCATGTAGACGTCATTCTGAGTGTGGGTCATTCCCTTTCTGTTATGTGGGGTTGACGAACCCTTTGGCTCTTTCGAGTCATTTCTGCGTTGACGAGAGACCTGGTATGGTCTATGGGTCTTCGACCCTTCTGAGTGTGTGCATTGTGTCTTGCCCTTTTTGTTTAAGAGTTCTGATTGTTTCTGAATTGGGAACCCTTGAGTTCCCCTCTGTTTCTGTTCTGGAAACTTCTGAGTATTGAGAATTGTGGATATAACGCTTATCTTCTCCTTCTTCTGATTTCAATTGTTTTGAGCGACCTTACTGATGACGGTCGCTGCTTACTGGGCATAGTTGTGTGCTCATTCCCCTACTTTTAACATTTTTGCAGATTGATCAGCGAGGATCACTTATTCAGTTTCTGGAGCTTAGTTTATATTATAGCTCATTTGTTATTTGATATTCTTACTCAGGCTTGTAGCCTTCGGGCCTTACTCTGTTAGACCTCTGTTTCTGACTTGGATATGTATTTGGGATTTCGTATTACTTCCGCTGTAATTGAGTACCTTGGTTTATAATGTTTATGTAAACTCTGTTTTGGGCCTTTATTGCATTTGAGTGTTTTAGAGCCTTGCGTTATTGGTAGTAATACGCGGCATGTAATACCCTTAACTCTTAGGCCGGTTTTAGGGGTGTTACATTTAGTGGTATCAGAGCCAGGTTTGGCTTTCTTTAGGGTCTGTGGTTGTGTTTGCTTGTGTGAGGTTCAGTTGTGGCAATTGTTGAAGTGTGAGTCATTTCTGACAAGTTTTGGATTTGTGTATCTCAGAATGCCTCCTCGTAGAGCACCAGTGACCCCTCAGGGAGATGCTGCGGATACAGCAGTTTGTGGCACAGTTGATGCAGACGATGGCTGCAGCTGCTGGGGGAGCTGGTGGAGCAGGCCCAGCAGGGGCGAATGCTGTGGGAGGCCGAGTCAGGGCTCCAGGAATTCATGAAGCTAAAGCCGCCTTCCTTTGACGGCTGTGGTGACCCTCAGGAGGCGAGCCATTGGATTACTGAGGTCGAGGACCTGCTGAGAGTGATGGGGTCGGAGGATGACCAGAAGGTGGACTTCGCCACGTTCCTCTTTAAGGGGGAGGCGAAGGAGTGGTGGCGTATGGTGATGAGTAGGCATCCCCAGCCTTGGACCTGGGATCAGTTCTACTTGGAGTTCAACAAGCAGTTCTATCCGGACGTTTACAAGGATCAGAAGATCAACGAGTATAACCGGCTGCGCCAAGGGAGAGAGATGTCTGTAGAGGAGTACGTGAGGAAGTTTGTGACTCTTTCGAAGTATGCTCCGGAGCCAGATGAGCATAGGAAGGCCCGTAAGTTTGAGAGTGGGCTCAGACCAGATATCAGGTCCGCTGTGACACCTCTTCGTCACCGGACCTTCAGGGATGTGGCAGATGTTGCTTTGCTGGTAGAGGCCGACATCAGGGGCAGACAGGCTGGCAAGGACCACAAGGGAAAGAGGCGTGCTGAAGAGCCTCAGAGGAAGGAGGCTGCTCCTCAGAAGAAGCAGTCTTATGGAGATCACCGGGGAACTTCTTCATCGTCGTCAGCTGGGGCGAAGTGTGGATCTTGTGGTCACTCCCATCCTGGTAGGGAGTGCTACAAGAAGACTGGTGCCTGCTTTAAGTGCGGGTCGATGGAGCACCGGATCGCTCAGTGCCCTCAGGCATCCGGTAGAGGCTCAGGAGATAGAGGCACCGGTTCAGATTCAGGGGCGAGGTCCGATCAGAAGAAGCCTCAGACTCAGGCCCGAGTGTATGCTATGGCTGGAGAGCGTGATCGAGCTGGAGATCGCGTCGTCTCAGGTATTCTCCAGATCCATTCTCGAGATGTATTTTGTCTGTTTGACTCTGGAGCTACGCACTCCTTTATCTGCTGTGATTTGTTAGGTGACCTTGGACTGACTGCTGTGCCTAATGAGGTAGACTTGTGTGTGAGTAGTCCATTAGGTGGGGTTGCCCCTTGTGTGCTGAATTCTGTGTGTAAGGCTTGTCCCATAGTAGTTCGGGACAAGACCTTTTGTGCTGACCTCATCCCGATGCGGATGACCTGTTTTGATGTGATTTTGGGCATGGACTGGCTAGCAGTGCACCATGCCCATATAGACTGTGCAACGAGGAGAGTAGTGTTTGGTTTTGCCAGACGGGAGCCGTTTTGTTTTCGCTGGGAATGCAGTCCCGTGTGCGCCTGAGATTGTGTCTGCGATGCAGGCAGCCAGCTTCTTGAGGAAGGGCTGCCAGGGATTCTTGTGTTATCTGCCAGAGGTGCGAGAGGGATCCAGCTTGGAGAGCATCCCGATCGTCAGAGAGTTCCCTGAGGTTTTCCAGGATGATGTGCCCGGACTTCCACCAGTGAGGGAGGTGGAGTTCACGAGTGACTTAGCGCCAGAGACTCAGCCCATCTCTAGGGCCCCTTATCGTATGAGTCCGGCGGAGTTGAAGGAGCTGAAGGTCCAGCTTCAGGAGTTGCTAGACAAGGGCTTCATTCGCCCTAGCGTTTCGCCTTGGGGAGCGCCAGTGCTGTTGTGAAGAAGAAGGATGGGACATTCAGATTGTGCATCGACTACAGAGAGCTGAACAAGGTGACCATAAGAACGATCCCCTTCCGCGCATAGATGATCTGTTTGACAGTTGGCGGGCGCCAAGTGTTCTCGAAGATCGACCTTCGTTCAGGCTACCATCAGTTGAGGATTAAGGCCGAGGATGTGCCTAAGTCCGCCTTTAGGACTCGTTATGGTCATTACGAGTTCCTAGTTATGCCGTTTGGTTTGACTAATGCTCCCTCAGTCTTCATGGATATGATGAACCGGGTTTTCAAACCCTATCTGGATCAGTTTGTAGTGGTCTTCATAGACGATCTTGGTGTATTCCAAGAGCAGAGGAGCACGAGGAGCATCTGAGGATTGTTTGCAGACGTTGAAGGATCGTGAGCTATATGCTAAGCTGAAGAAGTGTGACTTCTGGCTGGATCGTGTAGTATTCTTGGGACATGTGGTCTCGAAGGACGGTATCTCAGTGGACCCTGAGAAGATTAGAGCAGTTGGAGTGGGCGAGGCCCACGAATGTTGCAGAGATCCGTAGTTTCCTTGGGTTAGCTGGGTATTACAGGAAGTTCGTTGAGGGGTTCTCTAAGATTGTATCCCCGCTGACCCGTCTGTTGAGGAAGGAGATCAAGTATGAGTGGAGCGAGGCTTGCGAGCAGAGCTTCCAGGAGTTAAGAAGAGGCTGACGACCGCACCGATTCTGACTTTGCCATCTGGGACCGAGGGATTCGAGGTCTTCTGTGATGCGTCCCATAAGGGACTAGGATGTGTTTTGATGCAGCAGGGTAAGGTAGTGGCTTATGGCTCTCGGCAGCTTAAACCTTATGAGAAGAACTACCCTACCCACGATCTGGAGTTGGCAGCTGTGGTTTTCGCGCTGAAGATTTGGAGACATTATCTGTATGGGGCGTCGTGTAAGGTTTACACGGACCACAAGAGTCTCAAGTATTTGTTCACTCAGAAGGAGCTGAACTTGAGACAGCGGAGGTGGTTGGAGCTACTTCACGACTACGATTTAGAGATCCTCTACCACCCGGGTAGAGCGAATGTTGTTGCAGATGCTTTGAGCCGGAGAGGTGCTCCGGGTGTAGCTTGTGCCTTGACAGGAGTTCAGAGGTCCGCCTTAGAGCTTCAGCGTATGGGCGTCTGGGTAGTCAGACCAGCCAGTGCCAGTGTGATAGCAGCACTTCAGGTTCAGTCTTCGTTGGTCGACAGGATCAGAGTTGGTCAGGAGTCGGATTCAGCTTTGAGTCGGATCAGAGAGGGGCTGCCTTCAGAGCAGAACTCAGACTTCAGTGTCTCCAGTGATGGTTGTCTGCGTTTCAGAGGCCGAGTGTGTGTGCCCGACGATGCAGTTCTGCGTAGGGAGATCCTTCAGGAGGCTCACGGAGCGCCATATTCAGTTCACCCAGGAGGGGTGAAGATGTATCGAGATCTCAGAGAGTCGTTCTGGTGGTCTGGGATGAAGCGAGACATCTCTGAGTTTGTTTCGAAGTGCCAGACCTGTCAGCAGGTGAAGGCTGAGCACCAGAGGCCAGCGGGTTTGCTTCAGCCCCCCCATTCCTGAGTGGAAGTGGGAGAGTGTGGGGATGGACTTTGTCATGGGTTTGCCCAAGACTTCCTCGGGTTGTGATGCTATTTGGGTGATTGTTGATCGTCTGACGAAGTCTGCTCATTTTCTGCCGTGAGGAAGACCTTCAGTCTGGAGCGTCTAGCTCGTCTGTATCTGGATGAGATAGTGAGGTTGCATGGTGTGCCTACTACTATAGTTTCTGATCGTGACCCGCGCTTTGTTTCGAGATTTTGGCGCAGTTTGCATAAGGCCCTGGGTACGAATTTAGCCTTCAGTTCAGCTACCATCCTCAGTCGGATGGCCAGACAGAGAGGACTAATCAGGTTCTGGAGGACATGCTTCGCGCATGTGTCCTGGATTTTGGAGGTAGCTGGGAGCAGCATGTGACTCTGATTGAGTTTGCCTACAACAGCTTTCAGGCGAGCATTGGTATGGCTCCGTTTGAAGCGTTGTACGGTAGGAGGTGCAGGTCCCCATCTGTTGGGATGACCTGAAGAGAGGGTCTTGGTTGGACCTGAGCTGGTGCAGGGTGCAGTAGAGAAGATCAGGACGATTCGGGCGTCTGCTTGTTGCTCAGAGTAGGCAGAAGTGCTATGCAGATCAGAGGCGCAGGCCGCTTGAGTTTGATGTTGGTGATCATGTCTATCTGCGAGTGTCGCCGGTCAGAGGCGTAGTCCGGTTTGGGAAGCGTGGGAAGCTTAGCCCGGTTTGTAGGACCTTTTGAGATTCTAGAGAGGATTGGCCTGTGGCCTACCGGTTAGCGTTGCCACCCGCTTGTCTGCTGTCCACAGTGTTTTCATGTCTCGATGTTGAGGAAGTACCTGCATGATCCGTCTCACGTGATCGACTACAGCCAGCTTCAGTTGAGAGAGGACTGCAGTTTCGAGGCGGTGCCTACTCGCATTTTAGCCAGGGATGTCCGTCGGCTTCGTAGTAAGACCCTGCCTATGGTGAAGGTCCAGTGGTCTGATCAGTTAGAGAGTGAAGCGACTTGGGAACTCGAAGATGAGCTGCGTGCCAAGTTTCCCTCCCTGTTCGAGCAGTAAGGTGAGTTAATCTCGAGGACGAGATTCTTTTAAGGGGGAGGTGATGTTATAACCCGCATAGTTGCAACATTATATTATATCCAGTTTATGTAATGATCTAAGATGGATTACATTATGATTGTCAGTTGGGACTTCGGCGGTATTGTTTTGATAGATGAGGGCAAGGAAGTCATTGCTTAAAACAATTAAGGTAATTGTTTTCTTTAATTAATAAGGAAAGGGAGCCTTATTTAATTATAAATCTTCTAATTGTTTTACATTACGATCAGTTTTCCTCCACTAGTTCCATCGTGCGTTCAGAACATCGACTTCCATTCTTCTCTCTCTCTCTCTCTCTCTCTCTCTCTGTTCTCTCTTGCTGAGGATCGTGAAGGCTGCTGCTACAATCGGATTGGAGGGTTTTGCTGCTGCGTTTCTCTGATCGATTCAGGTTTGTATTCAAGAATTCGGGACTGCGTTGGTGGTTTTCTTCTCTCTCTGTTTTCTGATTTTGAGCCGTGGTACATGATTAAATCAGAAGGCTTCGTTGCTGTTGAGTTGTGATTGTGCGGGCTGTGGAACTGCTGCAGATTGTGGAGTTTATTCACTTCCGAAATCAGGTTGGTGTTGCAGATTTTGGGGTTTGGATAATCTAGGGTTCTTCATTTCAGTTTCTGATTTTTGTGTCAATTGGTTTGGTTAATCAGCTGTTGATTGTCGTGTTGCTGGTGGATTGTGCTGCTGCCTCAGTTCGTTGGTTTCTGCTGATAAACGAGGTAGGTGGTTACTCGATTCGGTTTGGAAGTTCAGCCATGGGGATTGCAACGGTTCTGTTTTGTGGTGAATTCTGTTTGTGTTGTCTGTTTGGTTGCGTTTTGGAATGGTTAAAACCCCATGGTTCTCTGTTTTTCTCTGTGATTTGGTGTGTGTATCAATTTGGCAATTCGTGATGATGTTTTTGCACAAGTTTCTGCTCTGCTCGTCTTCTGGAAAATGCAGTTTTCGCACTGTCCGAACTTCCGTCCGAGCTTTGAAGTTCGGACAGTGCGTTTTGCTCTATTGATTTTCAAAGTTCGGGGCATGTCCGAACATAAGTCCGAACTTTGATGTTCGGACACGCCCTTGGGTTCTTCCTGATTTTAGTTCGACCTGTGTCCGAACTTGACGTCCGGACACAAGGTCGGACCTTCCGCGTAACTCTTTTCCGTAACCCGTCCGAACATCAGTCCGAACATTGATGTTCGGACATTCTGAATTCCTCTATCTGATTTCAATTCGACTTGTGTCCGAACATTGATGTCCGGACACAAGTTCGGACATTTGACAATCTTGGTTTCCGAGTCTCGACTTGTCCGAACTTCGACGTCCGGACACAAGTTCGGACACCCCTCTGTTTTCAGCGTAACTTCTTCGTTTGAACTCCGATTGTTCCGTCTGCGGCGTTGGGTCCCTTATGACCTGTGCTAACTGATTTATGAGTGTTTTGGCATATCTAAATGCAATCTTGCTTCTGTTTAAGCAACCCTTCTGTTTTGGGACATTTCACATTGTTTTGAGCCGTGAATGGCTGGGTCGAGCTATTCCGTGGTATACCATGTAGACGTCGTTCTGAGTGTGGGTCATTCCCTTTCTGTTCTGTGGGGTTGACGAACCCTTTGGCTCTTTCGAGTCATTTCTGCGTTGCGAGAGACCTGGTATGGTCTATGGGTCTTTGACCCTTCTGAGTGTGTGCATTGTGTCTTGTCCCCTTTCTGTTTAAGAGTTCTGATTGTTTCTGAATTGGGAACCCTTGAGTTCCCCTCTGTTTCTGTTCTGGAAACTTCTGAGTATTGAGAATTGTGGATATAACGCTTATCTTCTCCTTCTTCTGATTTCAATTGTTTTGAGCGACCTTACTGATGACGGTCGCTGCTTACTGGGCATAGTTGTGTGCTCATTCCCCTACTTTTAACATTTTTGCAGATTGATCAGCGAGGATCACTTATTCAGTTTCTGGAGCTTAGTTTATGTTATAGCTCATTTGTTATTTGATATTCTTACTCAGGCTTGTAGCCTTCGGGCCTTACTCTGTTAGACCTCTGTTTTTGACTTGGATATGTATTTGGGATTTCGTATTACTTCCGCTGTAATTGAGTACCTTGGTTTATAATGTTTATGTAAACTCTGTTTTGGGCCTTTATTGCATTTAAGTGTTTTAGAGCCTTGCGTTATTGGTAGTAATACGCGGCGTGTAATACCCTTAACTCTTAGGCCGGTTTTAGGGGTGTTACATTATTGATTCTCAAATTGTGGTTTCATAAATTGGGATTATTCCCCACGTATTGGAAATGGAAGAATTGGAATATTTCTAGTAATGGTTTGATCAAGGTTTTTGGGAGACTTTCACAGGAATGGTTATTATGTTTTGGAGCCTGCAGGTGCTCCTCATTGTAGTTATCTTTTGTGTTGCATCTCATGATTGCAGTTAAGCTCTATGATCTACTCTATGTTACTACTATTTCATAGGGGATGTGCACACTTAAGGACTTAGGGTGAGGTGGTGTTTGACGGTCCCATAGGTGACTGTCCTAGAATTATTGTTTGGGGTCCCATTGGTGACCCCGTGTTTGGAATTATGGTTATCTCCTGTTGAAAGCTCCCTATTGTTTTGTTGATAATTAAGGTTTTTGGAAAAACGATTTGATTGTTCAAACTCTCGCTCTCATCTGATTGATATACGGATAAAATGAACTTAAAATGTATTTTACACATTGAGGTAGGATTTACTCAGTTTATCTGATTTGTGCGATCCCTTCGCGTTTTTGCCTGTTGTTTACTGATCGCATGTACAAATTGTTGATTTGGGGAAATGGGAATGCGCTACCACATAGTCTAGGAAAGATGGTCATTGTTCTGAATCGCTGAGTTAAGCTATGTTGGTCCTATGGTCCAACCACGATGTCAAAGAAACGACATGGGAGTTGGAAGATGCCATGAAGGCTAAGTACCCACAGTTATTCATAGACTAGAGAGTCTAGTATTTAGTAATACGGGTACGGGGCGTACCCCTTTTAAGGGGGGTAGAGCCCTTTTGCTTTTGCATTGCTTCGGGGTAAGCATTGCATAGTGTGTAGGTATTGTAATAGATTTTTGTATGGCACATGTAGTGCAAGCGAATTTGGTATGTGAATGTATGTATGTGTATGTGTAGCGTATAGATGTGTATGTACGATGGATGATGTATGTTTAATGTGTAATGTGAATTGCATCGATGTACTGTGTGATGGTAGGTATGGAAATGGTGTATGGTGTATGTGAATTCGTATTGTGTGTGAATGCGTATTGTGCTTGAATAGTGTATGCTTGCAATGTGAAAGAAGTAAACACCTCACAGGTGGTAGAAAGACACATTAAGGCAATTGGTTGCCTAATGAGTAGAACTACTAAAACTATTAACCTTGAGCAACTTTGAGGGCAAAGTTTCTTAAGGGGGGTAGATTGAAATACCCCGTAATTAAAAATAGTGATTAATTAGGCTAATAAGTAATTTATAAGCTTAATTATGCATAAATAATCATGAGGGAACAAATCCCGAAGGAAACAGATCCTTAAAACAGATTAAAAACGCCAACGAACCTTAAAGCACGCTTTTCGAGATAACCGGGAAAACGTGACTTTAAGCGGGTCAAATAGACTCGTAATAATATTGGTCAACTAAATAGTCATTAATAAATATTAGTGAAGCTTTAGAACCAATAAAATCAATAAAACGAGAAATTAGTAAAAACTGTCAAAAACGGGAAGTTGTGGGGTAGAAACATAAATAACCAAAACTTATGTGTCCACTTTTAAAATAAAAGTAAAGTTTGTGTGTGTGTGTGTGTGTGCTAGTGAGCCGGCCCCTATCCCCCTCTCTCACACACTCACTAACTCCCTCTTATTTACAAAACAACAAAATAATAAAGTAACCCCCACTCTCACTTTACTCTCTCTCCTACCCTCACAACTCCCTCACTCACGTACTCACCTCCTCCCTCACTCTCTTTTCTTTCTTCTTCTACCTCCCAACCGATGGCTATGGAGAATTAGCAAAACCCACACAAAACACTACTTCTCTCCTCTTGTTACTCCCTTGAATCTCTTCCAAAAATTATAAAAACTACACCATTGTCTTCCTCTCATCAAGAGCAACACTTCCATCTTTTCAAAATTCGAAAAGGACAACTTTCATCTCCATGGGTATGGAGCATTTGGAGCTTCAAGACCACCACTAGAACCACATTCTTGTCCTTGTTCTTTTGAGGTAAAAATCTTCTTGAAACTCCATTAATTTTTTAGTCTTATGGGCAAAACGAAAATCTAGCTAAAACCTTGTTGGTTCTCTTGTACTCTAGCCGATTTTGGCGCTCTTGGAAGGTGAGAAACCTTGTTCTTGAGCTATTCCAAACACCACTTACACCCTTGCAAGGTAAGGAAATTTCTAAACCCTAAACTTGCATTAAAACTTAGATGATGGTTAGGGTTAGTTAGTGTATTAAAATGGTGTGTGTATATGTGGGCTGTAGCGTTAGAATTCGGGTTACAAACCGGTGGGAAGAGAAGAGAAAGAGGAAGGGAAGAAGAATGTAACACCCCAACTACAAATAACACACTTAACAATACTTAGCAGCGGAAAACATAACTCACACCCTCACTTAACTCTTTGGTGTTACACGCCGTTAGCCACCCACGTGGCTAACAAGGCTAACATACATACATCGTACCGGTCTGATGGACTAAATTCCCGAGCAACTACACATAAATTCCGTTCCGTGTTCAACATCCATTATACACTTACATTACAACTGTACCGAGTATTACTAACTAACGCCGATACAATTTCGGTCTTACTACACCTACAACACTTGCACAATTTGCATGAACGCCCACATACAACAACTACCCCGTCCTACTCTCGAACGGCTTCCAGATCTTGTACCTGAAAAGTATGGGAGCCCCCAAAGGGGGTCAGCACCTTTGCTGGTATGGTAATCCCGCAGCCCGCATGCTACCGGGCCACGCACAACTATTTGTCGTCTTAGCATGCGGTTGATTTTATTTCAAACATGCACAAACTCACATGTATCATGCTTATAAGCAAACATCCATTAATAGTGCACAAACACAAATTAGCACACACACGCAATAACAACACACTTCACTTTATAACATTCACAACTTAATTTCTCTCCTCTGAGAGGATATAACTTTACTTAGGGAATGCCGGGGTGATATAAGCCCGAGCACAACATACATACATTTCCTTTACTTGAGTGGCGGCTTCATATAGGACCGATCACAACATACATAATTTCCCCTAACTCCAATAGTGATGAGGTAGGTAAGCCTTGGTTAAGCTTGTGGGTGGTTGTAATTCCAGGAGGAAGAACAACCGTAACATAACAAAGAGGGAGTCGAAGCAACATAGGCGTCCACACCCTAACAACATTACACATAATTTCCCTCCTAGCCCGATATGGAGGTCGGGTAGGTAAGCTTTGGCTAAGCTAATGGGAGGTCGAAATCCAATGAAGGAAATCAACCCTTAACATAACAGGATGGGAGTTAATTTACATATATATATATTAACTCCCAAACAATACGCGCGACCGGAACAACCGGATTCCTCTCCATACATAACATATACTTATTAGTTAGAGGTTCCCTTATGGAACTTATCACATACACACTTCACATAGTGTTACTAACTCGGTTAGACACATAAGGGGTGTAATATCCCTTTTTAACAAACATGGATAACGGTATCCAATAACAACAACAACATATCCAACAAGCCACATACATCACACATAATCACAACATACACTAACGCACGGATAGCCGTAGTTAGAACGTTCTCATGGGTTGGGACGTTTATTCCGAATACTGATCTCTTATGTGAACCTAAAGTCGGTTAACTATTATTTAACACATAATTAAGGTTAAGCGGTATCGGAATTGATTACGCCACAATAATGAATTACTATAAACTCATTTCATGCTTTATCTTGCAAGGTGGCAAACACACAGAAAAACACATTGGCATACAAGCCGGTGTAATCCGCTAGGACACAGGTTGCAAGAAAACCATACCTGTCACCGAAGGTTCACTCTAACGTCCCATCACATGTTCCTCGAAAACTCTTTGAACAACTGATAACATTATAACTATCTCCATTAACATCGGGATAACATTGTTGTTTAAAGACTAATGCGCCCATGGTTAACCCCGTTAAGTAGTTTTATAACTTCACATTTTTATTGCAACTCTTCACCCACTCAATTGCCATTATCACTCACTTAACATATCCTTAACAACCTTATAACATCATTACCTATTAACCACCCTCACTAGACATCATTTTATAACCTTAAACAATTTTTTCAAATGGTCCGGGACTTGGTTCTCATCTAAGGTCCCGGACCCATCCATGGCAAACTCTCGGGTGGTTTTCAGGTAGTGGTCCGGGACTCCATATGGGACTTAAGTCCCGGACCAACACAGGTTAAAACTCTCGGGTGATTTCATGGGGGTGGTCCGGGACTTCACACATAACCCAAGTCCCGGACCATTGTGTGTGTAAACTCTCGGTCGGTTTTATATGGGTGGTCCGGGACCTTGTACATCTCCAAGTCCCGGACCAAGTGCTGGGAAAAGTCTCGGCCTGTTTTTAATGGGTGGTCCGGAACCTTGTCCATGGACTAGGTCCCGGACCCTGCTACAGATTTTACAGATTTGGAGTTTTCTAAATCTGTTACAACTCCGTTCTTTCACCATTGATCTTCCAATCTTTCCCACTGGTGATCTACATGTTTAAGCACTTAATTACCCTCCTCAATCACCTTAATCCAACACCAAGTCCCCTCACTAATTTTTGGTTATTTCACTCAAATTCACTTATACTTTTATAACTAGTTTTCTAGTTCTCATCACTTCTTGTGACAGTTTTAGCTCCATCTTTTGCCACTCAAATAATGCCCTTTCCAGCACTTCAACTCACATTACTTCTACTTCTCATACACACTTCTCCTTAGTTTGGTTTCCAACTCATTAACCATTCACTTGAATCTTCTTGACACATCTAGCTTCTTCCTTTAATAAAAACACTCAAGTCCAAAATCTCCTAAACAAATTTTGACAGCACTTGGCTACTTTCAAAACATTCCCAAAACTCATCTCTTCACATATTTCATCCTAAAACTAACCAAACCCACAAGGGTTCTACCAGCACATAACCAAAATCCTCAAATTCAAAACAACCACAACACAATCACCAAAAATCTCCATAATCTCAATAACCACATCATCAATCACAAACTCACAACATTTGGCTCTTAAGGCCCTCAACTCAACATTAACTCACAAACCTCTCCAAACCAAGTAAACACATTTTCAACATATATTTCAATCCATCATTTTGGGTTCATTAATTTGTTTACCCATCCCAAACACTTAAACAATCATAACCAAGGTTCAAGGTGGATTCCTTACCTTAATTTCACAAGTCTCTTTAATTCTCCTCTTGCTCCATATCTTCTCTAATATCGGTTAAGAGGGCATGGAGTTTCCAAACTCCATCCCAACATCCAAGAACACAAAACTTACACACAATTAATTACCTAAACCCTTAGAAAACTCAATTCAATCAAAGGGCTTAGAACACAAGTTAGGGTTTACCTTTTTTGAAGCTTTTAAGAGGGATTCTCTCCCTTGAATCAAGAAGGCATTTACTCCACCATTGGAGAGTTGAAACAAGGCTCCAAAACAAGAGAAAAACAAGGTGAGAAAGGGAACAAAAATCGGCCACCATGGGAAGTGGAGAGAGGATGACTTTTTCTTGAAGATTTTTACCTTAGGAGGAAGAGGAGACTCCAAGCTACAAGATGGTGTGTTTTTCTCTTCAAATGGGGAAAACCCATAAAAATGAAACTCATCATTTTCGAATTTTGGAAAGAGAGAAGTGTAGAGGATGATGAGAGGAAGAAGAATATGTAATTTATTTTGAATTTGGAGCTTCAACGGAGCTTGTACAAGGGAGACAAGTGAAGAAGCCATGGCTGTTTGGTGAAGCTCAAAATCGCCAGCAGGAAGGTGAGACAGAAGAGGGCTCACGATGGGGAAAGGAAAAGAAGAAGAGAGAGAGGAGGGAATTGAGAGGAGAGAGGTATTTTTGCTTTTGTACTTTTTCCTTCCTTTCTTTCTTTTTCTTTCTTTCTTTATCTACTTAGTGTGTGAGAGAGAGCTGGCTCCCCCTTTAAAACCGGCCCCATTTAATTATTACAAGCTGGAGCGTTTTTCGTCTTTTACAGAAAACGCTTGTTATTTTACCCGGTTTAGCACTATTCACTAACCGGGCCCGTTTTCCGGAATTTTCTTGTTTATTTAATTTTAATGGTCATTATACTCCCATTAATGTTTATTTATAGTTATATGATAAACTATAATTTTTACGGGGTCATTTGACTGTTTAAAGTCACGTTTTCGGGTTTTCTCGAAAAACGCGCTTTAGACTCCGTTAGCGTTTTAACGCATTATTTGTATCCGTTTTCTTCCGGAATTTTTTTCCACATGTTATTAGTGTGTAATTAGGGTATAAAAATATATTTATAACCCCATTGAAAGTTTTATACCTCCTAAAACAATTAAATACGCGTTTTCACGTTTTGTGACTTATACGCATTTTCTTTTTCTTTTTGGTTTTTATTTCTTCACCAATAATCTTAAGGACTTAATTAGCCTTAGAAAATTATAAATACATAATTAATTAACATATTAAGGTTTGGGGTATTTCAATCTACCCCCTTAAAAGAACTTCGTCCTCGAAGTTCACACTTCCCACATCATTGGTTAGAAACGGGGATTACTCAACATACAACTTCCATAACAACATACTTTACATCACACCCTCGGTCCTACTTATACATCCATACATAACATAACATACTTACTTAGTAGCCTCGGACTTAATGGTCCGGGTACTTTAAAACATTGTACATACATAACAACCCTTAGACTCTTAGGTCTGGGTAACATAACAACATTTAGACTCTTAGGTCTTGATAACATAACAACCTTTAGACACATGGTCTAGGTAACATAACACTTTCGGAATTCAATCGCATTAGGACTCAAGGTCCAAAATAATAATTACTACACATACCACACAACATGTCATAGCATGTATATCAACCAGAAATTCCTTTTCCATCTCTTCATGGGTTCGAGACCCATGTTGAGTACATATACACTGTGATCCCGCAGAACGGTCGCGATGGACACTCTGGTCCCCGTTCCTTTGGGAGATCAAAACAATTGCATACATCTTTAAAATATACTTCTCATGTCACCGGTCCTAAGACAAAGGCTCATACGTCCTCAGCTCGTGAGCAAGTAGTAGGAAAATACCCTCTACGAGGTTAAGTATAACGAAATCCTTTATTGGAAGGATCTTAATCGAAAATCCTTTACAAGGTCACATAAAAGTAGTCATTCCTTTGAAATACCGTTTAAGAATCTTAAAAATATTATTGATGTCTTGAAAATACCAATTGAGAATTTGAAACCCAATTTTAAAATTCTTTTGAAAATTCAATACAACTCCAAGTCCAATTATTGTTAACTGCATCTTATTCTTGATGTGATTTTGTGACCACTTATAAGGAGTTTCAAGAATCATCCAACCCTAATGTGATCAGCATCAGAGTTGAACTATCTTCCACCCCAATTTGTGTTCGGCTTCCCTTGATCTCATGATAATCAAGTTTCACCTCCCACTTCATTTTCAAACATCAACTAATTCAAGCATGTACCATTTTCTATCTTTTTAATCCATCTAGTCGTAATCATTACATCTCCAAGGGATAGAACTCCGTCTATCAATCACCTTCCAGGTTCCTTTTAAATCAAGTTACCTAAGGAATTTAATTCTCACTAGGTTCTATGTTGGTGTCATACCTCTTCATAAATCACAATACTGTATATATATACTTTTATCAAAATACAATATACGGTTTTACATTAATGTTGTATGAACATACATAGTCGGGGTTTTCGTTCCCCGGGAGTTTTTCTACTCCCTTACACTTATACTTTCACACATCCGTAAACACAATAAACACACTTATCACAATGGTATTCGCATCTTCTGTGCGCAATTACCACAATTAAACCATGAATGAATGTGTATGTTTATGTAACACACACACCAATCATCAAAACAATCCTTTTGTGCTATGCACACCATAGTTCACGTACACTTGTACGGTAAAACACACTAAAACGGTTTTGCGCTCTACCCCCCTTAAAAGGGATTACGCCCACGTAATCAATCACTTAATCACTGGTTTATAACGTTCTACTGTCGTGAAGTGTTTTATCTCCACGCGGCTTATTACACGATGTGTTCTGGTTTGAGGATCTTAGCCACATTGGCGGTTTAGTCCCTAACAAGAATTCTCACTAGAGTTTATTTTAACTCTCAAATGGTTTCGATTCTGGCCTGTGAGGCTTTTAGGCATCATTAATTTGCCATTCACTCATGTTCACTACGCACATTTAACACTTGAATTGCTGGCTCACTAGTTTCTGCTGCGCAACTCTTGATAACTTAGAGCTTAGTTTGCCCCATATATTGTTCTTACTGTATTGTACATCCCCGATTATCACCTTTATCTTGGTAGTAACGGTTTCTCAACCGACGCGTGGTATCACCTACCGTGAGCGAACTCGGTGAGTTACAGCCTTATTATCCACTTTCATGATAACCTACTGTATTCCACAGTGACTTACTTGACCTCTTCCGACTTACTGTCGGTTAAGTTTGAGCTACTACTAATTGTGTAGTACTCTGTCGGTTATTTCCAACACTTGAGGTATATTCCATACCGATA
Organism: Limonium bicolor; assembly: GCA_023374045.1. Taxonomy (NCBI): domain Eukaryota; kingdom Viridiplantae; phylum Streptophyta; class Magnoliopsida; order Caryophyllales; family Plumbaginaceae; genus Limonium; species Limonium bicolor. The sequence goes on along the minus strand of CM041783.1, from coordinate 29,034,849 downwards.
TTCGGTAAGTAGTGCTTAGTCACTTATTGCCAATCAAGTATCCTTTGATTGGTACGGCCGTGCCTCTCTTATGCATCGGTTTTATCACCTCGTAAGTCTTGTCCTTCTATCACATTTAACATTTCCCAAACTTCCTAGCTGTCTCACTTGATCGTTACCGCGCAAGTGTAATACCAAAACACTCAGTCATACAGAGTGCAGAGGCGTAAACTCTTGACAGTAAGTCTCTTATGAGATAGCAATAGGAATTCATACTGTGTTCCTTATCACGTAGCATCAACTACTGGCGTATTGCTCAGTCTGTGTATCATCGCTTATTTGTATGTCCATTGAGTTTCACTCATAACTGGTCTTATTGCCACATTATTATTTAACAATACTTATGCAACGGTCGCTTACTGCGCACCGTGCTCTTCCTCATTGTATCACATTAACTTACACTACATCCGCTATTATATTAGCTTCTGCCATTACACTATGTTTTGCCACTTGTTTGGCTGATTGCTGAATACTCTATTCTTCGAGTCTTTATGCTCCTTGAGCGTTGTTCATTACACATTTAGCATCCCACGTCTAGGGTGGTTGCCATTAGGCTTATGACCCTTTCAGTCTGCACAACTGGTACGAATACTTCCTTTCGTAGTAACAACATGGTCAACTCCTAACACATTCTCTGAATTTAGTTCACATAACTACCGCTGTTGCGGTCTCACATATGAAGAGGTATCCCCCACTTTTAAAGCAGTGGTTGTTATCCGCTTTATTTACTTATATAACATAGACTTCTGTAATTAACAACATTTTACTTAACATATTCCATTTATGGCTTCTAGGCCTTATTGCCTCGAGCTCTACTCACTGTAGGCTGTTCACACACACTTACTTCTCCGCACCATATTACACGGTTTTTTCATGGAATGCCCCTTCAAGGATGTCAGACTTCCTCCTGACGCCTTACGCTTAAACTGGGTGTTAGTTTCGACCCTTGCGTTTCTGTCACGTTATCTTGTTCAACCATTGTTGATCCAACCACCCTTCTAAGGATAGTTCCTGGGTGTTACTAGGTTGTGCCATTATATCCGGCTCGCACTTATGAGTACGTTTCATTAGCTACATCGCCCTGCGTTCTTGGCTGGGTTAAATATCATTTCCAGTGAGATTGATATTCCCTTAGTTCAAGTGATCACTTCGGGAGTCTCATCCCGATCATTGCACATTAACGTATCATAGTAGGCATCTGCCTCACCATATGTAGGCTGGGTACTTACTCCAGCTATTGTGTTCATCCATCCAGATCCTTAAGACATATGCTATGTCTTTACTTACTAACCAGTGTACTTCGCATTTGTTCACCTTTAAACATTTCCTTAAAATAAACTTACTAATTCCTTTAGTTTCCTTAGCTTGACCGGGTTCCTTTACTTCAACCATTTGATGTAATCCATTGCTCTTGCTTGACTTTTACTTCGGACCGTAGTATGGAGTCGACTACTTCCCGTGTTCCAGACTCCACTCGTATACATACGTGGGGTATCCTACTGATACATTGCTACTTACCCAATTAACCTATAAGAAGGTTTGTCAGGCCCACAAGCTCCTAACGGAGTGCGGTCGTCCCACATTACAGTTGGTATACTCGTAGTGTCCGTCACACGCCTAGGTGAAGTATTCTGTTGTCAACTCCTCTTATATTATCCTGTGATAATATGCATTCCATGCTTCCCGAACTTAATCAAGGGAAGTGTATCCACTGTTGTATTATTATGAATCCACTCCATTCCCTCGGGTTGTTACCCTTGGGTTTACCGGTTTCCATCCGGTTGTTTAAAAGTAACTGGGTAAAACTTACCTACCATGTGGCACTGAGGCCCGTGTAGGTCTTCTGGTTTGGTTTAAAAAGAAGGTTGGAAAAAAATGGGTTTGGAAGAAAATTTGGTTTTGAAAAAGAGTTTGAAAATAATTTTAGGTTGAAAGAAAAATCTTCGTGGTTTTACAACGTTTCCTTGCCTTAACCAAGTCTAGCTTCTTGCTGACTGGTGTATTTCCAAGTACTGAGGTCAGGCTATTAAGCCCTTCCACGGTTATGATAATCCCACTTAACTTCATGGTGCTTTACTGAGTACTTTGTAGTTGCTAAAAAAAAATCTCCCACACAACCTTGTTGTAGCAGCACTTGCCATGGCAAGTGCGCCATGCTAACTGGTTATCGGTTCAATACACACTGGCTGCGGTATTGTTTTCATCCGCACTAACATCAATGGTCTAGCTGGCCCTTGCTTGATCTTGCAGTCTTAACAACAATTCTTCTGGGTTCTTCTCACTGTCTTCACATGATAGCCATTAACTAGGGTGGTTCCCATTCTGGGAGACCCCTTTTACTTAGTATTGTATCCTCCTCGTACTACGTTGTAGTTCCTTAATCGGTTGCTATACCGTCGGTGTATTAGTCAACTTGTAGTCCCGTAGACATTCGTCTCGGGTTTCATTACCTCGCTCCTTGCCTGTTGCACGCTTGGTGCGTTGCAAGCTGGTTGCCTCGACTGCTCCGCATGTCGACCCAGGGTGCTGGAAATTCCATTCTCTTGTGCATAAGATTCTTCAATTTTCGCTAACAAGAGCGGTTAATATTGTTAAAATGGAGACCGTCTTCGGGATTCACACCTTTCGGGATCTACCGTGTGACAGGTTCTCCGTACTTATGAGGATACTTAGTAACAGCCAGATCGGGTATTCCCGAGTAAGAGACGACTTTCATCTCTCTGGCGTTCTTTTTCCAAGTTATAACATAGGGTTTGTGGAGGGCGGGATGGATACTGTAGGTATCCAGTACACACTGGTATTCCCTAACTAGCGTACTTCTCACGCTATCACTCAACCCTTAACCCAAAGTACTAAACTCTTAACTCGGTACTTCCTAAGCTCGGTATTTCAGTCATCAGAGCGATACTTCGCTCTGATACCACTTTTTGTAACACCCCAACTACAAATAACACACTTAACAATACTTAGCAGCGGAAAACATAACTCACACCCTCACTTAACTCTTTGGTGTTACACGCCGTTAGCCACCCACGTGGCTAACAAGGCTAACATACATACATCGTACCGGTCTGATGGACTAAATTCCCGAGCAACTACACATAAATTCCGTTCCGTGTTCAACATCCATTATACACTTACATTACAACTGTACCGAGTATTTACTAACTAACGCCGATACAATTTCGGTCTTACTACACCTACAAAACTTGCACAATTTGCATGAACGCCCACATACAACAACTACCCCGTCCTACTCTCGAACGGCTTCCAGATCTTGTACCTGAAAAGTATGGGAGCCCCCAAAGGGGGTCAGCACCTTTGCTGGTATGGTAATCCCGCAGCCCGCATGCTACCGGGCCACGCACAACTATTTGTCGTCTTAGCATGCGGTTGATTTTATTTCAAACATGCACAAACTCACATGTATCATGCTTATAAGAAAACATCCATTAATAGTGCACAAACACAAATTAGCACACACACTCAATAACAACACACTTCACTTTATAACATTCACAACTTAATTTCTCTCCTCTGAGAGGATATAACTTTACTTAGGGAATGCCGGGGTGATATAAGCCCGAGCACAACATACATACATTTCCTTTACTTGAGTGGCGGCCTCATATAGGACCGATCACAACATACATAATTTCCCCCTAACTCCAATAGTGATGAGGTAGGTAAGCCTTGGTTAAGCTTTGGGTGGTTGTAATTCCAGGAGGAAGAACAACCGTAACATAACAAAGAGGGAGTCGAAGCAACATAGGCGTCCACACCCTAACAACATTACACAATTTCCCTCCTAGCCCGATATGGAGGTCGGGTAGGTAAGCTTTGGCTAAGCTAATGGGAGGTCGAAATCCAATGAAGGAAATCAACCCTTAACATAACAGGATGGGAGTTAATTTACATATATATATATTAACTCCCAAACAATACGTGCGACCGGAACAACCGGATTCCTCTCCATACATAACATATACTTATTAGTTAGAGGTTCCCTTATGGAACTTATCACATACACACTTCACATAGTGTTACTAACTCGGTTAGACACATAAGGGGTGTAATATCCCTTTTTAACAAACATGGATAACGGTATCCAATAACAACAACAACATATCCAACAAGCCACATACATCACACATAATCACAACATACACTAACGCACGGATAGCCGTAGTTAGAACGTTCCCATGGGTTGGGACGTTATTCCGAATACCGATCTCTTATGTGAACCTAAAGTCGGTTAACTATTATTTAACACATAATTAAGGTTAAGCGGTATCGGAATTGATTACGCCACAATAATGAATTACTATAAACTCATTTCATGCTTTATCTTGCAAGGTGGCAAACACACAGAAAAACACATTGGCATACAAGCCGGTGTAATCCGTAGGACACAGGTTGCAAGAAAACCATACCTGTCACCGAAGGTTCACTCTAACGTCCCATCACATGTTCCTCGAAAACTCTTTGAACAACTGATAACATTATAACTATCCATTAACATCGGGATAACATTGTTGTTTAAAGACTAATGCGCCCATGGTTAACCCCGTTAAGTAGTTTTATAACTTCACATTTTTATTGCAACTCTTCACCCACTCAATTTCCATTATCACTCACTTAACATATCCTTAACAACCTTATAACATCATTACCTATTAACCACCCTCACTAGACATCATTTTATAACCTTAAACAATGTTTTTCAAATGGTCGGGACTTGGTTCTCATCTAAGGTCCCGGACCCATCCATGGCAAACTCTCGGGTGGTTTTCAGGTAGTGGTCCGGGACTCCATATGGGACTTAAGTCCCGGACCAACACAGGTTAAAACTCTCGGGTGATTTCATGGGGGTGGTCCGGGACTTCACACATAACCCAAGTCCCGGACCATTGTGTGTGTAAACTCTCGGTCGGTTTTATATGGGTGGTCCGGGACCTTGTACATCTCCCAAGTCCCGGACCAAGTGCTGGGAAAAGTCTCGGCCTGTTTTTAATGGGTGGTCCGGAACCTTGTCCATGGACTAGGTCCCGGACCCTGCTACATAGATTTGGAGTTTTCTAAATCTGTTACAACTCCGTTCTTTCACCATTGATCTTCCAATCTTTCCCACTGGTGATCTACATGTTTAAGCACTTAATTACCCTCCTCAATCACCTTAATCCAACACCAAGTCCCCTCACTAATTTTGGTTATTTCACTCAAATTCACTTATACTTTTATAACTAGTTTTCTAGTTCTCATCACTTCTTGTGACAGTTTTAGCTCCATCTTTTGCCACTCAAATAATGCCCTTTCTAGCACTTCAACTCACATTACTTCTACTCCTCATACACACTTCTCCTTAGTTTGGTTTCCAACTCATTAACCATTCACTTGAATCTTCTTGACACATCTAGCTTCTTCCTTTAATAAAAACACTCAAGTCCAAAATCTCCTAAACAAATTTTGACAGCACTTGGCTACTTTCAAAACATTCCCAAAACTCATCTCTTCACATATTTCATCCTAAAACTAACCAAACCCACAAGGGTTCTACCAGCACATAACCAAAATCCTCAAATTCAACAACAACCACAACACAATCACCAAAAATCTCCATAATCTCAATAACCACATCATCAATCACAAACTCACAACATTTGGCTCTTAAGGCCCTCAACTCAACATTAACTCACAAACCTCTCCAAACCAAGTAAACACATTTTCAACATATATTTCAATCCATCATTTTGGGTTCATTAATTTGTTTACCCATCCCAAACACTTAAACAATCATAACCAAGGTTCAAGGTGGATTCCTTACCTTAATTTCACAAGTCTCTTTAATTCTCCTCTTGCTCCATATCTTCTCTAATATCGGTTAAGAGGGCATGGAGTTTCCAAACTCCATCCCAACATCCAAGAACACAAAACATACACACAATTAATTACCTAAACCCTTAGAAAACTCAATTCAATCAAAGGGCTTAAACACAAGTTAGGGTTTACCTTTTTTGAAGCTTTTAAGAGGGATTCTCTCCCTTGAATCAAGAAGGCATTTACTCCACCATTGGAGAGTTGAAACAAGGCTCCAAAACAAGAGAAAAACAAGGTGAGAAAGGGAACAAAAAATCGGCCACCATGGGAAGTGGAGAGAGGATGACTTTTTCTTGAAGATTTTTACCTTAGGAGGAAGAGGAGACTCCAAGCTACAAGATGGTGTGTTTTTCTCTTCAAATGGGGAAAACCCATAAAAATGAAACTCATCATTTTCGAATTTTGGAAAGAGAGAAGTGTAGAGGATGATGAGAGAAGAAGAATATGTAATTTATTTTGAAATTGGAGCTTCAACGGAGCTTGTACAAGGGAGACAAGTGGAGAAGCCATGGCTGTTTGGTGAAGCTCAAAATCGCCAGCAGGAAGGTGAGACAGAAGAGGGCTCACGATGGGGAAAGGAAAAGAAGAAGAGAGAGAGGAGGGAATTGAGGAGGAGAGAGGTATTTTTGCTTTTGTACTTTTTCCTTCCTTTCTTTCTTTTTCTTTCTTTCTTTATCTACTTAGTGTGTGAGAGAGATCTGGCTCCCCCTTTAAAACCGGCCCCATTTAATTATTACAAGCTGGAGCGTTTTTCGTCTTTTACAGAAAACGCTTGTTATTTTACCCGGTTTAGCACTATTCACTAACCGGGCCCGTTTTCTGGAATTTTCTTGTTTATTTAATTTTAATGGTCATTATACTCCCATTAATGTTTATTTATAGTTATATGATAAACTATAATTTTACGGGGTCATTTGACTGTTTAAAGTCACGTTTTCGGGTTTTCTCGAAAAACGCGCTTTAGACTCCGTTAGCGTTTTAACGCATTATTTGTATCCGTTTTCTTCCGGAATTTTTTTCCACATGTTATTAGTGTGTAATTAGGGTATAAAAATATATTTATAACCCCATTGAAAGTTTTATACCTCCTAAAACAATTAAATACGCGTTTTCACGTTTTGTGACTTTTACGCATTTTCTTTTTCTTTTGGTTTTTATTTCTTCACCAATAATCTTAAGGACTTAATTAGCCTTAGAAAATTATAAATACATAATTAATTAACATATTAAGGTTTGGGGTATTTCAATGAGTGTAACACCCAGAGAGGGTTACCTCCCACATCGATTGGGGAGGAGAACGAAGTGTGCCTTATAGGTGCATGGATACCTCTCCCTTGTGTGACGCGTTTTGGGGCGAAACCCCAGGAACAAATCCGTGCGGCCTGCGTGCCAAAGCAGACAATATCACACATGTGGGTTGATTGGGCTGGGCTGTCACAGATGGTATCAGAGCCAGACCCAGGTCGGTGTGCCAGTGGGCCCGCGAGGGCGCTGGGCTCCCGTGAGGGGGGGTGGAGTGTAACACCCAGAGAGGGTTACCTCCCACATCGATTGGGGAGGAGAGCGAAGTGTGCCTTATAGGTGCATGGATACCTCTCCCTTGTGTGACGCGTTTTGGGGCGAAACCCCAAGAACAAATCCGTGCGGCCTGCGTGCCAAAGCGGACAATATCACACATGTGGGTTGATTGGGCTGGGCTGTCACAAAGAAGAAAGAAGGAGAAAGGAAACCTAGGTAAGAAACAAGGTAATCACACTCATCTTTGTGTAGCCTGTATATATGTGTGTAACAGATTTTAAAAGAGTAAAATTTGTATGGTAAAATGGTAATGAACAATAGTGTAATGTGGAGGAAGAATTGAATTGTATTGAAGCTTTGAAAACAATTAAAAACTGTCACAAACATAGTTGGGAATAGAATGTAGTGTGCAGGAATTTTTAAGAGTGTTTTAGTATTGGTATTGTGTATGGGAGCTTGTATATCCTTGGTTGTTGAAAACAGGTGAGATGGACAAAAATGTGAATGAAAACAATGTGGTGAGAGTGTAAAAATATAGGGGAGACTATGGCAAAATTTACCTAGGACTAGAACACTTAATGAGCTAGGAACTAGGTGAAGAATATGAGTTGTAACAGATTTTGATTGGAGTTGGTTAGTGGGCAAGTTGGGAGAAGTGTATAATGCATTAGAAACTCTAGAAATGACATTAGAAGAGGGAGTTATAGATGGAGAGAGTTGGAATAGAAATCTGTAGCAAAATGCAACTAGAGAAGAAACTAGGTGAGTGTTGAAATAGAATTTGGGAAGAACAAGAGTATAAGTTAGTATGGAAATGAGTAATGGATTAATGGATGAACTAGGGTGTATTAGGAGGTTTAATAAGTGTTAAAACATGTGGGATTAAGTGTAGGAACAATGGGGAAGTAATGGGTAAGAAGAGGAACTGAAAACAGATTTTAAACTGAAGTACTGGGCCGGACCGGACTTGCGACCGGACTTGCAAGTTCGGTCGAGCCCAGAATCACAAAGACGGGAGCCTTCTGGAATGGACCGGACTTGCGACCGGCCTGCAAGTTCGGTCGGACCAGAAATTCTCCCGTATGAAACCTTCTGGAATGGACCGAACTTGCGACCGGACTTGCAAGTTCGGTCGGACCAGAGACTTTTCCCGTCTGAAACCTTCTGGAATGGACGGACTTGCACCGGACTTGCAAGTTCGGTCGGGCCAGAAAAATTCCCGTAATGAAAGCTACTGGAATGGACCGGACTTGCGTCCGGACTTGCAAGTCCGGTCGAGTAAAAAAAATTTTTAATTAAATAATATAACATATATATATATATATGTATACCCACATATATAAGTGTACATATATCAATGTACCAATGTTAAGGAAATAAACTTAAAGTAAAGAAGAGTAAGTAAGTAATGTGTAAGTGTAAGAATGGAAAGGACTTAGTAAGTATGACTTAGGAAACGCAAGAGTAATCGAATTAAGTTAATGATAGTTAAATTAATCGCTCGAACATATGTATGTTATAGGACTTAATTTGTGAGCACCGAAGGAACGTTGGGATACAAGTCCAACGGTGAACGGTATGAATTCCTCATGCCCCGTATGCTATCTTGGTTACTCTGATTTGTGTGTTGTGTGCTAATTGATCACCAAATAAGATAAATGCACGAATCGGAGTTATCATGCTTACTTGTGAATATGTAGTGTTGTATGTTGTGTATATTTCTTTAAATCTTAGTTTGTATAATTCATGAAATGTATGGATGGATATGAATGTGTGTATGTATGTTGTCTTGTACTGTGACCGATTGTGATTGTATTGGACTTCTAACTGATTCCTAACAAGCTAACCAATCTAACTTAATTGGTAATTAAATTGGAATGAGTAGAAGTCCGATATAGTTTCGGCCACGCGTGAGGATGAGGAGACACAAGAGGTTGGATCCGATTCCTAACTCTTAAACTGGTCCGCGGCCCAAATCCCTTAAGTGGGTAGCATCCCGGATTGGTGAGTCAAGTAAATCCCGGTGGTGGGACGGTGTAGTCCCCGGGCCGGAGGTCATACCGACTTAACTTGAGTATGAGTAAGTAAATAAGAATGAGTAAGTAAGTAAATGAAAGTAAGTAAGTAAAGTAAGAGTAAGAATGTGTAATGAGTAAAGAGTAAATAGCATTCCGATTAACCCGGATGCGTAAATTGGCTAACACGGTGAAGGTAAGTAAGTGTGTGTGCTATTGTATTCTATCTTGCATTGTATGAAGTATTGCATGTGAATGTATGTTGTATGCAAGCATGTATGTATGATAAAAAATGAACCGCATGCCTATTTGACCTTAATTAGTCGGCGTGCCCTAGCTAGCACGCGGTATATGCGGAGTTCATGCGCAGCTTTTGCTGAGCCCCTTGGGGCGATGTTTTTACTACACGCAGGTACAAGAGAAGGATGAAGGCTGTGAAGTGATGTAGCTTGTTTCTTTTTGGATTGTAATTAACGGATTATGAATGGTGTACTAAGTAGTACACGGCTGTAGCTTTTTGATAGCCGGTGTACCATGGGGTACACCTTTTTGGATGTTGATAGGACGGAGATTGGGTATAGATGAGTAGTTGGTAGAAACTCATTCTTTTGGAACAGTTGGAAAGGGATGTAATTAAATACTTAAATACTCGGTGATCCGGTAATGTAAGAATGCTATCTTTGTATTCAGTAAGCAATGTTTTAGTAGCTCGGTATACTATGATCATCAGACCGTCACTGTATTGTAGAGTAAGCCTTGCTAGCCGTATGGGCGGTTAGCGGCGTTGTATCACCCGCCGTAGTAGTATTTCCTCTGCGGTAACTTTGATTATGGGATGATTGAGCGGTAAGCGTAGGAATAGCGGTGGGGTGTTACAAAAAGTGGTATCAGAGCGTAGTAACGCTCTGATGTCCTTAGTTACCGAGCATAGGGGATTACCGAGTTAGGATTTCAACGTCTTAAGACGGATACTTAGAAACCTAACTAGGAACTACCGTTGTTAACAACGGATACCCTTGACGTTCTTATGAACGATACCTTTGTTTAATTCCAAGACCCTAGGTCATATCTTGCGAAGCCTAATGTAAATGCTAAATGTTCAGATGTCAGGACGAGGTCGAGGCCGACCTAGGGAGAGACATCTGACGGACCCGGCGCGCAGACGATAGCAGAGATCGTCGCCGCCACGGTAGCGCAGATGCTACCACAAGTAATCAATGCGATGCAACAAAACCAACAAACACAAGCGGGCCAATCCCTCCCCCTCCACCCAGAGAAGCGAACTGGGTAAAAGCTGTAGCGGAACTCCGCCCTCCTTGCTTTAGGGGCGAGAGTGATCCGGCTAAGCTAGAAGCCTATATCTCCGAGATGGAGATGACGTTTGAAACCCTCGAAGCTCCTGCTGGAGTTCGAGTTAGAGTTGTTGCCTACTACTGAAAGATGCAGCCATGGATTGGTGGAAACTGGTCAAGCATGAGCATGTCAACGACCCCACCTTCGATTGGGAGTCTTTTGCATCCCTCCTCCGATCAAAATACTATCCGGAGCATGTGAAAACCAAGAAAAGGCTAGAGCTGGATGCCTTGAAGATGACAGAGAAGATGTCTGTCGACGAGTACTACCGCACCTTCACCTCCATCCTCCGTCTTCTACCCGACTTAGGATACACCGGCCAGGTGTTGGTCGATCGCTTCTATGGCGGTCTGAGCCATCGCCTACGGTACGGTATGGGCTACACACGATTTACCTCTCTTCAGGTAAATATCGGTTAACCCTTAGTACCATTTCAATTCCTTAATTTCCTTGAATTCCTTGAATCTTTTTCTCTACTTCTTAAATAAGAATCCCGGCTAATACCTGAAACTTCAGGAGTGTTATCACGCGGCTTCTCGCGTCGAAATCACTTGCCAGCTAAGGGATGAAGAAACCGCGCTAAAGCGCAAAGCCAACAATAAAACACAAGTGCCGAGGAGCAGAACCAGGGTAAAAGCTGGAAAAAGAAGAAGGGAAAGTTCTTCGGTCAAACCCACAAGAACTTCCCAAGTGAGAGCAGTGCCCATGCTGAGCAGGGCAAACCAGTTGAGCTTCTTCAGCTGGGTCATCTACACCGGTGGCTACGAAGCCACTGAGATCACACCCACCTAAGGGTAAACTTCTAATCCTAAATCGTATTCGTACAAGTACCATATCTAGTATATCCACGCACACATGTGCTAACCCTCTAAACCTCAGGTTCTGGCTCCGGTTTCACCAAAACCTTCTCCGACAGCCGCACCTGTGTGCAGGAAGTGCAATCAAGACCATCCCGGCAAGGACTGCTATGGGAGAGAAATCAAGTGCTACAATTGCTAGAAACCGGGACATACAGCCAACAGATGCCCAGAGAATGCCAAGCAAAAAGGGAACTTCCAAAGCTACAAGCAGAGGGAAGGCAAGGAGGTTGCATCTGGCGATGCACCGACCCAGCAGGCACCACAGGGACAGGGATCCCGGGGACCTCAGAGGGGTGCACCTCAGAGGCAGCCTGTCTTGCATGTGATTGACCGTGACGGGTCTGGTTCTAAATCCGGCCCAGGTAATTATCCGAACCTTTAATCCTTGAAGAAGCATGACTAAGTATTAGCAAACTGTTTGAATGAATGCATGAGTGAATAATTGAAGTAAGTATGAGCATGAAAAGAGGTAGTTGAAACTAGTACTCATTGTAGATGAAATTATAACCATAGGAAGCTTTAGTATCTGTTATCCGATACCGGTAAACCTGAATCAAGAAGAGATCGACATCACCAACCACTACACACAACGAACAGTGTCAGGTCATCTGACCAGGTATGATTTATTAAGGGGATACCTGACACCGAAGCCCAAATCTCAATCATTCGACGATGCAACGAACTAGGAACGGGTCAAGGTGGATTTTATACACCCGAATTCCCCGGTGGAGCGAAGATGAAGCTGAAAATGATGTGCTTGGGAAAGGATTGGAATCCTTATACCAAGACATACCAAGAGACACGAACACGAGATGGAGCAACGCCACCGACAATACCTCCAGAATTTCAAACACTTGTCACACAAGCAGTAGAACTTGCATGACAATGTGAACATGAACCGATCCCCGCACTTGAAGCGGACCTCTGTATCGTCAACTTCTATGAGAAAGAAGGACGACTTGGGTTACACCAAGACAAGGACGAGACAGCGGAATCTCTTGAACAAGGAGTGCCCGTAGTGTCTTGGTCCATTGGTGATGACGCCGTATTCATGTATAGCGAGCAGAAGCGTGTGGACCTCGCAGAGAAATTGGTATTGAGATCAGGAGATGTCCTAATCATGGGTGGAAACTCTAGGATGCTGTATCACGGGATCAACAAGATCAAGTTGAATACGGCACCACCGGCAATAATCAATGCCACACACATGAAACCAGGACGCCTGAACCTTACCTTTAGAAAGTATTAAATTCATGGTATCATGTAATCTATTAGTAACGTGTATTAGAGACACGACATGTATGATGGTTGGTTTATCAATAAAGAGCAGTGTTGATTTAAATCCACTTGTGTCCACCATCAATACTTATCCAATTGTGACTTCAATAGGTTGTGGACTCGGTACCGAAGGTAACCTGAGTATCCTCACCGAAGCACAAGCCGGCAGAAGCGGCACCATCTTAACGGGAACATTCCCAGTGAATGGCATTGATGTCAATGTGTTATTCGACTCCGGCGCCTCTCACACGTTCGTATCACCATCTTTTGTGAAGAGGTTGAAGCTAGATGCGGATGAGCTACCGAATTCATGGTTACTCTCCCATCGAAGGAGCGAGTAAAGTGCACCAAATATTATCAATCAGCCACCATCGAAATCAAAAACGAAGCGTTTCCCATTTCCTTCATCGAATTCAATGGATTGGGATTCGACTTAATCATCGGAATGAATTGGTTGGAGCGGCACAAAGGTAGAATTATCTGCGCCGAGCATCGATTGCTGCTCAAGAGTCCTTCTGGGGTTACTGTATCTTACCGCCAGAGACCGAGAGAGCCTTCGACCACACTCATATCTGCTATGGCTATGTACCGGGAGCTCAGAAAGGGCCATGAAGTGTACCTGTGTTATGTACAAGACCTGGAGAGAGATCCAGAGTTCAGTGAAGATGTACCGATTGTATCCGAATTCCCGACGTATTTCCTAAGGAGCTACCCGGCATGCCACCACCGAGAGCAGTAGAATTTGAAATTGATCTTTTGCCAGGTACCGGTCCCATTGCTAGGGCACCGTACCGCATGACACCTGCTGAAATGACAGAGTTGAAAGAACAATTACGAGACCTTCTCGACAAAGGGTTTATACGCCCGAGCGTATCACCCTGGGGAGCACCGGTCCTCTTTGTGAAGAAGAAGGACGGTAGCCTCCGACTTTGCATTGACTACCGCGAGCTGAATGCGGTTACAGTCAAGAATAAATACCCATTGCCACGCATCGACGACCTATTTGATCAGCTGAAAGGAGCATCAGTCTTCTCCAAGATTGACCTCCGTTCTGGGTATCATCAGATTGCATCAAAGAGCAAGATATTGAGAAAACGCATTCCGTACCAGATATGGCCACTACGAATTCACGGTGATGCCATTCGGTTTGTCAAACGCACCAGCTAAATTCATGGACCTCATGAATCGACTATTCAGTGAGCAGTTGGACACTTTGGTTGTTGTCTTCATCGACGACATCCTTGTATACTCAAAATCAACAGAAGAACATGAATTTCACTTGAGGAAAGTGCTTGAGACACTGCGCGAGAACCAGCTGTATGCGAAGTTCTCCAAATGCGAGTTCTGGCTAGATCAGGTATCATTCCTTGGTCATGTCATCTCGAGCGCAGGTATCTCAGTTGACCCTTCAAAGATAGAAGCTGTACGATCATGGCCTAGACCTAAGACTGTTACCGACATCGGAGCTTTCTTGGTCTAGCCGGTTACTACCGGAGATTTGTAAAGGAGGTCGCTAAGCCCATGACTACATTGATGAAGAAAGATGCACCGTTTGTATGGACAGACGAGTGCGAAGTATCATTTCAGAGCCTTAAGACTCATTGACCTCAGCGCCCATCCTTACTCTTCTAGAGGGCACAGAGGGATTTGAGGTATATTGTGATGCATCAGGCAAAGGAATGGGATGCGTACTCATGCAGCATGGCAAGGTTGTAGCTTATGCCTCCCGCCAGCTGAAAAAGCATGAGGAGAATTACCCGACACACGATTTAGAGTTAGGAGCCATTGTCTTCGCCTTGAAGATATGGCGACACTATCTCTATGGGGTAAGCATCACCATCTACTCCGACCACAAGAGCTTACAGTATGTATTCACACAGAAAGAATTGAATTTGAGACAGAGAAGGTGGATGGAGTTTTCTCTCAGACTACGACATCGACCTACAGTATAAGGAAGGGAAGGCCAACATTGTAGCCGACGCCCTGAGTCGTCGAGCACACTCGCTCCATTCGCTACTCGCTTCTTCTAGCTTGGTTGACGAGGTGCGAGACGCTCAGTTGAGCGACCCTTACCTAACCGAAATCAGACAAAAGATTGAAAATGGTACATTTGAGAAGAAGAAATATGACTTCAAGCTACATGAAGATGGTTTGATTCGGTTGAATGGCAGGCTATGCGTCCCCCGAAGCAATGCTGAGCTAAGGGATCGCATCCTGCGAGAGTCACACAGTTCCACATTGTCAGTCCATCCAGGAGCCTCCAAGATGTACAAAGACATGAAGAGGTACTTCTGGTGGTCTGGAATGAAATCGGATGTGACAGAATTTGTATTGAGATGCTTAACATGCCAGAAGGTAAAATTTGAACATCGTAGACCGGGCGGAATGGTACAATCGATGCCAGTTCCGGAGTGGAAATTTCATGATATCTCCATGGATTTTGTTGTAGGACTCCCACCTGCCAGGGGAGGACTCAACATGATCTGGGTTGTAGTCGATCGCCTTACCAAGGTTGCCAGATTCATACCGATGAAGGACACCTGGAAGGTAGTGAAGCTCGCAGAGCTATTCGACAAGGAGATTATCAGACATCACGGAGTTCCGAAAACCATAGTATCTGACCGCGACACCAGATTTCTTTCGAGATACTGGAGAGCTACACGGGAAGCGTTGGGTACAGAATTGAAGTTGAGTACCGCCTTCCATCCTCAGACCGACGGTCAGACAGAAAGGACCATCCAGACACTGGAGGACATGCTTCGGGCATGTGCCTTAGACTTTCAGGGGAGTTGGTTAGATAAGCTTCATCTTATCGAATTTTCTTACAATAATAGCTATCATGCTTCGATTAAGATGTCGCCTTTCCAAGCTCTATACGGTAGACCTTGCCGTACACCCTTGTGTTGGGATGAGTCAAGTGAAGCGGTCATCATAGGACCGGAGTACCTTGAGCAAGTACAAGCTGAAGTTCAGCAGATTCGAGCCAATATGAAGGCAGCCCAAGATAGACAGAAATCCTATGCGGATGTGCGACGACGTGACCTTGAGTTCGCCGTGGGCGACCAAGTGTTCTTGCGCGTTTCACCTATGAAGGGTGTCTTCCGATTTGGTCAGAAGGGCAAACTAAGCCCAAAGTTTGTAGGGCCGTACACTATCACCGAAAGAGTTGGATCTGTAGCCTACAGGTTAGCATTACCTGAGGACTTGGGACGTGTCCATGATGTATTTCATGTGTCACAACTCAAGAAGTATATCGCTGATCCTTCTCATGTCTAGAGCCCGAGAGACTTTCCATCGAGCCGACATGCGATATGTTGAAACCCCGGTAAGAATCCTTGATAGGAAGACCAGAGACACTCGCACATAAGTCTATACGAATGGTGAAGGTCCTATGGTCAACCATGATGTCGAAGAAGCGACATGGGAGTTGGAAGATGCCATGAAGGCTAAGTACCCACAGTTATTCATAGACTAGAGAGTCTAGTATTTAGTAATACGGGTACGGGGCGTACCCCTTTTAAGGGGGGTAGAGCCTTTTGCTTTTGCATTGCTTCGGGGTAAGCATTGCATAGTGTGTAGGTATTGTAATAGATTTTTGTATGGCACATGTAGTGCAAGTGAATTTGGTATGTGAATGTATGTATGTGTATGTGTAGGTATAGATGTGTATGTACGATGGATGATGTGGTGTAATGTGTAATGTGAATTGCATCGATGTACTGTGTGATGGTAGGTATGGAAATGGTGTATGGTGTGTGAATCGTATGTGTGTGAATGCGTATGTGCTTGAATAGTGTATGCTTGCAATGTGAAAGAAGTAAACACCTCATAGGTGGTAGAAAGACACATTATGGCAATTGGTTGCCTAATGAGTAGAATTACTAAAACTATTAACCTTGAGCAACTTTGAGGGCAAAGTTTCTTAAGGGGGGTAGATTGAAATACCCCGTAATAAAAAATAGTGATTAATTAGGCTAATAAGTAATTTAGAAGCTTAATTAAGCATAAATAATCATGAGGGAACAAATCCCGAAGAAAACGGATCCTTAAAACGGATAAAAACGCTAACGAACCTTAAAGCACGTTTTTCGAGATAACCGGGAAAACGTGACTTTAAGCGGGTCAAATAGACTCGTAACAATTTTGGTCAACTAAATAATCATTAATAAATATTAGTGAAGCTTTAGAACCAATAAAATCAATAAAACGAGAAATTAGTAAAAACTGTCAAAAACGGGAAGTTGTGGGGTAGAAACATAAATAACCAAAACTTATGTGTCCACTTTTAAAATAGAGAAAAGTTTGTGTGTTTGTGTGTGCTAGTGAGCCGGCCCCTATCCCCCTCTCTCACACACTCACTAACTCCCTCTTATGTACAAAACAACAAACATTTAAAAAGCAAAAAGTAAAACCTACTTTTACTTACCTATCTCACATTCTCTCTCTACCTCATTCTCTTCACTCACGTAACCCATCTCCCTCACTCACTCTCTTTTCTTTCTTCTTCTTCCCATGCGATGGCAATGTGAAATGAGAAACCCCCACACAAACTCAACTCTCTCCTCCTGTTACTCCCTCAATCTCCTCCAAAAATTACAAAACTTGCACCATTGGAATCCTCTCATCAAGAGAGTGTTTCCATCCTTTCAAATTCAAAAAACAACTTTCATCTCTATGGGTATGGAGCTTTTGGAGCTTCAAGACCACCACTAGAACCACCTTCTACTCCTTGTTCTTTTGAGGTAAAAATCTTTTTGGAACTCCATTGTTTTTCTAGCCTTAAGGGCAAAACGAAATTTGAGCTAAAACTCTTGCTTGCTCCTTTTGTACCCAGCCGATTTTGGCATTGTTGGAGAGTGGGAAATCTTATTCTTGAGCCACTCCAAACACTACTTACACCCTTGGAAGGTAATATGTTTTCTAAACCCTAAAACCTACACTAAAAGCTTAAATAATGTTAGGGTTAGTTTTAGTATTAAAGTATGTATATAATGGTTGTAGTGTTAGAGAAATTGTGTGGCTAAAACCGTGGAAAGAGGAAGGAAGAAGAGGAAGAAGCAAGAAGGAGAAAGAAAGAAAACCTAAAGAAAAACAAGGTAATTAAGCTCACCTTTGTGTAGTCTTATGTATATGTATGTAACAGATTTTAGAAGTTTGAAATTAGTAATGAAAATGGTATTGTGTATGTGGTGTGTAGTGTTTTGAAGGAACAAATGTTTAACCTTTAAACCTGTAAAACTTATTGAAACCTAGTTGGGATTGGAATGTAATGTGCAGGAATTTTTAAGAGTGTTTTAGTATTGGTATTGTGTATGGGAGCTTGTATATATATGGTTGTTGAAAACGGTGAGATAATAGAAATGTGTGAATAAACAATGGTGAGAGTATAAAAATATAGGGGAGACTATGGCAAAATTTACCTAGAACTAGAACACTTGAGAGATTAGGAACTAGGTGAATAACATGGGTTGTAACAGATTTTGATAGAGAAAGATAGAGGGTAGATTGGAAGAGATAGTTACGTATTGTACTACATTAGGAGTGTTAGAAATGACATTAGGAGAGGGAGCTATAGATGGGGAGAAAGTGTCAAAATCTGTAGCAAGAAAGTATAAGGGAAGAAACAATGTGAGTGTTGAGTTGAAACTTGAAAATTTTGTGTATAAAGTAGCATAGGATTGTGTAAGGGATTAAGGAGTGAAATACATGATTTAGAGTGTTTAAGTAGTGGTAAAACATGTGGAATAAGTGTAGGAACAATGGGGAAGTAATGGGTAAAGAAACCAACTGAAAACAGATTTTTAAACTGAAGTACTGGGCCGGACCGGACTTGCGACCGAACTTGCAAGTTCGGTCGAGCCCAGAATCACAAAGACGGGAGTCTTCTGGAATGGACCGGACTTGCGACCGGACTTGCAAGTTCGGTCGGACCAGAAAATTCTCCCGTCTGAAACCTTCTGGAACAGACCGGACTTGCGACCGGACTTGCAAGTTCGGTCGGACCAGAAACTTTTCCCGTCTGTAACCTTCTGGAATGGACCGAACTTGCGACCGGACTTGCAAGTTCGGTCGGGCAGAAAAATGCCGTAATGAAAGCTACTGGATGGACTGGACTTGCGTCCGGACTTGCAAGTCCGGTCGAGTATAAAAAAAAATAATTTTAAATTAAATAATAATAACATATATATATATATATATGTATACCCACATATATAAGTGTACATATATCAATGTACCAATGTTAAGGAAATAAACTTAAAGTAAAGAAGAGTAAGTAAGTAATGTGTAAGTGTAAGAATGGAAAGGACTTAGTAAGTATGACTTAGGAAACGTAAGAGTAATGAATTAAGTTATGATAGTTAAATTAATCACCCGAACATATGTATGTTATAGGACTTGATTTGTGAGCACCGAAGGAACGTTGGGATACAAGTACAACGGTGAACGGTATGAATTCCTCATGCCCCGTATGCTA
Source organism: Limonium bicolor (assembly GCA_023374045.1). NCBI lineage: Eukaryota > Viridiplantae > Streptophyta > Magnoliopsida > Caryophyllales > Plumbaginaceae > Limonium > Limonium bicolor. The sequence goes on along the minus strand of CM041783.1, from coordinate 29,015,434 downwards.
TCTTGGTTACTCTGATTTGTGTGTTGTGTGCTAATTGATCACCAAATAAGATAAATGCACGAATCGGAGTTTATCATGCATACTTGTGAATATGTAGTGTGGTATGTTGCGAATATTTTTCTTAATCTTAGTTTGTATAATTCATGAAACGTATGGATGATAATGAGTGTGTGTATGTATGATATACTGTATTGTGACCGAATATGTTTGTGATTGGACTTCTAACTGATTCCTAACAAGCTAACCAATCTAACTTAAATTGGTAATTAAATTGGAATGAGTAGAAGTCCGATATAGTTTCGGCCACGCGTGAGGATGCGGAGTCACGAGAGTTGGCTCCAATTCCTGACTCTTAACTGGTCCGCGGCCCAAATCCCTTAAGTGGGTAGCATCCCGGATTGGTGAGTCAAGTAAATCCCGGGGTGGGACGGTGTAGTCCCCGGGCCGGAGGTCATACCGACTAACTTGAGTATGAGTAAGTAAGTAAGAAACGAGTAAGTAAAGTAAATGGTAGTAAGTAAGTAAAGTAAGAGTAAGTAACATGTAATGAGAAAAAGAGTAATAAGCATTCCGATTAACCCGGATGCGTAATTTGGCTAACACGGTGAAGGTAAGTAAGTGTGTGTGCTACTGTATTGCTATCTTGAATTGTATAATGTATTGTAAATGCATGTATGTTGTATGTGAAGCATGTATGTATGAAATTAATGAATCGCATGTTTAGTGGACGTCAAATAGTCGCGTCCCTAGCTAGCACGCGGTATATCGGAGTTCATGCGCAACTTTGCTGAGCCCCTTGGGGCGATGTTTTTACTACACGCAGGTACTCGAGAAGGGTGAAGATGAGGAAGAGAATGTAGCTTGTTTTCTTTTGTCTTCTTTTGGGATTGTAAACATTGAATTATGAATGGTGTACTAAGTAGTACACGGCTGTAGCTTTTGATTAGCCGGTGTACCATGGGGTACACCTTTTTGGATAGTGAAAGCATTGGATGTTGGGTATAGATGAGTAGTTGGTAGAAACTCATTCTTTTGAAAGGATTGGTAAAGAATGTAATTAAATACTCTAAATACTCGGTGATCCGGTAATGTAAGAAGGTTATCTGTTGTATTCGGTAAGCAATGTTTTAGTAGCTCGGTATACTTTGATCATCAGACCGTTACTGTAATAAAGGTAAGCCTAGCTAGCCGTATGGGCGGTTAGCGGCGTTGTACCACCCGCCGTAGTTAGTAGTACATTCCGCTGCGAACTGATAGAATTAAGGATGATTGGATGGTAAGCACAGGATTAGCGGTAGGGGTGTTACACTATCTATATTACTTACCTTGTTCTTCACTATACATAATGTATTATGTTATCGGTAAGCGATGTCTTTTTTTTCTAGATTTTAAATTATTTTTGTTCAAGTTTGGAAATATATGTTAAAAGATATATAAATACTTCCACCTCGCAATAATTTCACAATATCAAAAACAAAATAGAGACTATCGAAAAACATCATCCTCTACTTCAGTGGCATAAAACATGTACAATGTTTGCTACACCCTACAATATACATATAGAGCAAATAAAGAAACTATCACAAGGTATTTAATTTAGTTTAGTTTCAGTACAATAAAAAGTAAGAAATATGTTTGTTATTTGTTTCAATTATGTTCAATTGAAGCATAATTAAGCTCACATCTCTGATTAACTAATAAAATAAATGTTATCATATAACTTAGTTTAGTTTAGTATAAAAGAACCTGTAATATCGGTTTGTTATTAATTCAGTTAAGCTTATTTCAGATGAGAACACATTGGTGAACATAGTAACTTTTTTTTTTCAAGTCTATATTATAAGATAGGTTGCATTTGGTGAACAACATAGCTAGTAGTCAAACCTAACACATACCTAAAGATGGTAACTAGATGAGAAAACTGACAATCTGCTACCATAAGCCATTGATTCGTGATGAATTTCGCAAGGGTAGCAAGGGCACAACCCAACCGTATTCTGAACGATGGCCAAAGGGAATCCATGAGCTTCCTATCACCCAGGATGGAAAGAGCAAGTTTGACAGCTAGCAACAAACACCGATGTAAGAGGAGTTAACAACTGGCGAAAGAAGTGGACAAGTCAAAAGTCACTCCATCTTAGAAGACCAGCATAAACAAAATAAAAACATAAGTTTAAATTGACAATTATTCTAGCACAGGAGAAGAGACATAGTGAGGCCAAACTCTAGTTCCATGCTAACCTCCATTCATGCAAACTAGAAACATCAAGCATCATGAGATCGCGTGGCTCCGGTAATGACCCATGGCTGCATGAACACTAGATTTTGTACCTAGAGAAGGTTCACCTGCACCAAGACTTGAACTTCCTCGCATGAGAAACTCAGAACTCAATCTGGTCATTAACATTTTCCTTTTCCCCCACACTTTTAAGGCTTAAGTCCAAGAAGTCTGAAGAAAGAGGCCTTCCCAGAAGGGTGTCAAAAGACCTTTTCTTCCCCATGGCGGGCTAAAAGGACGTGCAAAATTAAGGCACAGAAGGGACTCTCTTAATAGCCACTACCTCCGAAGATTAGCTGAGCTATTAGAGGTGTGTGGGAATGAGGCTGAGGTTGACCTAAGAGGTCTAAAGGAACTCCAACAATGGTATCCGAGGGTCATTCAACTTTTGAAACGCATGGGTCAGTGCAAGAGAAAATATTAAGTAGAAATCCACATACAAAACGGGGCATCTTCTCCAGTAGTGTTAACAAGCATTGGGTAGACGACATTGGAATGAGTTAGAAGACCAAACTTTGAGCAATAGACGGCAGGCCATCATAAGTGATAG
>CM041783.1:28925676-29012106 GCA_023374045.1 Limonium bicolor | reverse complement strand
GTACAAAAGCATGCCAAGATGTCTACTACATTAGCTGACATAAAAACAATATATGACCCATGAATGCTGGCATAATCTTGATATAGAAAAGTGGAATCATTATGCTCAAGCCAGACTTACTTTTTTAAAGCCAGCAATCAGGTGAATGGAGACCCAGCCATTATCATCCATTTTTTGACGTAGATATGTATCTTTGCATAAATTCTCATTGCTGCAAAACGAAAGAAAGAATACAGGAAATTATCAAGTAGTTGATATCACGTGGAAATTGATGAAACACACCACCACACACAAATGTGTAATGGTACATGTGTGCTCACCTGAAGTAATAATCAATTTGATATAGTATATCAGCAAGCAACTGAGGATCATGTGGAGGAAAGACATATGCAGGAGCCATTTGTGGGACATAAGGCATTCCCGGATGTGGAAAGTAATATAGCGGTTGATGCAACTCTGAAATTAAACAGACAAATCAATAAAAATCCAAACCCAGAGAGCTTGTTATGATTACACAAATTAAATAAATGCACTAGCAACAAACCCTGCGAAATGACCATAGGGTTAGCATATGGTGGCCGCATGCCTAATGCTGGAGCAACAAACGGGGCCAGGAGTCTGAGGCCTCATAAATCCCCTTGAACCCCCTCTTTGGGGAGGACCAGAGGGATCTCTGCCATTAAAACTCCTTGAATGACTCCAATCATGGTTTCCACGTTCTTGGTCACGCTTACCACCCCCAAAATTCTGATGAGAAGAGCCATCGCCACGAGAATGAGGCCCACTGTTACTCCTTCTGTATGAGTTACGCTGGTTGCTGTACTCACCTCCACCTCTTTGTCCACCCTCCTTGATATTATTATTGTGCACCTGCTCTCTACCCGAGCTCTCTGAACTACCAGAACCAGTCTTCACGGAGGTGTTGTTATGTGCAGCATCTCCCACAGAGCCAGCAACAGAATGTGGAGTCTGGTGACTGAACCCGCCATTGGAGGATGAATTTCCTCCACCTTCACGCCTCATTGATCTTTGACGATTAGGTCTCCCATGGTTTAGAGTAGCGTTAGGAAGGTTAGGGTTAGAATTAGGACTTGCATTACTGTTTCCCACTCTTGGAGAAGTAGAGGAAGCGGCAGCTAAGGACGAAGAGGAAGTAACCGGATTTGCTCCAGTAACCTATACCCAAATTTGCACAGTATCAACATAACTAGACATTTACAAACTAATGAACAATGAAACAAGTCAATAAGCAAGTACAAATATTCCCAATCGGAAGCGAGAGGAAACCAAGTCGAAGAGGAGAGGAGTCTTGTAGTCATAATATGCATACCTGTGGTAGTGTACGAGAAACCGAGGCATCAGCGGAACCTTTTGAAGTAGTATCAGAGACGGCGCTTTTGGAGATGCCTTGGTGGATTCCGAAAGGGTAGGCCATGAAATAGCTCCCATGAAGAGACCACTCTCGGAGGCGCCATTAGAGGCCGTTTTCCACACTGGCTTCTTCGACGCGTTGCCAGAGCCAACACTGTCTGAGCTCTCCGAGTGAGATTCAACCACGGGATTCTCCGGTGACGATCCACTTTTACTCTGGTCACTTTTCTGCTCCATAGCAACCGCCACTGCTGCAGGCGCCTCAGACTGCGTCGAAGAAATGTCTACCAGCGGCGGCACGGGAGGACCCTCTGATTCCGCACCACGGACGACCCGAGACCATGCGGGAGCACTGGCATTGACAGTGGCTGTCATAATATGGAGTGAGAATAAGACGTGGACGGTGCCGGTAGTCGGTAGTTGGGGAGGGAGAGTGGAAACGGCCTTTGTACTGGGATTTTAGGGTTTTCTTTTTCCTCAGGATAAATGTCCCTTCGAATACTTCCTAACTAGAAACGCCGGATACAATAATAATTACTATAAAAAAACTGAGATACCAAAAGACAGACGAATTGGTCGGAAATCGATCGAATAAACAAAATTCGGTTCCCCTACTTCTAGAGTATAGAGAGACGGCAAGAGGAAGGATGGAGTCACGCAAGACACGACGATGACAGACGACAGGGATAATTCGCAGAAGATAGGGAAAAGGATTCTCAATTGATTGATCCCATGGAGAAGAACCAATCCGATTAGAGCAAAACAAAGCTCACTTCTCCTTCCACCCTTCTCTTGCTCCCCCGATCTCCCCTCTTTCTCCTCTTCCTGTAACTGTTCCTACAAGTTCGTCTGGAGTTTCCTTCCACTAGCGGCGCGGCGATAAGTTTTACATTCAGTTTTATACTTACTTCAACTTGGTTTTGTTTTCTTCCTTTTTCTTTTAAAGGTGAATAAAAAGGATAATGTAATTCATAATTAATAGTTTTTTTTATTTACTAGTAGTTTGTTACTTCTAGTATTTAATAAATAAAAAAAAGTCTCGTAATAAACTTACCTATTGTGTATTAGATTTTTCTATAGTTCATCACCAAAAACATATTAATTATAAGATATATTTCTTAATATTTTTAATGTACAAAGGCTTAAACATAAAACAAATACTTAAAATTTTGTTGGTAAATTTAATGGATATAGGACTAAAAGATTTTTCAGGGGTATCACATTTATGTGTATATTTATAAAAATGAAAAAAGAAAAGGACGAGGATTATGATAGGAAGTATGATGAGAAGAGTTAGATGATGTATATGGATTTTTATATAGTCGAACATTCAAAATATAATAATTATATTATTTGATACTTAATAATGTATAAAGGTTTGAACCATAAAATACTTATAATCTATTTGGTAAGTATAATATATTTAAGATTAAAAGATTTTGTATGATATTCATTGCTTGAAGTTATTGACGGTTTCATTTTTATGCCTCCATCATAATCACCCAAGCTAATCTTGAGTAATCATCAATAATAAATACAAAATGCTTGTGATTATTAATGGACACTACTCAAGAAGGACCCCAATAGTTATGTGGATGTGATCAAGTGTGTCTTTCGTTCTGTGGACACTTTACGGAAACTTGTTGCGTTTTCACTTCCCAAACACACAATGTTCATGAATTCAAGATCTTTGACCTTGTGACCACAAAGAAGATAATTATTTGACAGAATTTATTGCAACATCCCAAAAACCAAATGGTATTTATTAAGATCAAAGTTAAGTTAAAACCAATTTTAACCTATCATCTACTCACCAGCGGAAGTCGAAACCTAATGGGTGTAACCGCCACACTCACCAACCTGGTGAGTGTTGAGGCTAGATAAAAAGAAAATTTTAACCTTAACTGAAAACAAAAATAAACAATAAAAGTAATAACATCTCAAAACTAATTTCAACCTTGAAACAAAAGCTATAAACCGTCTAAATATTTTAGATGAATCGAAGTGGAGTCTATGTCAATTCTCAAACCCAGCTCTTACGCTTCTACATCCAGATCAATTCATCACATGCAACCAGAAAACATAAACAACATAGCAGGGGCCGCGCAAATCAAGGAAACTGAGTAAGCCACTGTTTCACCATGTAAAGTTCATTTTATTTGTAAATGTTTGACAGATTTGCCACACAATAACAACAAACAAATCATCAACATTAGTCCTTAATAGAAAAAAGCACAATAAATCTCAGACACATTCCACCAATACACAATGATAAGGGAGCTTTTGACCGGCAACCAATGGAAACTCAACTCAAGTGGGGTCGCAAAATCCACCAACAAACACCTAAACAAGCGGGGTCACAAAATAAAATTCCCCTTCCCCTACATTCTTAAGTATGCACACCCCTCTAAGGGTACTTTTGACCGCATAGAACTAGATCATTAGAGCTTAAACTACGATATAGTGGTCGTAACGCAATATGTTTAATTTTATGTGTACCATTGTGTACAATCATATGAATATCCCAATGAAAGTCTCACAAATCATTATCATACAATCCAAACAATAATTCATCGACAAAATTCCAAATCCATAAACACTTCAATGTATAAGATCTTCCGATTCCAAATAGTCACGGGAATTTTCCCAACCACACAACCATCAATCCTCAACCAATATCAACCAAGTCCATCATCAAAGCTCAAGCACAATCAACAATAACAACCATTCACAAAGAACTATATTAGTGAACATAGTAGCCTACCTGGAGTCCACGTTCAGCCAACAAGAGGCAGTCACTCACAATTAATAGCTTCCACTCTCAATGTGCTCGGAATCTAGAATTCAATTATAATAATACTATAAATGATCTACCGAAACCTTAACCGGAATTCATCACTTACAACCATAATCCCAACAATAATTATTATACACACTCGAAAATACTCTACCAATCCCGACTATTATAGCTATACTCACCCCTGGAGTTTAATCTGAGATAGCACAATGAGAGAGAGTCAAAGAGTTCCTCGAGCCGGTAGCAATTAACCGAAGGGAATTCAATGATGTGGAGAAAAATTTAATGTGGAAGGAAGAAGAAGCTTAGGGAGAGGCGCAAACTAGAAGAGACTGAAAACGATCATGAATAAGGAAGAAGAAGAAAGAAGAAGAGAAAAGAAAATACATTAGGTTAAGTTTTCCTGGTTTCCAATTTACTTCCCAACCCCTCAATTACTAGTGTATCTCCTATAATTAAATAAAGTCTTCATTTATCTCTATTCTCGATATCCACTAATAAAACATGAGACTAGAATGGAGTATTAATAATGTAGTTAGTTTAGGAATAAGAACCCACTATAATAATACTAATATACCAATGTAAGTAGTAATTAAATAATTATCATATATTAGCTGAATATTAAATTAAGTAAATCTTTGTAACACCCTAGATTTTACCAAAACATAAAGTATTACAAGTTAGGAAAGTAACACTGCAAACGGAAAGTAAAATGGAAGTCAGACGAACCTCAAAACTGAAAATAGAGACATGTCCGACCTTGTGTCCGAACTTGGAAGTTCGGACATAGGCCGAGATAGAGCTGATCAAACCCAACCTGGCTTGGCCCAAAAATGAAATCCCAAAATCCCGGGCTTGATAAAAAAATTTGGGCGGGTGTGGACAAAAAACCAGGCCTAACTTAAAAACTAGGCCGGGCTCTGGCAAAATTTTGGGCCCGAAAAAAGCCTGGCCTGACCCAGCCTGAAAAATAAAATCGCACTTAGACATTGGAAACAGGCCCGACGGGCCTAAAATTATTTTTAAGCTCGGCCTGAACCCGTCCCGCCCGCCCGCCCATTTGATCACCTCTAGGCCAAGACTACAAACGTATATGTCCGGACTTGGAAGTTCGGACATAAGTCAAAGGGTTGTTTGAAAAAGTTCCTTACACGGGCCCAAACATGCGTCCAAGCATAGAAGTTAGCGAAACTTCTAATCAGACTCGTCCTCGCATGTTGTCTAAACATGCAAGTTCAGACGGATGTTCGGACACAACGGACAGAAGAAATCCAATGAATGCTCGGGACCTGTCCAGACTTATACAACCGGGCGGATTTTAGATAAGTCCAATTCCTCAAAATCAACATCAAAACTCCACTTTCAACATACTTCTGTTTGATAATATCAATGACGGTTCAAAAACGAAGTACTCTTAGCAATTCCTCAATAATAAACCAATTCTTCCTCAAGAAAATAATAATAAACCAATTCATCAAACGATCACAATGGAAAAACAAATCAAACCCGAGGGATTAAAAATAAGTCAGTTGACCAATAACCAATATTTTAAAATGGACGCTTTCTTTTTCTGAAAACATTAATATACACACTCGTATTTTATCAAATATATATGTGTACGAATCCTTCAAAAAGTTTGTATATTAATAAAATAGCTACTATAACAAAATATGCTTGATTAGTACAATATTGAATTATCTACCAATAACAAATAAAACAATAATTATAATCTATATGATAAGTATAAATATTGAGTTAACACCTGAATTAAAAGGTAATTAATAATATACGACGTACAGTATATATATTTATATAAATATATATACTTTTTAAAGGGTATTTCAATTACATCCCTCTTTCACTCATATGACCAAGCCTCATATGTCATAGCTTAGTCATATCCTCCTTGTGAACCTCATACGATTCAACAACAACATAACTTGTTAGAATATAACCCCGCACAAAATATAAAGTACCATGCTTCACACCTTTCAGAACCACCTTAGAACCTTTAACATAAACTCCACATTCACCCTTGAAACTGAAACCCTTGTTGTAACACCCCTACTCTAAAATCCGGTTTAACTAGCGCGCCTAACATAATAATCAGTTGATTCGCAATGGTAATTAAAAGACGTACACAAAATAAACTGGGTGTTACCCGCCGTTACCCGCCCATGCGAGTAACGTAGCGTTTACCATCTATCCAATCTACACTACCGCTGTGATGACAGAGATTTAATACAACTAAAATTACAAACCGAATAAATTCCGAAAGAACAGTGAGCCATCTATCTATCCCAATACCATAATATTCGAAAAACAATAACATAAGTAACCGTGTCGCATGTAGGCAGACTGTCGACTATCCCAAACTCCCGCGCTCGCGTTCGAACTTAATCCGCTCCAATCCTGAAAGTGGGGGCCGTATAGGCTCAGCCAACGCTGAGCACGAACTATATAACCTTCATGAACCCTAAGACTACTCAAGTTATTTAGCCCAATTGTTAACATGCTGTTCCAATTTCATGCTGTACCATTTTCATTTACAGTAACAGTATAACAATAATCATCACACATATAAGTCCATACAATAAATTCATACAATCACCATAACGATCCACAATAAGCAATAAGCAAGTATATAAACAACATCAATTAACGGTGCGAGAGTTACACTCTCTTGAACAATCTTGTTATACGGCCTTGAGGCATTCTTGTTTCGTTGTTCAGGGCTAAGAATATTTCCTTATATCATTTCGTAACTTTTATTTAGTTTGTTTAATTAAAGTGGGCGTCATGTTAGGACAACCCGTATAAACTTCCTCTTCAGGAGCAGTCGCTCTGATGCACTTTAACAGTGCAGTTTGTCAGGAGTCCGCAGAGGCCTGACGGCCGGAGCCATTGCACCAACAGCAGTGCCCTCTGACCAACGATCGTATCCGGCTCGTTGGAGTTTCCATAGCGAGAGAACCCTATCCGGTCGTTCCCTCTCTTCGGTGATCACCCATGCGCAACCATGTAGTCCGTGACTACCCTGGATTTATTTCCTCATCTTAATTGTTTACTTAATTCCACCATATAATTCGGTCCGTGACCTTTACCTAAGATCTATGCTTAGGTTATGTAGAGTTTATTCTCAATGTAAAGACCTTTAAGGTCGTTAACCTTCACCTAGACGTCGCCTAGGCTGCGTTCATCCTCAGATTTTATAATAAGGCCACAGTTATTTTCCTTTTACCATTCCCATATTACCATCCACAATTCGATCCGAGTTTTCGTATACAATTTCCAAATTGTAATCCGTCGCGTACAATAAAGATCGCGAAACAATAAACATTTAAATCCACAACCACAACCATAGCAAACATATCCTCTTGTCATGCATACACACACACATACCAGAACCCAGGAATCCCTCAGGAACACTCGACCATATAGAACGTACCGTACACCGATGTATGCTAGCGTGCGGGACCTACGCTCGCCCTCTAATCCTTTGTAATTGACACTCGCAACCCGGTCTACTGGAATGTAGTATATCATTAGTATTTACATCCCGAACCTACCTCACCGTACAAATAAGTTCTAACCTCTATCCTATAATTTTTATCGGTTATTCGTTCGACTTGATTTTTTGTTTCTCTTGGGATTTAAATATTATTGTACGTTACAGTTTACGAGTACGCATTATTCGGTAATTCGACAATATTTTTCCGTTGAGAATTAAATCCTTTAATAACTTACATATTACCGGGTCGTTTACATGTATGTACACATTTTTCGTATACGTGTTTGCATGGAGTTTAATTCTCTGATTACATTTATCGTTTTCGCTCCCGTTCTCACGTGGGTGTATAGTTGTTAATTACGTATGCATTGGTTTAGTATATAGTTGTTGCTATACTTATTTTAATCACGTTTCAGTTTTATTTCTAACCATATGACATCGTACTAGACTTGTCGGTCGTATTATATGTTCCCTTTTTCTTAGAAATCATGTTCTACGAATTGTAACATTTTCCGTAATGAATATATTCTTCATTTATGTAAATGTTTATGAGGTATGCTTATGCTATAATAATTTCTTATGACATAGCTCATTATATCCTAACATAATGTCACTCATATCATTGTAAACCTTATTCTTATTTTCAGCCCATATTCTGAAATTCTCCACCAGCCACATAGTTTTGGAAATTACATTCCTTCCCATTCCTCTTTAATTATTTGCACAACCAACAATATTATTCTCGTCACATTTCTACTTCTATTTGATTATAACCTAAGGTTTACCAATCTTAATGTATACATACGCAACACTTACATATAATTTCACTCCCACTCATTCATATATGCATATGTATTTTTCGAAAATCTCTACTAGTCCATTTTCCTTGTATTTGTATCTTTCCCTCTTTATTTTACAATCTTACAAGTTTAACATTTAAACCTTACATTACACATATCAACTATTTAAATTTCAATATCCAAACTAGATCTTTTCCCAAATTTCATGCAGCCACTACTTAATTTAGTTTCCCGTTTACCCCTAACTTTCGGTAATTTACGACTTAATCTATAGTTTTGTAATAGTTACATTTAACCCCAAAACTATATTATATCTTTAATTCCTTAATCACAGAATCACCCAAATTTTTATCTAATTTATGACAAGCCCCAATATTCTCATGATTCCATTTTAGCCCTACACTTTCCAAGATTTCACTACACAATAGTTTTATATTAATTTCATTCTTACTCTATTTCTTTATTTTCTAATTATCATAATTATTATTTCTTCTTATTTCCATTTTTTTTTTTCAATTTTCCCACACTTTCCAATTTCACTACAATTAAATTCATTTTTAGCTTAATGTTTATTAATTCTTTAATTAATTAATTTAAATTTCCTAAATTAGTCAAACCTCTCATATAGTCAAAGTTGACTGCCCAATATACCCCTTTGACTCTTATTCCTTTTATTTACGGTTTTACCCCTAATAATTTTTTTTTGTTTGCATTCCCCCCTTAACCTTTATAAATTCATTCTTTTAACTTAATATTTTGTTAAATCACCAATCAATTAATCTATCCCCCTAATCTAATCAAACCTCTCGTTTAGTAAAGGTTGACCATTAGATTCATCTCTTTACCCATACTATCATTATTTACGAAGAAACCTATTTAGTTTCCTATTTTTGTACTCAACCCCTTTTTAATTTTTTTTCTTGTAACTTCATAATTATTTCCTAAAATTTCCAACAAAAACTCCCCACGGTTTTTTAATTTAATTTGTACCTTATATTTCTTAAGTGCGGTTTTACCTCATTTATAAATCCCTTGCTCTTTTAAATGTTTTTAAGATTTATAACTTACTTAAATCATGACTTAATAATTCTCACTAAAATCTCTTAAGGTGTTCTTAGGTGATATTATAAGTTCATTAACACCAGAATTTTATATAATTCTTTTTCTCACCCCAAAATTCAACAATCACAATCTAAAGTTCCAAATAAATAGTATCCCATGGCTTAAGAATTTGGCCTTAAATATAGCTTAAATTTAGCTTCAACATATTATTAAAATGTTCCTAAAATTCACTAAAATTCCTACGGCTGTTCCAGTTCATTCCCAACTGTTTTTGTTTCATTTTTCTCCTTGTTTCATAAGGCAAATTTACTACGGTGAGTTATAATTTTTTTTTTTGAAAACAAACACATCAGTGAGTTATAATTGTGTAGCTAGCATTCCACAATTTCAGTCCATATCCTACGTTCAAACCCCACTAATCCTATACCTCTGCTCTCGGTAATGGAAACTTTTACATTATAACAGCAAGTATTTTAACAAGTCAAGATATGGTTTAGGTAGTTACTTACCTTATTCTGATCAGCAAAGTTTCTCCACATTACAGTACTTTCTCGGCACTACAACACACATAGTAAGTTAGCTTTGTTTAGTTTTTTTTTTTTGGTTATAAGTTTACGTACAGCCATAGTTAATGGGGGTACTCTTACCTCTTTAATCTGGTTTTTCCTTCCCAGTAGAACTTCATTACCGTGGCAGTTTGAGGTGTAGAAACAGCATGGGTTGTCACCATTCATGCAGAGAAAACACAATCCATTTAGTTCTCTTCTTGCGGTAGTTATATTAGGTAGTTGGGCATAGATTTTCGAAGCTCAAGAGGGGAGGTTTTACCTTGAAAAATCAACGGAGACCCACCTAGTAAGCTCAGCTACCTAGAGAAGGAAGAAGGTGGTTCAGTTCCATGGCAAAACAGTGAAGAAAGGAGCTGGAAAATACTGTTAGTATTACCGGTTTTTCTTCAGGTTTGAGGGGACTTCTTGGCGAGCTTGCAGCAGAGTTGATGCTCACCACAGAGGGCTAGAGTTTCCTTTAATGTGTGTTCAGCAAGGGTGTGAAACATGGTGTTAGTAGCAGGTGATTTTCAGACAGGAAAGGAAGGAAAGAAGGCTGTTTCAGGTTTGCTTTCTTACCTTGTTTTCTTGCGGTTCTGTTTGTTATGGCAGGTTGGCAATGGAGGTTCTGTTTGCTAGCTGATTCAAGGCTCTTGTTGGCTCAAGGAAAGACTGAAAAAGTCCCTCACATCTGGCGCAAGAAAGAAGAAAAAAAAAATGTTGAAGTTGGTATTTTTATCGGACAAAACAGAGGGAGAAGTATGGATTTTTCCTGTATTTCTTACCTCTTTTCCCTTGCTGTCTGCTTGTTGATTCATGACGTTTTGCTTCTGCTCACGGAAACTGGAAATGACTCCCTCAACTTCTTTTAACTTACTGTTGTATAGCCCATGCTCATGTTTCTTTTGGCTTGGATATGGAGGGAAATGCTGGGGCTTTCCAGTGCAAGAAAGGATTGAGTTCAAGGCATTTATCAGCAAGAGAGAAAGGGTACGAGATGGACATTGCTTGCTGGTTGTAGTTTTTTTTTTCGGTAGGTTGCTGTTTGTTGTTGTTTCTGGTGGAGAGTGAGGAGTGCTGTAAATTGTCAACAGAGAAAGAATAGGGGTCTGTATAGTAAGTATGGGTAACGTTTGCTGGTTGGAGAAGGAAGTAGAAAGGAAAGTCTTAGTTAGTTACCTAGGCTAGGTGTACTTGATGTAGTTGTTTATATTGTCACTTGTTCCCCTTTTGCATTGGTAACCGGGACTGTTCTATGGGTTGAAGGCTTGCCAGCCGAGATGAAGAAGGGAGTGGAGGTGACTTGATCTGTCTTTTGGCAAAAGTCATCCTTGCTTTTTGCCATTATTGTACTTGCTAAGCCTAATCTCCTTTTTGCTTTGTTCTTTGTCCTCTGTTGCAACCGATGACATGAGAGGCTGGAGTGTACTTGCTAGTTAGATTTCCTTCTCCTTTCCTTGTTGGTAACCGAGACTGCTTGTGCTTGGTGGGGTTGGAGCTGTTGCCGGCCGAAAAAGAAGAGAGGTGAGGGGGAAATGCTAGTTTAAGTATAACCTTTTGTCATAGTTTGTACTTGTCAACTAGTTTTATTATTTAACTTCTCTTGCTCCCTTTTATTTCCTTATTCCCTCATGGCTGACGCAGTGGTAGAGCTGGGTGTGTTGCAGCCGAGAGTAAGGGAGCGGGGGGAGGTGAGTGATGATGGCATTTTTTTGTTTTCAATCTAGCTTGTTGGCTAGTTGATCTAGACTTGCTTTTCTCCTTCCTCTGTATTAGGGAGCCGATTGGAATGGGGTATTAGGGAGTGCCAGTCGAAATTATAGGGGGGATGGATGAGGGGATAGGTAGCTAGCTAAGTATGTGTACTTGCCTTATATTTTCTTTTATTTTCTAACATTGCTTTTTAGCATCTTTTTTTTTTTCTTCTTACTAGGTGACCGGCTGTACACTTCGGGAAAGAATTTCATTTTGACTTTGGGTATAAATAACACATATTAATGATGTCTAATGTGTTATTATGTTTTGTATGATAGTATATCATATTCTTTGTCTTGGTGTATATAAAAGGTGGTTTTGCCTTTAAAATCTTGGTTGTATATGTAACTCATTCCATGACATTTTATCACTTTATTTTTGATCTTGATATGTGTATTAGAATATTACATATAATTTTAGTTTTAGGAGTTATTTTCTCCTTAATGATGTTCCCTTTTTGATTTGGGATTACATGTATATTTGGTGTTCATTTTGAACTATGTATTTATATACCAATGTTTATGATAAGTATTGGTCATTAGAAGAGTAATTGTTGATCATCTAGCTTCATTTAATTTAATTCCTTATTAAGTAAGATGCTCAACGTTTGGGGTATTTCACTTGTTGTCTAACGGACTCAAGGATATAATATTTTTTGTCATCAGTGGAACATGCCTAACTTCGTTCAAGATGTAGGAAGAAACATCGTGTGTTTGTAACCTAGTAGAGCCTATTCCCACTTACTTGCAGACAACACTATTGACCATCGAAATATTGCCTTCATCTATCTTACGTTGAAACCATTTCCTTTGGGCAAACATGATAAGATGTCTCTGAGTCTAGAACCCCGTTGGAAACCACTACATCTTCTTAATGTGACTGGTCAGTGGGGACTAAGACTAAATCTTCTTTATAAGTGGCGTCGATTTCTGCCACCGTGGCAAAACCTTCTTTCTTTTCTTGATGTTTTCTTTTCTTAGGATATTCACTTTCCAATGCCCTTTCTCCTTACATTACATAGTTATTGTAAGTTGTAACACCCCTACTCTAAAATCCGGTTAAACTAGTGCGCCTAACATAAATACCGGTCGATTCGCAACAGTAATTAAAATTCGTATACAAAATAAACCGAGTGTTACCCGCCGTTACTAGCCCATGCGAGTAACGTAGCGTTTACCAATTATCCAATCTACACTACCGTTGTGATGACAGAGATTTAATACAACCCAAGTTACAAACCGAATAAATTCTAAAAGAACAATGAGCCGTATAACTATCCCAATACCACAAGGTTCGAAAGGCAATAAACAGCAACGACGGTATCGCACGTAGGTAAACTGATAACTACCCTCAAAAGTCCCATGATCCGGCATGTCTCGATCAAACACCTGTAATTTGGTGGCCATAAAGGCTCAGCACAACCGCTGAGCACGAAACTATATAATCTTCATGAACGCTAAGACTACTCAAGTTAATTAGCCCAATTGTTAACATGTTGTTCCAATTTCATGATGTACCGTTTTCATTTACAATAACCATATAACAGTAATCATCACACATATAAATTCATACAACAAATTCATACATCAAATTCATACAATCACCATACCATTCCACAACAAACAATAAGCAAGCATATAAACAACATCAAATAACAGTGCGAGAGTTATACTCTCTTGAACAATCTTGTTATGCGGCCTTGGGGCCTTCTTGTTTCGTTGTTCAGGGCTAAGAATATTTCCGTGAGTCATTCCTTAACTTTTACTTAACCTGTTCAATTAAGGTGGGCGTCATGTTAGGACAACCCGTATAAGCTTGCTCTTATGGAGTGGTCGCTCTGGTGCACTATAATAGTGCGGTTTGTCAAGAGTCCGTAGAGGCCTGACGGCCGGAGCCATTGCACCAACAGCAGTGCCCTCTGCCCAACGATCGTATCCGGCTCGTTGGAATTCAACACCAGCGCATGCTGGACCGGATCAATCGATTGGAAGACAAATTGGACTCTCTACTGCTTGGCACAAACTCTAGCTCTGAACCTTCTGAAAATTTTAATGGTTATTTGGATTACATCCACCCTTCCCCCTAGTTACAACAGATAAAGATTGCTAATTCTCGTCCTTTATACTAGTTATTCTTTTTGATGTGGCAAAAGGGGGAAAAGCTTGGAAGTCTTAAAGTTTTCCTTTCTGTGGGTTATACTGATTTTTTTGGCTAAACTTGAAAGGTTCTTCTACATATTGCTTCTCTAGCTTGTTTTTGAACATCCTGGATTGCTTTTGGTTTGTCTGAAACATTACTGTTGAATATGCTGTAATTCTCTTCTGTTGTATTATGAACTGCTATGCTTTTACTGTCTTTACTCCTACTCTCGAATCATTTAACGCATGTAAGTTTTTAAGTCTTAGACTAAGTATAGGATAATGCAACGAATACATGAGATTCATGGGGAACAGCTGACAGATGATCATGCTTTCATGTGGATTACCAAGGCATAGATCAGGGGAACCAATCCCAAAATTCAGAAAGATTACTCGTTCAGTTCAAGACTTCAATAGTTTGCCGCATCAAAAGGGTGAAACTGTTGATGCTATTTTGATCGGCAAACTCAGTCCAATACTGAAGTCCACTATAAGATCAACCTGAAGCGATGCCCATTAGTCTTGAACCGAGAAAAAAGGTAGAAGATAGAATATCTCAACAAGATTTTATATATCTGTTAACACCAGTCTGTTCTTTATCAGTTCTATACTCACTCGGTAGGATTCTTCATCAATGAATAAAGAATAGAGCAATCACCAATTTAGGACTTGGACTGATTCCAAGTCCCCGACAACGGCGCCATTTTGCTAACAAGGTTTTGGTAGGGAAAAGAATATACAAAACGAATAAAAGAATCCTACTAAACTCTAATACGGGTAGCGAAAATCCCGGTCGGAATAAAGTGTAAGTAAATTACGACCAAGAGTATCGAACCCAAGGGATTTTATAGAAAATCAGTCCTAATCCTAGTAATTGCCTATTCTAATAAAAGAGGGGGAAAATGAAAAATAATTTCAATTAGGAAAACTAACTAAGAATCTAACTAAATGAATTATTTACAATGAATTGTCCTAGGTCCGGGATTAGAATCAACCTAATTAAGAATATGATCACAAAATTTAATTACAAGACTCGAATTAATCAAACGTATTGCAGACGTGTTATTTGTGAGTGGTTTAGAGCAGGAGTAAAAAGAAAAGAAAGAAATTAAAACCAAAAATAAACGTCGGGCTGCAAATAAATCCCGGTCGCAGTAGTATAGTGAAAATGTAAGCAACCGGATGTCGAACCGTGGGACTATATATATTTATAGCACCTAAGCGTGTCACAGGAGGGGGGATTAATTGACTTGTAAAATAAATAAAAAGAAAGAATAAAATAAACTAAGTTGTCAGATAAATAAAATGGAACTCTGGGTCAGGTTATTATAATCTGCATAATTAAGCTATTTCTACTGGTTTAATAATTTGGCAAGGTTCCTATAAATATCTTAAGGACTAAATCATAGCCTCATAAGAACTCGTTCACCTGTAATGCAAGGTTCTAATCAAGGTTCAAGCAAAAGCCTGCGAACGGCGAGAGGAGTATTTGAGGAATTACATTTGCAACTGAATACTAACTTATTAAATCATAATCAAGTTTCCTCCAGTTTTACGCCTTAATCAACCTGTCTATTTATCACCTGGTCTGATCAAAATAGACTTAGTAGAGCAATTTAATAAACTCATGACATTTATTAAAAAGGTGCGAGATAACCTTAAGCGTAACAAACTGTATATAAATTAAACCAGTAAAAATATAGCATAATTAATACAGATATATAAATAACTATTCCCAGAGTAAACGTAAACTAGCCTAACATATTAAATAGATAAGAGAAACAAGAATGATAGAAATCATCCGTAATCACTCCGTCTCACTCTGCTATTTTATGTACGAAGGGCTAGAGGTGAATTGTGGAATGTAGAAATAAATAAAATGGAGAATGCGGGAGAAAGAGAAATGAGATGGAGGTGTGTGTGGTGTTGGGTCGTGGATGGATTTTGTGGTGGATGTCTATTTTTTTGAGTGAAGCTCGTGGGTTTATATAGGAAAGGAAGTAGAGGAAGCAGAAGGTCCGTACGAATTTGTTTAACTGTTGATTCATCGGGTGATTCATGATTGCGAGGGGACAGGAAGGAATTGAAGGCAGGCGTTGAATTGAGGTAGGCGCCGGAGGGGAGACAGTGGACGAGTTGCAGCGCGAGTGGAGACGAGGGGCGAAGAAGATAAGCTCCGACTGATATTTAATTGGAACCGCCTGAGAAACCGCCTAAGAAGAGGCGTGTCTCTCCCTGTCCGCCAGCCAAACCGCCAGCCAAGGGGCGGTTGTCCTTGGTCTTGTCCGCCCGGTTATCAAGCGGTCTCCTCTCTCTTGTCCGCCTGGTTTTCAAGCGGTCTCCTCTTCTCTTGTCCGCCTGTTTTCAGGCGGTTGCCCGTGTCTTGACCGCCCAGAAATGAGGCGGTTGCCTCTGTGTCTGACCGCCCAAAATGAGGCGGTAGCCTATGTGGAGTCTGTCCGCGACTTAGGGAGGCGGTTGTGCCCCTTGTCCACGCGAGATTATATATATTATACATATATTAAACAATCTTCAACCGGCTCTACATTCTTCGTTATAAGTCCGTTTTCTGAGCCGTTTGCGTCTATGCGTTCGTCTCTTTGTCTACTTTATTTCCAGCTTGGTTTCCTCATGTTTGAACAATAATTTGTGAGATAAATAATAAAACTAAACTAGAGGGAAAATTAACCGAAGTGGAGAAAGAATGAGCAAGAAAAGTGTAATATAATATGTGAAATACACTATAAATCATGCTCATTTGGACACTTATCACACCCCCACACTTATTTTTGCTTGTCCTCAAGCAAAAATACGTACCCAAGTAAGTAGGGAATGCTCAATACTAACAAATATTATTATGAAGGGTAGGATAAACATGATCTTTTTAACTTATTGAGGAGTGTGAAAAATTAACTGCTGGTGGCATAGGTGTGCTCAGGGTAAAAATAAAATATAGAGTTTCGGGGTATGATCTAAGGTACTTCAATGTTTCTTTTAGGTGACTCTAAGACTTTTACCATGGCCAACTTCTCTCAAGAATGGGCATTGAGGAGAAAAACAAAAGGAAAAATAGATTTATGCATTTGTTTCACTTTGCATAAGAGATGAGAAAATATAGGTATCACGCCTTTGTATTAAGAACACTCAACTCTCTTTGTTGGTTACCAATGGTGTCTCGCAAGTCCCTTATTATTATTTTCTTCTCTTTTTTTTTTTAACAGAGAAGTACCCCTTAGCAATCCCTAGAGAGAAGACAGAAGAAAAACCCTGAGCAATAAAATCCAACCATTTGCAGATTTTTTGGTCACACCGCATATAAAATGCTCCTCAAAAGTAATCAAAATTTTAAATTTGTACCATTTATCCTACAATTATAACAGTATTTATTTTTAAAGAGAACAACCCACATATAAGGGTACATAATATTTGAATTGGATAACGCATGATAAGGAGAGAGATTAATCATTTAGGCACAAAATGTCACCGAAAAGGGCACACTCCCCCACACTTAAATGAACAATGTCCTCATTGTTCACCAGAAAAAACAAGGGAAGTTTCAGAAGGCCTTTCGGTATAGTAGACGAAACAAAGATAAACAAAAAGATCACAATTAATCATTTAAGCACATAAACGTTCCTCTGCAATTTTCATTTAAATAAAAGCAAAACTAAAGAAACTGGTACTCCCCTGATTTTATTTTTGCTAGTCGTTAAAGGAGTTCCCCCACACTTGAGCTTCAGCCTCAAGTAACGTAGCTTGGTTGCGGTGTCCACATGGAGGTGCACCTGCAGAAGACACTAGAAGCAACCACACTAAAAACGGGGTTAAAAGTTAGCAAAAATAAAATTTTAAAGAGAACCTGAAAATTAAAATAGCATAAAAGAAAATAAAATAAAATTACACCCAGGTTGCCTCCAGGAAGCTGCCCTTCTTAACGTCTTTGGCTAGACGCCTGCTCGTTATCCTGGATCAAAACAAAACGTTACCTCGGCATATAAAATATAAAATTAATACTCCTCAAAATCTGGGTTTGAGGAGGTACTGCCGGGAACGTAGTTCTAACAGAAGACCGGCGGTGATGATTTTTCCTTCCTCAAATTGGAGGATGTAAAAGTCCTCCTCTTGTAGGTGAGGCTCGTAGAAAGAACGCTTGATATCATCTTCAGAGAGAACTGATTCTTCAAAGGTGATAGTGGCGTTTTGTTTGGATATGGTGGCGGGAGGTGATGGCAATTCCTTCTCTTCTTTTTCGAGGAGATGTAAATATCCTCATTGTCTGGGTATATTACAGAGAAGGATGGAAAATAGTGGTAATTGATTTTAGAGGGAGGAGTCTTTATGAATGCTCGTTTTGTAGTGGGGGTTTATACCTCTTGAACTGTTCGCTCATTGTTTGCTCTAGGTAGTTGAGCGATTTCTCCAGGTAGTCTGGTTGATCTTCTAACAAGAGTTGCTCTTGGACTATGAGACAATCCTCAAAATCATGAGCTCCCCCACATTCGGAGCAGTATATATCCTGCCAAAATTCAAACACTTCTTCCATTGCCGTGTACAGATATATATTTTTTTTTTTGTGTTTGTATATAAAACAAAATTACCGAAACAAATTAGAAAATAAAAGGATTAGAACAAACAAAATAATAATAATATAAACAAAATATAAAAGAAAATTAAACAAAAATAATATAGACAAAATATCCTAACATTACAAGTGAATAATCCGGGGCTTAGGGACTAGAATAAACTAGTCCCGGCAACGGCGCCATTTTGCAGACGTGTTATTTGTGAGTGGTTAGAGCGGAGTAAAAAGAAAAGAAAGAAATTAAAACCCAAAAATAAACGTCGGGCTGCAAATAAATCCCGGTCGCAGTATTAGTATAGTGAAAATGTAAGCAACCGGATGTCGAACCGTGGGACTAATATATATATTATAGCACCTAAGCGTGTCACAGGAGGGGGATTAATTGACTTGTAAAAAAATAAAAAGAAAGAATAAAATAAACTAAGTGTCAGATAAATAAAATGGAACTCTGGGTCAGGTTATTATAATCTGCATCTAATTAAGCTATTTCTACTGGTTTAATAATTTGGCAAGGTTCTATAAATATCTTAAGGACTAAATCATAGCCTCATAAGAACTCGTTCAACCTGTATGCAAGGTTATAATCAAGGTTCAAGCAAAAGCCTGCGAAAGGCGAGAGGAGTATTGAGGAATTACATTTGCAACTGAATTACTAACTTATTAAATCATAATCAAGTTTCCTCCAGTTTTACGCCTTAATCAACCTGTCTATTTATCACCTGGTCTGATCAAAATAGACTTAGTAGAGCAATTTAATAAACTCATGACATTTATTAAAAAGGTGCGAGATAACCTTTAAGCGTAACACAACTGTATATAAATTAAACCAGTAAAAATATAGCATAATTAATACAGATATATAAATAACTATTCCCAGAGTAAACGTAAACTAGCCTAACATATTAAATAGATAAAGAGAAACAAGAATGATAGAAATCATCCGTAATCACTCAGTCTCACTCTGCTATTTTATGTACGAAGGGCTAGAGGTGAATGTGGGAATGTAGAAATAAATAAAATGGAGAATGCGGGAGAAAGAGAAATGAGATGGAGCGTGTGTGTGGTGTTGGGTCGTGGATGGATTTGTGGTGGATGTCTATTTTTTTGAGTGAAGCTCGTGGTTTACTTATATAGGGAAAGGAAGTAGAGGAAGCAGAAGGTCCGTACGAATTTGTTTAACTGTTGATTCATTGATTGCGCAGGGACAGGAAGATGAAGGCAGGCGTGAATTGAGGTAGGCGCCGGAGACAGTGGACGAGTTGCAGCGCGAGTTGGAGACGAGGGGCGAAGAAGATAAGCTCCCGACTGATTTAATTGGAACCGCCTGAGAAACCGCCTAAGAAGAGGCGGTGTCTCTCCCCTGTCTGCCAGCCAAACCGCCAGCCAAGGGGCGGTGTCTTGGTCTTGTCGCCCGGTTATCAAGCGGTCTCCTCTTCTCTTGTCCGCCTGGTTTTAAGCGGTCTCCTCTTCTCTTGTCCGCTGTTTTTCAGGCGGTTGCCCGTGTCTGACCGCCCAGAAATGAGGCGGTTGCCTCTGTGTATTGACCGCCCAAAATGAGGCGGTAGCCTCTGTGGAGTCTTGTCGCGACTTAGGGAGGCGGTTGTGCCCCTTGTCCACGCGATATTTATATATTATACATATATATAACAATCTTCAACCGGCTCTACATTCTTCGTTATAAGTCCGTTTTCTGAGCCGTTTGCGTCTATGCGTTCGTCTCTTTGTCTACTTATTTTCCAGCTTGGTTTTCCTCATGTTTGAACAATAATTTGTGAGTAAATTAATAAAACATAAACTAGAGGAAAATTAACCGAAGTGGAGAAATGAGCAAGAAAAGTGGCTAATATTTAATATGTGTGATAATACACCTATAAATCATGCTCATTGGGACACTTTAAACGTATGAACGTACCGGATGTCATGCCAGACATCAGACACACAACACATTCAAGGACTTTGAATGCGCAGGACGCCAGACACCTGACAATGCACCCGACATGACCAAAATGCTAATATTTGTTCCAGTTCTGGATTCGAAACAGGAGACTCACCATCCATTATCGAATCCAGCAAATCTTATGCCAATAAACGAACAAGATAGTGGAGAATAAATAGATTAATTCCAAATCTTAAGTGTTGTTGCCTAATTTGTAGAAAACAAAGTTAAAGATCACTAAGATTCCACAAACTATTCTACTCGTTTGATGAACTTGAATAGAATTTTGAGTGAAGAGAACAAGTAGCGCAAACATTATTCAACTTGCATAATAACCGAAATCTTAGTTGAAAGTTGCAAATATATTAAATGATCATAATTTGTTTATAAAGAAGATCATCCCTAATCAAGGATAACCAAGGATCCTACTCAACCAACCATACAATTACAAAAAGAATGTAAAGAGAAAAAGAGAATCAAACTTAGTGAGAATTCCCTCGAACCCGATATAATCTTCTTCTTGTAGGTTGGAAGCGTAGAACTCCTTGGAAGCAACTACACGGTGATTTTGTGTAATCTGTGGCGTGAATGTAGAATATGAAGTGTAGTGTGCAGACTCTCGGCCTATTTATAAATCTCAACTTCTCATGTGTGCCTGGAGTCATGCCGGGTTAGTAGTACCCGGCACCATGTGTTTTTAACGGTCAATTAACCACCACATCCAGCGAGACGATGCTTGTGCCGGATAGAGGATGTCTGGCACTATACCCGGTATTGGCTGGTTTGATAACTGTAATTAACTGCCAACTTTTGACGAACCGAGGTGACTTCCCACTTGTGCCGGCTAAGGTATACCCGACACTGCATCCGACAACACCTCTACGTTGCTCCATACTACTGTCGTGAATGGGCCATCCGACATCATGCCCGACATCACTTGATCCTTGATTAGAAATTTACTCCTAACATAAGAAACATACCAAACATAAGTCTGAACTTATACAATAGACTTTATATGTAAGATAATGTAAAAACGAGCTATTTTAACTATTATTCCTACAATTCTAACTACTAAAATATGATAAGTCTATGGCTTATCAAGCTGACGGTAATGGCATGGGCAAGGGATAAGCGATGGAGGGAATGGGTATTAGTAAAAGAGTAGTCTTATTTTAGGTATTAGGTATTGTAAGGCTAGTGGTACTATATACCTTATTTTATTTACTTGCTTTTTGGTTCTCTTATCCTTTTAGCTGCCGTTTTTAGCTTTTTTTGGGGGGGGGGGGGAATTTAAAAATTTTGTGACTTAATATTATGACTCTAATGTTGAACATTTTGGACTTGTTTGATGGTTAGGTTGTAACATGTGTTAATGAGTTACATGTTGTATTAAATTTAGGATCAATTTCTCCTTAATATTGTTATCTCTTTAGTCCATTATTTTCTGTGGGTTTTAATGCCCACTTGGACTATACGTTTTTTGTTGTTGATAATTTGGGCTTAAAGCTTATATTAATTGATTGAAAAACTGGATGGGTTTTTTATGGGTCTCATTAAAACCTCCCTAAGCAAAACCACATGGTAAAAAACTTAGGAAGGAAAAAGAGTACCCCCCATCATAATACAAGATCCAACTACAATTACATAAAGTAAGATAATTTATGTATGAAATGTTAGAGTTTATAATATTCCTTGATGAATTTTTCTCATTAGCCTTTATCTTCAATGATAATCATTAATTAAGTTCTTTCATTTAATTAATCCCTTGTTATTTAAGGTAATTAATGTTTGGGGGTATTCATATATTACGGCACTGTTGCATCTCGCTTACCAGATTGAAGACAATTCATTCCGAAACTGGTAATATACTAGAACTTATCCTTTCTCTCTAACAAACATATGCTCCGTGCCTTTGCCTCTATTCATTCTCTTCTTGTGTTTGCCTTTGTAGTGATTTATCACTAGAAGTGCTGCATCTCGCTTACCATATTAAAGACGGGATGAAGACAGTTCATTCCGGAATCGGTAATATACTCGAACTTATCTTTTTCTCTCTAGCAAACATATGGTCTGCGCATCTCTTCATTCTCTCTTGTGTTTGCGCCTTTGTATAGATAAATCACTGGAACAGCTGCATCTCACTCACCAGATTGAAGACGGGGTGGAAGGCAGTTCATTCCAGAACCGGAAACATACTCAAACTTATCTTCTTCTCTTTGGCCAACAACGACCATATATGCTTTGGGCCTCTATTCATTCTCATGTTGTTCTCATAGATGAAGTACTGGAACTACTGCATCTAGTCACCAAATCCAAATGAAGGCGGGGTTGAACTCAAACCTATTATTATCTCTCTATGACCACAACGAACATACATGTTTTGCACCTCTATTCATTCTCAACTTGTGTTTACGCCTCTGTAGAGAAGAATCATTGGAACAGATGCATCTCACAAACCAGTAGATTGAAGACGGGGGTGGAAACTGTAAAAAAAAGAAAACCTATTTCGGCCATTGTTAGCAAGGAACCGCTGAAATAGGTGGGTTATTTTTTTGTTTTGGTGGAAACATATTTCGGTAGGTCATAACAAGTGGTCAGGGTCTACCCCTATCTTGGCGCCTCTCATTTCAACGGCTCAAAAAACCCCGAAATAGGTGGTTTTGAACCACCGAAATAAGGGCTTTTTCTACTAATATTTCTTTTCGACGACAATATTTTTCTTAGTTGTATCTCAATGATGAATGATTGTCTTTGGTGTGTAAACACGAGGATTGTGATGATGAAAAGAAGAGAAGAGTCGAACTAGTGTGTATAGTGAAGACAAGAGTAAAAATCATTTTCGGTTAGAGGAATATGAAAAAATGAGTCATCCTCCCTTTCCTTTTGCTTTCTTTTGTGTTTTTTAAGGAAAGATAATGTGTCTTTTTTTGCTTTTACCGCGATATTATGAGAATTCAAAGCTAAGACAGAGAATGTTCACCTTATTGATTTGTAAAATATATCAGTACACCTTACATTGAACTGACACGTATGTATATATATTATATGAGCCTACAATTACTTTATCATAATATACATATACTAGAGATATAGTGAGTATAGTTATTTAATACTTATTAGCCTTGAACATCGACATTGTTTTATTAATGCATTCGTTGTCATATTGTATAATTAACACTGACTTCCATCTACGGGATTTCGTCTCTCCTTTGGTGAGAGTTTTTCCCTCATTAGCAATAGAGCCTTTTCCCTTTTCTCTCCAGCGAGAATGCCCCTCTCTGGTTCCCTCCAGCGAGAACGCAAATGCCTCTCTCTGGTTCCCTCTGGTGAGAACGTCCCCCCTTTCTCGCGCACCATCGACCCTTTCCCCGAGGTGTATACTTTCTATACACACCTCCCTACCCTGGTTCTAGTGGGTTTAGTGGTAGAGTAGAGATATCTTCCACTTCCAATGCTCTGACTTCTACGGGATTTCCTTGGAAATGTGATCCCAATGATTGTCTTTTGCATGCGAGAGTAGGGCTAGTCCTCCGTCCCGCCTTTTCCCAGATCTTTACCCCATTCTCCTCATGCCTTATGTCTTCCCTTCTACACAATTAGTAATTCTCTTCCTCCCTCACAACTTCGTAATTCTCCAGCTTTACTCTCCTTCCCCTTCTCATCCCCTCCCGTCTTGATACTCGAGCGCAAGATAGTTGACTTCAACATGCAGGCCCCCGTTGATGAAATCACGGTCAAATGTGATGGTCTCTCCCTCACATCCGAGGAAGATCAGAGTGATGTGAAACTACTGCACTTGACAAGCTCGATTAAGGAGATCAGCGATCCAATTTGATCACTGCTTGTTGTCCAAAATCTTCACCTCCAAGGGAGTCACAGTTCAGGCCATGGAAAACACCCTTAACAGAGTCTGGCAAATGGTAGAACAAACTGAGGTCTGTAGTGCAGACAAAAAGTTTTCCTCTTCAAGTTTGATTACCAGGACCTGGTGCAAATTGTCCTCATAGGGGTCTTTTGACAGATCTCTCGTCATTTTCCAGCACAATTAATAAACTTATGGCCCTGTGGATCATGAGTTCCGTTGGATCTATCATGTGGGTCATACTCCACGACTTCCTTTCCTCTTCCATTCCAAAGTTTTTTCTAAACATATAGATAATGCCTGGGTAGTTTCCTTGAATATAGCGAAGAAGATGGACATGTTGGAGGAGACTACTGCGCGTCAAGGTTATGTTAAACATGACTTTGCCAGTTCTTCGATGTTTTAAAGTCTTCGTTGAAGGATGTGAACTCTTCCTGCGTGTAACCTACGAACCTACGAGAGGATGCATCTAAATGTTGTGGATGTGGTATTTTCCTCCATGCCACCAAGGACTGTCCCAATCAGCCAGACCTGCCAGCGGGAGTCTTCCCTTATGGCCCATGGCCCAGGGCTTCAGGCTGTGCTTCAGGAAAAAAAGCCACAACCGAGGATTATAGCAAAAACCTGGAAGATTTTTTGTGGAATCGATCGCTTATTAGTTCATCTTGTTGCAAGCCTTCCGGTTGCAAACAAAGATGATGAGAATTTTGATCCATCCATCCATCCATGCTCTGATCCAAGCAAACAAACACCAAGGTCTGAGGAAGGCTAGGAGGAGGACTCGCCCCAGCGAAGAAGGTTCGTGATAGGGTCTGGTAGTACACGTGGAAGAGAAGTGTCACTATAATAGTGGACGAATGAGGGTTGGGATGAGGAAGTGGCCTCCCCTTATGGCTAGAACCAAATAAGAAAAAAGGCAAGCACTCCTAGTCAAGAACAAATCAGCTATGTCATTGACCTCTCCCGTTCAATGTATACTTCGGGTAACTTAACAGCAGCTCCAGGGGCACCGGGGACTGCCAAGAAAAATTATATACCTCTGGGATAGTCATCGGTGTTGGCATAGTTCCTAGATGATTTTCCTTCTACTCCTTGTCAAAACTATCCCTTCCTTGCTCCGGAGTTGGCATCACCTTTGGTTGGCCTCCCTTTGTTCCAAACTATCGCTGCTAGGGCAGTCCTTGGTGCCTTTTATCTTTTAGCCTACTACAGTCCTAGTTGTCGCAAAAATATACCACTCATTTTAGGTATCATTCAAGTGCACACAATTGGACTCTACTCCTTAGCATGCACAAACGGGCTATCTTTGAGGCTTGCAATAGCCTCAAATATGTACCTACTTCGAATTTTAATGAAACTAGATTTTGAAAACAAAAAAAATTGATTTCCATCTAGAAGTAGTAGCTAGGCATCCTAACCATTGTCTAGCACTAAACCTGGCATTTTCACCCAACCCAAAACCCAACCCGAACCCAACCCATAATTTTACGGGTTAGGGTCTTGATTATTGACCCATTTATTTTTGGGCCGGGTGTTAGGGTAATAAACAAAATTTAAAGGTAGGGTTAGGGTAGAGATCTAAACCCATGACCCAATCTGAAACCCGAAAATATATTTATTAGTAATAAAAAATAAAAATATTAATGTACATATATATATTAACATTAAGACCAAACTATCTCTTAGCCTTAAGTATAAAATATTTTTACCAATCGGCCCAAGTCCAGCTGGACTTTTTAACATTTAAAAATATCACACACTTCATTATGCTAATCAAACAAACAATCAACCAGCTCTGGATATCAAACAATGGTTTATGAGTTTTGGAGTGACTTTCACATCCTATTTTGTAGTTTGACTCAACCAGCTCTATAGTTGCTGATTTGAAGATAAACTACTACTACAGGTTATTGCTTTTTGTGAATGATATCCATTTGGTTTTTTGTAAATGATACAACGCAACTAATATGGTAGATGATGAAGAAGAGTGAACAAAAGTTGAGTGATATATATATATGTTTGTAAATGATATGATACTGCAACATAATTAATAATTTTAGTCTATTACTTCTAGAAGTAGCTACTATATTTTGAAAAGCGTATGAGATATAAATTAAATATGTTATGTAATGCTATCTAGGGGTTGTGAAAAGTAGCTTTTGTACTTCGAAAAGTGGTCTATCAAAGTTGCTATTGTACCATATACTCCCTCTTGTTCTTAATAGATGATTTTGTAGCACAACACATGAAAATTAAGGAGACTATTTGTGGACTATATTACTCTTAATTTTTGGGAGGGAAATAAGAGAATTGTGAATGGAGAAAAAGACAATTTAAATGTGGAACGTTGATAAGTATCAAATGAGCATGTTATAGGTGTATTTCATATATGTTATTAGCACTTTCTTGCTCATTTCTCCACTTATCTAGCTTTTCTCTAGTTTATGTTTTATTGGTTGTCTTACAGATTTATCGGTTAAACATGAGAAAAAGTCAAGCTAGAAGCAAAGAACATGAAGAGACGAACGCATAGCCGCAGACGGTTCGAAAAACGGAGTCCAAACGAATAATCTAGAGCCCGTCAAAGTAGGCATATCCCCGAGACTTCAACACCAGCTTGGTCCCGGACTTGCTTCCTTACCTGCACTATGGTCCGGGACCTGACTCCTGAAAGAAGTCCCGGACCCATGTAATTTTTAAAGCCGAGGACTTGCCTGCATTATGGTCCGGGACCTAACTCTTGCCCAGTCCCGGACCACATGTAATTTTAAAACCGAGAAGATTTGCGTGCATTATGGTCCGGACCTAACTCTTGCCCAAGTCCCGGACCAATTTCAGTGTTGTACGCACGCGGACTCCAGCCGGACAAGAGACGTCGCTAGTTTCTTCTTCGCGACGCGTTTGTTCTGCAAATGGATCTGTTATCCATCTACTCCCGCACCGCCTACCTTAAATCTCTGACGCTTTCCAGCTCTCTGTCCCCTCTGCAATCAATGAAGATAGCAATCAACTGCAATCAATTATTTCGTACGGATCAATCCTCTTCTCTTCTCTATATAAACCACGCCCTCTGCTCAAATAAATTCATTCCCTTCCTCACAATCCAAAATAGACCACGGCAGACCACAGTACACCACCGATACAGTTTCCACACCTACGATCCATTTCATCCTCTAATCTTCTCATTTCTCCATTTTAGTTTTATTCTTCATTCCACCACACAGCAGAAGCGCGATAAGAAGAACAGAAAGAAAGGGAGCTGGAGCAGAAGCGAATCGCAGTCCATCTCCGCCGCCAGTCTCAAATTAATGGCTATTTCTGTTTCCTTTTTATTACTGTTAATGTCTGAGTGATTTTACTCGTATCCTAGGGTGGGGTTTGACCCTAAATAATTCAGACTTTTTATTAATACCAAGTTTGCTTAAATATTTGTTTTGTCTCTCTAAATTATTAAATGCTAATAACTGATCATTTTTATGCATTTACGGTTTCTCTTATTTCAATGATTTTGTAAATCTGAGAATAGACCACAAAGAGAGATAAACGTTAGAAATTATATCCTTGATTAGCAATAGAAAAATCCATCGCTGTTATTAAAAGAATTTGCTTTAAGCTAATTAATGATTTTAGACTTTTTCTGATTGTAAAAGTCTATTGAATTAATTAAGAGTTGTCCTTATCTATGATTTAGGAAGGCCACAAGATAAATTCTTAAACAGACAAATAAGAGCAAATTAGGATTATAATTATTGTCTGTACTTAAATAAATATTTATCACCTGTTTCACTTATTAAACTTGTTTTAATTCCTTTCAGCAAATATTGTTAAATGCTATTCTGACAAAATACTGCATTTATTTGGTAGCTATCAATATATGATTTTGAGATAGTCAAAGTACCACAAAGGAATTAATCTTGTATTTACACTCCGGATTGAGCAGAAAATACTAAGGCTATTAATAGGAGTTCGTAACTGACAATTATTAACTCTAATAGACAATAAATACTTAATACTGACAATACCCTAAAGATATTAAACCTTTGAGACAAAGATTATAAATTGTTTAAGTAATTTAGGAAATTCCCCGCTATCCTAGGATACCTTTTCATCCATTTAATTTATTTTTACTGTTTTTATTATTTCTGTTAATCCTAAAAACAAGCTTGCCTCCGGCTAAACCCCGATTTACATTTTATGCATTTTATTTACCTTTTTGTACATTTACTAAACGGATAATTAAATTAGATAATTGCGAAGTCTCTGTGGATACGACCTTGTTGTACTACAAAGATTGGGTTCACTGCCCATAATTAGCAAGATAGTTTAACTACTATTTTGCCAACAAGTTTTTTGGCGCCGTTGCCGGGGACTTCGGTCCAACTATCTGATTTATTATCTGTTTAGTTTCTCTTTTATTTTCATTATTTGCCCTTTTTGTGTATAAATTTTTGTTTTGTTTTAAAGGTACTTAATTCTGATGGATGGTCACTACGATCAAGCGAAGATTGGTATGGTTACCCCTATGGCGCAGAGGACTACAATCAATGGAGTGTCTGTCAAAGGTGCGGAGAGTACCATGAAAGCCCCCAATGTTCAGACCCAAATGCTGAATTGAGAGCTCTCTTGGAGGATTACAAGTCATCTCTCAAGCCTATCCCCATCTTTGTGTGCCAAGAGTGTGGAGGAGACCATGAAGTTCCCATTGTCCTATGGTTGCAATAGAGAGAGACAACGCCATTTTAAGAGAAATGATGGCAAATTTTACCTCAACGTTTGAAAGGATCCAGCAAAGAACGCTAGATCAGATCGAACGCATGGATCAACCGCTTCAACAACTGAATGAAGTGGTCCATGAGGAGGAACAACCTGCTGAGGACATAAGCTACTTTCACCTCATCCCCTATTCGAATTAGAGAATCCATCACCAAACAACCATCAGCTTGATTATGGAGACAACCCCTCAGAAGAGAGTTTCTCCTTGGACTTCATGGAGTTTCCTCCCTCTGAAGTCAACTACTTTTTCCCCTCCTTCTCCGTGCTCTACTCAGATGAGAGTGGACACATCCTCAACCTTGAGAAGGAGGAGATACCGCCTCCCTTTGAGCCATCAGAAGAGAGTGCTATAATCAATTTCAAGGAGCCACTTCCCTCTGACATTGATGACCATAAGCCTCAACAACAAGAGGAGGATTTTTTACATCTTCCAATTTGAGGAAGCAAAGCCAATCACACCTGGTCTCCTGTTAGAACTACGCTACCGGCAGTACCTCCTCAAACACCAGGTTTTGTGGAGTATTCATTTTCCTACTATATTTGCCGAAGTAACGTTTTGTTTTGATCCAGGTGGTTTGCTTTTAATTTCTGCCAACTTCGTTTTCCTGGCAGAGCTATTATCTACTTATATTTTTGATCCAGGATAACGAAGCAGGCGTCTAGCCAAAGACGTTAAAGAAGGGCAGCTTTCCGGAGGCAACCCGGACGAATCTTTTCTTTTATATGCTTTTATTCTCTTTTTAATTTTCAGGTTCTCTTTAAATTTTATTTTGCTAACTTTTTAACCCCGTTTTTAGTATGGTGCTTCTAGTGTCTTATGCAGGAGCAATTTCATGTCTATACCGCAACCAAGCTACGCTACTTGAGGCTGAAGCTCAAGTGTGGGGGAACTCCTATAACGCTAGCAAAATAATCTCAGGGGAGTACCAGTCTCTTAATTATGCTTTTCTTTCAATGAATCATGCAGAGGAGCGTTTCTATGCTTAAATGATTATTCTTGAGCTTTGTGATTCTCTCTATTTAATCTACTCACCAAAAAGGTCTTCTGAAACTTTCCCTTGTTTTTTCTGGTGAACAATGAGGACATTGTTCATTTAAGTGTGGGGGAGTGTGCCCTTTTCGGTGACATTTTATGCTAAAATGCTTAATCTCTCTGCTTATCTTGCGTTTGTTCAAATTCAATATCGTGGACCCTTTTTATGTGGGTTGTTCTCGTTAAGAATAAATACTGTTATGAATTGTGGGATAAATGGTATAAATGGTACAAATTCAAAAATTTTAAAATTGATTACTTTGAGGAGCATTTTTATGCGGTGTGACCAAATGATCTGCAAATGGTTGGATTTTATTACTCAGGGGTTCTTTCTGTCTTCTTTCTTAGGGATTGCTAAGGGGTGCTTCTCTGTCAAAAGAAAAAAAATAAGGGACTTGTGAGACACCATTGGTAACCAACAAAGAGAGTTGAGTGTTCTTAACAACGAAGGCTTAATGCCTACGTATTATCTTCTCTTCTCTTATGCAAAAGTGAAACAAATGCATAATTCTATTTTCCTTTTGTTTTCTCCTCAAATGCCCATTCTTGAGAGAAGTTGGCCATGGTAAAAGTTCTCAAAGTCACCCAAACAAAAAAAAGAAACATTGAAGTACTCCGGATCATACCCCGAAACTCTAATTTTTATTTTTGCCCTGAGTACACCTATGCCACCAGTAGGTGATGGATCACACTCCTCTTAAAGTTTAAGATCATGTACTATTGACTTCTTTATCCTACCATTCATGATAGTATTTGTTAATATTGAGCATTCCCTACTTGTATGGTACATGGTTTTGCTTGAGGACAAGCAAAAGGTAAGTGTGGGGGTGTGATAAGTATCCAAATGAGCATGTTTATAGGTGTATTTCATATATGTTATTAGCACTTTTCTTGCTCATTTCTCCACTTATCTTAGCTTTTCTCTAGTTTATGTGTTTATTGGTTGTCTTACAGATTTATCGGTTAAACATGAGAAAAAGTCAAGCTAGAAGCAAAGAACATGAAGAGATGAACGCATAGCCGCAGACGGTTCGAAAAACGGAGTCCAAACGAATAATCTAGAGCCCGTCAAAGTAGGCATATCCCCGAGACTTCAACACCAGCTTGGTCCGGGACTTGCTTCCTTACCTGCACTATGGTCCGGGACCTGACTCCTGAAAGAAGTCCTGGACCACATGTAATTTTAAAGCCGAGGACTTGCCTGCATTATGGTCCGGGACCTAACTCTTGCCCAAGTCCCGGACCACATGTAATTTTAAAACGAGAAGATTTGCGTGCATTATGGTCCGGGACCTAACTCTTGCCCAAGTCCCGGACCAATTTCAGTGTTGTACGCACGCGGACTCCAGCCGGACAAGAGACGCCGCTAGTCTTCTTCTTCGCGACGCGTTGTTCTGCAAATGGATTCTGTTATCCATCTACTCCCGCACCGCCTACCTTAAATCTCTGACGCTTTCCAGCTCTCTGTCCCCTCTGCAATCAATGAAGATAGCAATCAACTGCAATCAATTATTTCGTACGGATCAATCCTCTTCTCTTCTCTATATAAACCCACGCCCTCTGCTCAAATAAATCATTCCCTTCCTCACAATCCAAAATAGACCACGGCAGACCACAGTACACCACCGATACAGTTTCCACACCTACGATCCATTTCATCCTCTAATCTTTCATTTCTCCATTTTAGTTTTATTCTTCATTCCACCACACAGCAGAAGCGTGATAAGAAGAACAGAAGAAAAGGGAGCTGGAGCAGAAGCGAATCGCAGTCCAGTCTCCGCCGGCAGTCTCCAAATTAATGGCTATTTCTGTTTCCTTTTATTACTGTTAATGTCTGAGTGATTTTACTCGTATCCTAGGGTGGGGTTTGACCCTAAATAATTCAGACTTTTATTAATACCAAGTTTGCTTAAATATTTGTTTTGTCTCTCTAAATTATTAAATGCTTAATAACTGATCATTTTTATGCATTACGGTTTCTCTATTTCAATGATTTTGTAAATCTGAGAATAGACCACAAAGAGAGATAAACTTAGGTTAGAAATTATCTCCTTGCTTAGCAGATAAAATCCATCGCTGTTATTAAAAGAATTCTTGCTTTAAGCTAATTAATGATTTTAGACTTTTTCTGATTGTAAAAAAGTCTATTGAATTAATTAAGAGTTGTCCTTATCTATGATTTAGGAAGGCCACAAGATAAATTCTTAAACAGACAAATAAGAGCAATTAGGATTAGAATTATTGTCTGTACTTAAATAAATATTTATCACCTGTTTCACTTATTAAACTTGTTTTAATTCCTTTCAGCAAATATTGTTAAATGCTTATTCTGACAAAATACTGCATTTATTTGGTAGCTATCAATATATGATTTTGAGATAGTCAAAGTACCACAAAGGAATTAATCTGGTATTTACACTCCGGATTGAGCAGGAAAATACTAAGGATTAATAGGAGTTCGTAACTGACAATTATTAACTCTAATAGACAATAAATTTGAGACAAGATTATAAAATTGTTTAAGTAATTTAGGAAATTCCCGCGCTATCCTAGGATACCCTTTTCATTCATTTGCTTTATTTTACTGTTTTTTATTATTTCTGTACTAATCCTAAAACCAAGCTTGCCTCCGGCTAAACCCCGATTTACATTTTATGCATTTTTATTTACCTTTTTGTACATTACTAAACTGGATAATTAAATTAGATAATTGCGAAGTCTCTGTGGATACGACCTTGTTGTACTACAAAGATTGGGTTCACTGCCCATAATTAGCAAGATAGTTTAACTACTATTTTGCCCAACAAACGTAAGTGGTAAAAAAGACCAAAACATCTTATATTTGAAAACAATAACAACACTTAGACAATCATCTATTCAAAACCTGATGTAGTACAATTTAATCTTATGTAATGTGACGTTTATGGTTGTGTTAAGTAATATGGGTTATTGTTTGCTTACAAAATGGGTTGGGTAGGTTGAGTTAGGGTTTAAGGATTTTAAAAGGGTTGGGTTAGGGTCATGATTTTTCAACCCATCTATTTTTGGGTTGGGTTGGGTTAATGAGATTTTTAAATCCGTTGGGTTAGGATTAATATCAACCCGACCTATCAATCCAAATTTCAAGGTATACTTCATAGTTTTTCTTTACAAAGTTATTAAATTAGGAGGAAGCAGGTATACATTGAGAGAGCGAGTACCATTCCATCTAAAGTAAGGCATCACTGTACGGATGTAAATTTAACTAGGAGAAGATTAATAATACTGCATGCATGGAAAGATAAAAGCTTAATTCGTTGTCATAATCATTACAAATGAAGTATACTAAATCACACCTCTTACAGAAGTTTAAAGCAGAGAAATCACAAAAAACCTATGATGGTTCACAACACACTAACCCGGCCTCATTCTGATAGATATATACCCGGAATAACATAATACATTAGTTGACTCTTCTACAATTTTTCCTTACCTCTTGCCCACCCGTAATACTACTCATCTTAATCATACTTTTAACAAACCCATCATAGAACACTTTCTTCTTCCCCGCAAACTTAACAACCAAATCCCTAGTTCCGGGAGCCGCCACCAACGCTTGATCAGACGAGAAAAGACTCCTTCATTCAAAACCATCTTGTAATACGTATTATCAAACGAATTCGGCGACACATCCATTGTCGTACCCGCATTCTTAGCTCTGTTATTGGCAGGACAAGTTGATCTCAAACTTGCAGCAAAGTTTGGGTGAAGTGACGGATCAACGTCGTGTGTGGAATTGAAGTTGTGAATCCGATTCTTAAGGAGGAACAGTGTGAGAATCCTATTGTATGACCGCCTGATAATGCGACAAGGTCATCTAAACCAAGTCCTCTTTGTGCGAAGCTTTGTTGTTGGAGTTGAGTATGTTGAAGAGTGGTGCTGGTAATTGTGTTGTTTCACTTGCTCGTGAGATTCTTCCATCTAGTCTTCCCTTTGGTACTTCCCAGGTTGGTCCTCCTGACTGTAGACAAGACACAACAACAAATTAATTCAAGATAGCTAGTTGTTACAGATGGATGATATAAGGAGGAGTATTTTCATTTCAAGCTAGGTTTATCATTATGAACTTACAATGACGACTACATCTCTTGCAGCTAAAGCTAGTACATCAGCGCAAGAGACAACTCCAGGGCAAATGGATTCAACAGCTTTCTTTGCTTTATCAATTGCATAGAATGCATGAAGTGATAAGTTTGGAGGTCCAGCTTTCTCTGCTTTATTGTTTGCGGTGGAATCCAACAAGACAGACCCATCACATCCCTTTTGAATTTTGAGGAAGAAAATTAGTAATAAACTCGACAATCAATAATTAATAACAAAAACCCACGAAAAGAAGACATTTCAGATCAGATTGGAAGTAGAAAACAAACTAGTACGTACCCTGATAAAACAGTCATGGAAATGCATCCTTAAGATAGCAGCTGGGACAGTATTGTCTTTAGAAGCTGCTTTCTTGATGGCATTAGTAATTGCAGTTTCTGCTCCTGGACATGTCTTGTCGTAGTAGTTTGAGCTCAGTGCATATCCTTGTGAGAATATGGTAATGAAGATGACCAGAATGGAGATAACAACAGCCATTGTGTTGTTTTTACTACAATATCAATGTGTGAGATTACGTACACTATTGTTTTCTTGAATACTTAATGGAGATGATGAGGAAGTGATATGATGAAAATGGGTATTTATATATGTATAGGATTAATAATCAGCTGGTGATAGCGTGTGTGATGTGAGTGAGTGACACAGTAATATTTGTTACAACTGGTTAAGGAGTGAATTAGTTAAGCCTAATTGGATTGGAGTAATGTGGAAGCAATATTTCTCATAAACTACAAGACAATAATATGTTGCTAGCTAGTCAATATCCTGTCATCAATTCATGCCTTTTACCATATTCTCTTTTTCTTCAATCAAGCATACACGGATCTTCAAAACCAACACTTACTTAATAATCATCAAGTTATAATATTAGCTTAATTAGCTGCTAATTAAGATGTGTGTAAGTCTATAAAATTGCGCATTAAGGAGAGTTTGTTCGTGTTTTTGCATTCGTTAATTATATTGTAACAGATCACGTCCAAAGTTTCACTGGATATTAGATTCTATTAGTAATAGATAGATGACTATATTGAAAAAGATTGATTACTTTCTCGATTGAGTTAAACAGTTGACAGATTAAAGTGGAGTTTCCTGGACTTTTCTACAGATGATGACAGCTGCGGTTGTAATAGTACTGACTACTAAAGTAAATATGGTGCTAAAAGATTCTTGAGGATGTACCATTGAAAAGGATGTGGTAATATTTAACAAACTGATGGTACTACTGGTGCAATAGGTGTTGGTTGTTAAGATGAGTCCATCACGTTCCGTTATGTCTGTCTGGTAACTCTATGTTTGTCGATTGCGCGCAATCTTAGTTTCAAAGATAAATATGATTCTGCGAAGTGATGTAGAGATATCAATGGATGGAACAAAGTCTCCATTTGTTAGTTTAAGATATTAGCCTTGCATGCGCGCTGTCTTTTATTTTTACGACTACTTCAATTTAAATTTGGTGAATCACCTACACAATTTTATAACTAAAA
The DNA here is from genome assembly GCA_023374045.1 of Limonium bicolor. Classification (NCBI taxonomy): domain Eukaryota; kingdom Viridiplantae; phylum Streptophyta; class Magnoliopsida; order Caryophyllales; family Plumbaginaceae; genus Limonium; species Limonium bicolor. The sequence continues at coordinate 28,976,314 of CM041783.1, read as the reverse complement.
TTTATTTTATTTATTATTTAAAACTACATTCTTAATTTTTTTAAGTGCTCAGTTGAATCTAACTAACTAGAATAATTCTCTCATGTTTTTTTAGAAGAAAATTCTCCCATCTAATAACTATATTTTTTTTAATCATTATCCGAACTTTCTTTCTAGATTGAATTTGTTAATAATATATGTACAATTTATATTTTAATATTTGCTTATGAAATTCAATGTATTGTTAAATGTATATATTATATATACTTTATTCAAAATAAATTTTACATTAATTAATACTTACATGAAAGTATTCATAAACAAGTTTAAACATAAATTTCTAAAATTTGGTTTCAATAAAAACAATTTAAACATCAATTTCCAAATTTTGGTTTCAATAAAACAAATTTAAAACATCAGTTTCCAAATTTTGGTTTCAATAAAAATATCTTATTGGTTTTGGCAAAAAAAGAAAAAGATATAAAAAGATATATACTTATTACATCAATCTTAGAGTCTTTAGTTACCAAAAAACTATAGAGTTGTTGGAGAGAAAATCTATCTATCTATCTATATATATATATATATATATATGTAATATTTAAATTATATTAGTTTTTTTTTTAGATTAGGTACTGCTACAAAGTAGACTAAGTGGTATGAATGGCATACCAAGACAGCAACCCACACACACTGAGAGTAACAGAGATACAAGAAGTTTAAGTGCAGTAAAAACAGAATATAAAACAGATGACAGAGAGACCGCAACTAGGAGTCGAGCAGGGTCTTCAAGTTTGTGACTTCTTCGAGCGCCGATCCCGGGGAGCAGAGGGGGATTTTGTGCTGGTGCCATTCGATGATTAACCTTTTAGTGTTGTGTATCTCATCCACCCATCTTGGACTGATGTTGTCAAAGATTACTCTATTTCTTAAGTGCCAGATTTTCCAGACCGCAAACAGGAAAGTGGACACCCAAATATTCTTGGCTTTACCTGATTGTAGTTGTTCGCAGCAGGAGGGAAAACTTTGGTTAACATCAGTAGCTAGATTTAAGGAAATTCCCCACCAGTCACACAGACCTTGCCACAAAATCTTCGAGCTGCTACAACTTAAAAAAGAGGTGGTCTATTGTCTCAGGCTGACTGCGACACAAAGGGCAAAATATTTCTGCAATGGAGATTAAATCTGCTCCAAACAGCATGTCTTTGGTGGCTAGACGTTTTTCCAGAAAAAGCCATCCTAGCAGTAACTTCAAACCTTGCCCTTGGGTTGGGGGAGCTTCATCCAATAGCCTTGATGCCACCTGGAAATCTCAGAAATTTTTACGCTTCATAGTTGCTTCATAGAAACTCTTGGCAGTATAAGCATTTGGTTGGGTGAGTTTTCCCAACTGTTCTTGTTCGTAGGTAAACATTCCCTTCTCCATAGGATGCCATTGCATGAGCTCCATTCCATACACCTATTAGATAGTGAACTAATGAAAAAAGTTTAAAACAAAATGTCTAATGCGGTGTGTTATGTATTTCTCCTTGATTTACTTTCAACCACTTAGAGTATGTCTAAGAAAATATTATTTTTCTCTATTTACATAAAATACAACACATCCACCACACACTTCACTAGAAATTAATATTTTTGTTGGATTAAAATTTTGAACGCTTAAACTATTGTATTTAGAAAACATTTACACATAATTGAGGGGTCAATTATGAGAAGGAAAAAGACAATTTGACATTGAAATATGATGACCAAATTAATTATTTAGATGTCATTAAAATTTAATTATTAATTTAGAGCAGATTACCTTCTAACATGCTTGAACTCTGGGTCTTGTTTGTTGTGTATTTGGAGATATGTACGTTATAGTGTTGATTTAGGTGTTTTACTCTTGTACTGTTATTTATCCTTTTAGCCACTTAGAGTGTGAGTTTAGTATACCAATCACGTGCCTTCTGCACGGGATACTAAACTCACTTTACTCATATATTGCTGTATCTCTTGTTAGTAGATAGTTAGTCATACAGAACATATACGAGAGTTATCTTCCTCCTCCTCGATTTCCCTCTACAAATGCTAACCCAAAGATCCATTTATAATAAAAGAGCTTCGATTGTTTTCTTGATGCAATCTCACTGTATCAAGCGGGCATCGTCTTGCTGAGAAAGGATGACTGGAAAGGTACAAAGAAAGGAGTCGACGAGGCGACGGCGGAACGACTGTTTCGATCGATCCAAAATGATCCGATCTATGTCCATGTTTCAGAACAACCTGGGCAGGCCTTGGCATCGAAATTCAATGGAGAAGATTTCTGGGTTGGAAGTGGGATATGCAAACTGCATTAAGGGCAAAGAACAAGTTAGGGTTTATAACCGGAACTGTAAAACGCCAGATGCTAAAGATTCGCTTGCGGACGTCTGCGTGGGACGTGCGAACTCCCTCGTAGTGTCTTGGATCACCTCTTCCTTGGCTCCAAACATCGCAAGAAGCATCAGGTTCAACGAAGACCCCAAGGACATTTGGGGACTGGTTATGCAACCGGTTCGAACAGAAGAACCTCACCAGCATTCATAATGTGAAGAATCAAATCGCAAATTTGAGACAAGGCGACGATTCAGTAATGGATTACTTCATGAAGCTGCGCGAGACTTGGGCCCAATTGGACGGCCGCCAGACCACAGGAGATTCGATTGCTGCGCTTCGTGTAAGCATAAGAATTGCGAAGAAAGGAAAGACCAAGATGAGTTAATCCACTTTCCTTCTCGGACTGAACAAATCGTACAAACACCTGCGAAGTCAGATTCTAGCGATGAAGGAGACCCCAACCCTAGACCAGGCTTTCTCTATGATTATACATGAAGAGCAACAAGGAGACCTACCTGGATCAGGAGAGGAGAGCCAGCAATCTCTAGCCCTAGGAGTGAGAAGCGGGACGAACTACTCATATAACACAAAAGGCAAATGCGTCGACTTCTACTTCTGGGTCAAAGCCCACGACGACAAAGAAACCCGTGAATAAATCGCAAATGGGTTACAAGAAGGAGCACCCCAAATGCACCACTGTGGAAAAACTGGCACACAAGGACAGATGGCTGGTGGCTGATAGGGTTCCAGAAGAGGGAAGAAGGTAAAGAACTCACGAGGTTCGTGTTGGTTCTGCCATCGATGAAGGAAGAAGGAATCGTCACAGTGGATTCAAATCTCGAATCACCAGTTAAGGGTTTTAGCACTGACCAGCTCAACAGCTCGTGAGTTATCTCCAACAACAAGGGAGGTGCTACTACCAGAACCAGTAACCAAAACAACTTTGGAAATTTTCAGGTAATCTCGATCATTCTTAAATTCCTTCCATGCCTGAATTCTAGTGCTAATCTGGTTCTAGATAATTACGAGATTTTTGGATCTTGGATTCTGGTGCCACAGAGCACATCAGCGGAAATAGATCTTTATTGTCTAATTATCACATTCTGAATACTGATATGAGAAATCACCCTGCCTGATGGTCACAAAAGGGTCGTAGACATTATTGCTAACTTAGGCATAAACGAACACAATGCCTTGAAAATGTGATGTTTGTTCCATCTTTTACATTCATCTTGTTTCTGTGAGCAAACTGACAGAAAAACTTAATGTACAACTTGTTTTCTACCCTGATTGCTGTGTTCTGCAGGACTCTGAAAGAAATCTTTCTCTAGAAGTTGGTAGATGAGCCACCAAATTATAAATCAGCTAGTCAAGACCTAGATGGGTGAGCCATGGCAGAAGAGTTTCACGCTCTTAAGACAACAACCACCTGGTCTGTTGGGACTTACCCAAAGGGAAGAAACCCATTAGCTGCAAATGGGTTACAAGACAAAATTTAAGGCTGATGGTAGCTTAGAGAGGTTCAAGCCAGGTTAGTCGTTAGAGGCTTTACCCAAAAACAGGGATTAGATTATGAGGGAACTTTCTCCCCCGTAGTTAAACTCACAACAGTTCGGGCCCTAATTATAATTGCCATTAAAAAGGGATGGACCCTAGATCAACTAGATGTAAATAACGCGTTTCTCCATGGAGATCTCCATGAAGACGTCTACATGAAGATAACCAAGGGACTTGAAGTCCATGGAGAGAACAAAGTTTGCAAACTACACAAGTCTCTCTATGGGCTGAAACAAGCCTCTCGTCAATGGTACGAAGACTAACTAATTTTCTTAAAGTCTAGGCTTCACACCCATCACAAAATGACTATTCCCTGTTTATCAAAAGAAACAGCAGCAACATTACATTACTAGGAGTCTATGTAGACGACATCACCTTGTAATGGAAACAACCCAAGGAAATAAAGTATCTAAAAAGGAAACTTGATGAAGATTTAAATCAAGGATCTGGGCAGATTAAAATTTTTTCCTTGGCATGGAGTTTCTAGAAAACAGAAAATGGTATAATCATGACACAACAAAAGATATGTCAAACAAATTCTGAAAGATTTCCAATGGAAAACTGTAGAACTTCTGTCAGCCCCTGCAAATGAATCTGAAACTGTACAAAGATTCCGGATCAAAACTAGAAGAACCAACCTTATACGATGCCTTGTTGGTAAATTAAATTTCCTCACAAACACTAGACCGGATATTGCTTTTGCTGTTCAGTATTTAAGCCAATTCCTGCAGTCCCCCACCACAGAACACCTTAAGGCAGCTTACCACACACTCTCATATATAAAGGGAACAGCAGGATTTGGATTATTTTTCAACAAGAAAACTAATTATGAATTAGTAGCCTTTTGTGACTCCGATTGGGCTTCGTGCCCAATAACCAGGAGATCCATATCCGGCTACTATATCCTGCTGGGTGGTTTGCCCAATAACCAGGAGAGCTCAGTTGGCTCAGCAGATTGTTAAATGAATTAAGTATAGAAAACATTACCCCCATACCTTTAAAATGTGACAATCTGGCAGCCATTCACATAGCAAAAATCCGGTTTCCCATGAACGCACAAAACACATCGAATTAGATTGTCATTTTGTGCGTGAAAAGTTGCAGGGCGGTTTAATACAGGTACAACATGTCCCCAGTTGCCATCAACTCGCGATGTAATGTTATGACTAAGTCATTAACAGGTAAAAGCTACAAAAATTCTTTTAATTCTTTAGGCTTGCAGCAACAAATTTCAAGTGGCTGATTCACACTACAAGCGTCAAGGAGCACCATTCTACAGCAACAGATGAATCTTCCAGCAGCAACATTGTACTCCTTGAGGGGGGGTGTTAGTGTGTATTTAGGAGATTATGTACGTTTATAGTGTGTATTTAGGTGTTTACTCTTGTACTGTTATTTATCCTTTAGCCACTTAGAGTGTGAGTTTAGTATACCAAATCACGTGCCTTTGCACGGGATACTAAACTCACTTTACTCATATATTGCTTGTATCTCTTGTTAGTAGATAGTTAGTCATACAGAACATATACGAGAGTTTCTTCCTCCTCTCGATTTCCTCTCTACAAATGCTAAACCAAAGATCCATTTATAATAAAAGAGCTTCGATTGTTTTCTTGATGCAATCTCACATCTATTGCTTATCATTCGGGTGGACGGATTGGATGGGGGCATGTCAGGTCTAATTCTAGTGTCCATGCCTGATTTTACTATTCTCTGGTCGGGTTGGGCCACGTCCGGTTAGACCTAAACTTACTTGTATCATCTAAACTCATCCTTTTGATTTGAACTGTCAATATAACAATAGGGTTTGAACTTGAAAAAAATATATTGGAAATGTGTATACTAATTTTTTGCTAGTCATAGATAAAAAACCGCCTAGTATATTCGGACTAAGAACTAAAACTTATATCTATGTTAATAATTAAGTATTTAACAAAACTATAATGAGATTCCTTCACGTTTCATTGTTTTTGAATATAACTCAAGCTGTAAAGTAAACATATTGATTCAAAAGTTATATTTAAATTCACTTTTCAAATTCATGATAAATGAAAAATCCTATCATGATATGGAATATGAAATATTATAAAGAAAAGCTTAACATTAGGTTAAAAAAGAAAAGAAACAATGTGATGGTAGCGCAAATTTTTGTAACTGTCATTAAGAATTGATGTTATTGCCAAAAACTTATAGATTTGTTGAAGAAAAATCTGATTTTTAATTTTTTTTAATAAGAGATATTATATTATTTATATTTTACATTTAAATGCTTTTAAAAAATGTAAACTACTATGTATATTATGATTTAAAAAAATCTTCAATAAAACAAGGTTAAAATATTGATTTGTCCATTTTGTCTTTATTTTTTGAAAGTTGCACTTGACGCTATTACTTCTGTTATAAAGAAAAATAGTATAAATAGTTGGTTAATTTTTTGTTAAGTCCTGATTTTACTCATCAATTAGTTTATCTTTATTTAAATGAAGATACTAATACCTTCAGATTTTACCAGAAAGATATTATAGTTTTGAAATATTTTATTAGTAAGAATATTTTCACAATATGTAGAAGTTAGTTATGATTAAAAGTCTAATTTAACGTTCAAATTTATCAAACTAAATTTAATATTTACATTTTTATTATATTTAAATACTATTTAACTCTTCCTACATTTATCCTGATCTCCATAATATTTTATTTTAAGTGGAAAAAGATAGTTTATACCACTTCACGTTAATTTAACACCGGCAGAAACCACATAATAAGGGTTAGAGAAAATATTTGTTTCTAAATAATAGATAAAGAAAGTACATAAATAAAGAAAATAGACAAAAACAAAGTAAAAACCATGCGATACTATATAAATTGATCACTTTCACAGTTTGGGGTAGAGTTTAGGACATTGATCTTTTCCAAGAAAAAAAAACAAAGTTCAGCACTTTGAGTTTGACAAATTGAAAGAGTCACCATGATTTTTCGAGTCCTGGAAACTGAAGGAGTAACAGGAGAAGAAGCGGGTACGTGTCGGTGAAAGAGAGAGTGTAAAGTATCTCTTTTCTTTTTTACTCTTTTAATCGTTTTTAATCATCATCTCCAACTGCAGATTACCCAAAAAACAATGGAGTTGTTTAACACTACTGAACGCGTACACATGAGTGGTGAAAAGAAGTTGATTCTCCGGCCCGTGGAGTTAATTGTACTGCTCCCATATTACTTTTGTCAAAGTAAGTAATACTTAGTTAACTTCTTAATACAATAAGAACTTACATCATACATACATAAATTGTAATTGTGTTTATATTAGTAAATAAATATCTGATAAGAAAAGGAAACAAAGTTTCAATGATGCTGCATCTTTTAACAAAATGCATATTAAGGTTAGATTGAACTTATATTTAAATAAGTTATAATGTGTAAAAATTAATTTAAGAACTATGGTGCAGGAGCTTTCAGATCAATTATATTACATGAAAACGATATAATGAAGGTGAGAGATAAACTAAAAAACTAAAAGATTTATTTGATAACCTATGTTATGAGATAGAGATATGATGAACAACTTAGGACACGAAACACATAGTGGGGGAAGTGAAAGAAAGAATGTTTTAAGGGTGTTGTTTTCTTTAAAGAAGTGTGATTCAAAGGTTGTTCTGACGCTAAATGTCGTACCAAGTTCTACGGGATACTATATTAAAATTTAGCTTCTGAGGAAAATGCCTCATTCAAATCTATACATGTATGTATATGTAAAGTGTAAGTACAATAAATTTATTGTATTGATTTAGATAAATTTATTGATGTTTGCTTAGTAATGTTTTTGTAATGTGTACCAAATTCAAGCCTATTGACTCCTTGAGAAAGTTACAATTGATGAAAGAACACAAATCGCTATTGCGACATACATTGTTGCGGTAACCGCAAAAGATCACTTGCATAAGTAATTATTGAATATTCAATCATATATCAACCTTATAATGATCTAGTGGTTAACTAATATATGTTGTTTACTAATAATATATGGTTTGTTGAATTGAAATACCCCAAACCTTGGTATGTTGTGTAAATGTTAAGCTATGGTATTTAAAGGCTAAAAAGTGCCTTAGAAACATGAATGAACCATTTAAACAATAGTAAAGTGCAATAAAGCACTAAGACACGGTTGAGCAAAAACATGCTCTAAGGTTGGAGTGAACTTGGTTAGGACCCAAAGAGCCTACCAAGACTTGATAATGTTTAATTATGATTTTAAAAGGCTAAATAAGTCCTTAGGAAACTTTGGTAGACAACGAAACCAAACAAAACACAAATAAATACCTTAAGGTCAATAAGAGCAAAAATGTGCTCTAAGCTTGGGATAAATGTGTATAAGGCCTAATGGTCATACCTATGCCATATTTATATGTTAATGAACATATTAAATCAATTACCAAAGAAAACCAAGCTTGGAAACAAGTTAAAACACAAAATGTGCTTTAAGAAGTCTTAAAGCACGTTTTTGAAAAATTGTCTTGTAAATGAGTTTTGAATGGCTAAATGTCCATCATTACTCTTTAATTAACATGTGTACTATATAGTATCACATTTGGGTGGCCATATTAGTGGGAAATCAAAAATTTCACTTCTATGTGCCTTGTTATGATGAATAGTGATTTTTATAACTAGTTTGTAACATATGATGTTATAAGTAATTAAATTGGTCAACAAAGACCAAAACACCCTCCTAGGCATAATGGTGGCCGGTTTTGTAGTGAGGAGTCACCAAGTATGTTAACTTGTTAAGTAAATAAATGTGACTCATAGTTACTATTTGCTTTAAGACTTAAATATCTTCAAAAGTAAGTTCTATCTTCATTCTCCTTTCTTTCCTCCATTTCACACGGTTCCAACTCCTTCTTCCTCTCTTCTTCTTGTTCTCTCTCGGTAATATATCACTACAACCATGGAAGTCCATCTTTGACCACATGTAAAACCTAGCTCACTTAACCAAATCAAAAACAAACACCACCATTCTCTTAGTTAAGCCAAGCTCTACAACCTTGTCTCTTCAAAACTTCAAAGCCTCCATTTCGGTGCCAAGAGAAACCACCATGGGAGGAGCTTGAGCTCATCTTTTCACATATTCTTGTTCTCCTTTGCTTCAAGGTAAGGAAACTCAAAGAAAAATGACATTCCTTCATGTTTTGTCATGTCCGAAAATCACTCTTAATGGAGTCATTATATTGCCTTGTTCTAGCTTCATTCCAAGCTTTCATGGACTAGGAGGAGTCCTCTCTTGATATATATTCAAGCTCTCTTTCCATTCCAAGGTAAAACAATCATGTTAATACCTTAAGATAATATATGTAACTAGGGTTTACAATGAGATAAAGCTTAAAGCTTATATACTCATTTTAATGTTGGCATATTGTTTAGTTGTTGGCAAGGAACCAAATGCCCTACCGGTTCTACAAGGAAACAAGAAAGAAATTGTGAGGAAAAGAGGTAAACAACCTATCTGATGTGGTTTAATGCCTTAGGAGGAAATAAACTTATAATGCTTGTTAAAACTACCTAAAGAGCAAATGGTAAATGAGCTAGTAAAATGCTCTCAAGGAGTTTATTAAAGGAATATGTATTGGTGGGGTATTTGCAGGTCAAAGGCATTTTATGTGGAAATTCAGTGTTTAAGGTTTATGCAATTTAAGGGCCTAAGAGCCATGCATTAAGGGCCTAAGTGCCAAGCAATTTAAGTTATGCACTATATTGTGATGTAGTGCTTAATGTGTGAAGTTTGTGTATAAAATGTGTTTGATGGATTTTAGGTGTTCTTGATGGAATTAAGGTGAAAACCTAAGTGTTGGATGTGTGGTATATACTAGAGAAGCTATGGCCAAATTTGGGAAATGTGTAAGAAGTTCTAAGTGTTGTAAGTGAGTTTTGGTGAACTAGGAAGGTTAAAGTGATGAATGTTTACTTGAGAAGAAAACAAGTATTAAGGTGTTTAGAGTGATGCAAGGATTTAGGTGTTGTCTTGGAAGTTCTAGGAATTCAATGGGTGTTTTGTGAATGTATTAAAGTCTTGGAGGAGTTGTTTAAGGTTTAGGTAAGGTTGGTGTCAAGGACAAGTGATGTTTAGGTATGATGTAAAAAGGAGATTTAGTTAGTAAGAAAAGAAGTTGAGAGTGATGATAAGGTGTAGAGGAAACACCTTGGTATTGTGGTCATTATAGGTGAAATGCCACCTAGAAATCATAAGGAGAAAACATTGTAAGTGTTAGGAATTTTGTGGAGATATAAGTAAAGGTTTAAGGAATTAGGAAAAATAGTTTTGTGAGTGTTTAAGAATATCTTAAGGGTGTGTTTGAAGTGCCAAATGATGTTAGAACACATTAAGAGGCCTTAGGAGAAGTTTGGTGAAGATTTGACAAAGTTTGGGTAAGTTTAGGAGGCGACCGACCCAGGGGCCGACCCAGTTTGTGGGTCGGTCGAGCCTCTGTAAAATGTTAGGAATGTGTTCGGTAATGGACCGACCCAGAAGGTTGGGTCGGACATGGGTCGGTCGTCAAGTTTCAAAGGAGGAAAATGTTCGCACATGGACCGACCCAGAATGGTGGGTCGGACGTGGGTCGGACGGGCATGTTTATAAGGAAGTAAAAGGGGTCTGTAATGGACCGACCCAGATGTGGGTCGGTCGGTGGGTCGGTCGGACCAAAAACATGGTTTAAGGTTATGAAATGATATGAGATGATGCGGGTTGGTAGGTAATGATGCTATAAGGATGTTGAGGGTGTGTGTAGGTGAGTTTAAATGCAATAGGTGGGGTGAAAGTTGTATTAAATGTGAGGGTAAAACGTGTTAAAAATGTAGTTATTTAAACAAGTTAACGGGGAATTAAGCATTAGACTTTAAAACAACATGCTACCCCAATGTTAATGAAAGGACCATGTGATGTTAACAGTTGTTCGAGAATTTGCTCGAGGAACATATATGGACAGGATAAGTGGACTCCGGTGACAGGTATGGTTTTCTTGCAACCTGTGTCCTAACGGATTACACCGGCTTGTATGCCAATGTGTTTTTCTGTATGTTTGCCACGTTATGATATAAATCATGAAACGAGTTTACAGTCATTATTGTTATTGTATGTTTACGTGCCGATACCGGTAACCTCTAATGCGCTTGAAGGGCTAGTTAACCACTATTAGGTAAACGTAGGAGAACGGTATCCGGTAACAACGTTTCCGACTTAAGGAACGTTCTAACCACGGCTATGCGTGAGTTGGTTATGTGATGTTTGTGCGTGATGTTTGTATGTGAATGTATGACTCTCTCCTCCCTTGTGTGCTTAACTCGGTTATGATACCGTATGGTGTGTGGTTGTGGTAGGCTCCATAATGGATCTCTAACTACTTATTTATAAGAGTCTATGGGCTAACGGGGGGTGAGGAGTCCGGCAGTTTCCGGCCACGCGTGTGATGGTGGGGGTCGTTATGGTGGGTCGTTATCAGTCCATCGGCTCCCTTGGTGTATGTTTAGGTGGTATTCCAATTTGGTTTCAACCTTCCCTTAGCTTATCCAAAGCTAGTTTACTGACTCACGTCGGGCCATAGGGGCATACTGTGTTGTTTGGTGTGCTTGGGATCACTATATCCGACACACCTTGGGTTTAAGTCAACCGTTCAAATAACAGGATGGTGATGAGGTAATTAACGAGCTTGGTATGAGTTTGGCAACAATCTCTGTGCTCATGGTATGGACTAACTATGATGGAAGGTTCCTTGTGAGAACCGAATTTATGATGATATGTATTGTTGTTGTGATATGCAAAATACCTTGCTATGCTTTGGCTTATATATAATATTGGACGTTTTAAATGAATGCAATGTGGTCATGTGTCCGTCGAGACAAGAAAGGGTTGTTATGTTTGTTATGTGTAGGATGAGTTATGTTGTAGGATATGGAATGTGTGGATCATGGAAATGAATCCCAGTTTGTGACAAGAGGCATTTAAGGATAACCCGATTAATGGGTACATGCCGTTCGTTAAGGAAGTAGCTCCGTTTAGAGGAGAGCCACTCTAGGGTTTAAGGAATCATTGGATGGTTGGTTAAGTGTGGATGTTTTGGTTATAGGTGGAGCCCATTGAGGCGAAAATTATGTGAGACATATTAATGGTTTGTATGCATGAAAAAATATAATCAACTGCATGCTAAGACGACAATTAGTCGTGCGTGGCCCGGTAGCATGCGGGCTGCGGGATTACCATACCAGCAAAGGTGCTGAGCCCCTTGGGGCCACCCCTTTCTCTTCTTTTCCTATTTCAGGTACGAAGTGCTGGAAGCCGTTCGAGAGTAGGACGGGTAGTCATTGTACATGGGTAAACTTTTAAGTGTATGTATACAGTAGGTGTAGTAAGACCGAAGTTGTTGTCGGCAACAGTTTATAAATACTCGGTACAGGGGGAGTGTATGTATATAATAAATGTTGAAGATGGATTGAGTATTGTATTGTGTAGTTGCTCGGGAATCTAGTCCATCAGACCGATACAAATGTACATATATTAGCCTTGTTAGCCACGTGGGTGGTTAACGGCGTGTAACACCATTGGAATAAGTAATGTGATGAGTTGAGTTTCCGCTGCAGATTGTTATTATGTGTTGGTTGTTGGATGGGGTGTTACAAAAAGTGGTATCAGAGCGAAGTATCGCTCTGATGACTGAATTACCGAGCTTAGGAAATACCGAGTAGGGATTTAAGTACTTTGGGTTAAGGGTTGAGTGATAGCGTGAGAGATACGCTAGATAGGAACTACCAGTGACTACTGGAAACCTACAATATCCATCCCACCCTCCACAATCCCTGTTTGATAACTTGGGAAAGAACGCCAGAGAGATGGAAGTCCACTCTCATACTCGGGAATACCCGATCTGGCTGTTATTAAATACCTTTAGGGTACGAAGAACCTGTCATACGGTTGATCCCGAAAACTGGGAATCCCGGAGACGGTTCCATCTAAACAGTGTTAACCGCATTTCATAGCAATGAATGAAGGAATTTTTGTAAAGGAGAATAGAATTTCTGGCAACCTGGGTCGACATGCTGAGCAGTCGAGGATGACCAGCTTGCAACGCACCGACCGTGCAACAGGCAAGAAGTGGATTAATAAAACCCGAGACGAAGTCTACGGGACCACAGTTGATAAAGAACACCAACGGTATACCAACCGTCAAGGAACTACAATGTAGTGCCCAAATACGTGGAACGGGCTACAAAGAGCAAATACAATACTAAGAACAAGGGGTCTCCCAGAATGGGAAACACCCTAGTAAATGAATATCATGTGAATACAGTGAGAAGTCACCTAGAGGAGTATTTATCAAGGCAGTAAGATCAGTGAGGGCCAACAAGGCCACTGATGACAGATGGGCGAAAACAATACCACAACCGGTATGTGTTGAACTGATAGCCAGTTAGCATGGCGCACTTGCCATAGCAAGTGCTGCTATAACAGGGCTATTCGGGAAATTATAACTACTACAAATACTTGGGAAAGTACCATGGAGTTAAATGTGATCGTCATAACAGTGGAAGGGCCTGTTAGCCTAACCTCTGTAATTGGAAGTACACCAGTCAGCAAGAAGCTAGACTGGCTAAGGTAAGAAGATGTTGTGAAACCATGGGAATTTTCTTTCAAACCTAATCTTTCACAAACCCTTTTCTTTTCAAAACAGATTTTCTTTCAAACCAACACTTCTTTCCAACCTTTTTTAAACCAAACCAGTGAAACCAAGAGCAATTGACAAGGATGCAACAGTGGATAAACTTTCCCTCGATTAAGTTCGGGAAGTAAAGAATGAATATTGTCACGGGACAATATAAGGGAGTTGACAACAGAATACTTCACCTAGGCGTGTGACGGACACTACAAGTGTACCAACTGTGTTGTGGGACGACCGCACTCGATAGGAGCATGTGGGCCTGACAGACCTACTTATAGGTTAGTTGGGTAATAAGTAGTATGTATGTATGATACCCCATATATGTATACAGTAGAGTCCGAAGCACGGGAAGTAGTCGACTCGTCTACGGTCAGCAGTATAAATCAAACAGGAGCTAGAAAATACAAGGAATGCTTGAAGTAAAGGAACTCAGTTAAGTTAACGAGACTAAAGGAATTAGTAAATTCCTTTCAAGGAAATGTTTAAGAGTCAGGAGGTGCGAAGTGCACTAACTGAATGTAAAGACAGCTTGTATGACTTAAGGGTCCCCAGGGATAAACATGATAGCTGAAAAGCAGGGCAAGGCAGATGCCTAATGTGGACACATTAATGTGCAATGAACGGATAAATTCCCAGAATAAGTACCTACACTACCAGGAAATGTTAATCTTCACAGAAGAAGATAATAACCAGAAGAACGCGAAAGGCGTAAAACGGAATGTAATGATAACTTAGCAACACCCAGGAACAATCCTTGAGGGGTGTTTGCATCAACAATTGTTGAATGAAATGCATGACAGAAGCACAAGGGTTGAAACTAACACCCAGTTTAGACATAAGTTGTCAGGAGACGGACTGACAATCCTAAGGGGCATCCCATGAAAGGAAACGGAATGCAACGACCTTGTCATGGAGCCCAATATAATATTCAAACCATGTAAGGTAGTACAGAGAAGTACATATGTGTGGACAGCCTATAATGAGCCCAGCTCAAGGCAAATAAGGCTTATAATCCAAAAGCAGGATATTAATATAAATTCGATTGATGTGGTAGAAGTTTAGGTTGTATAAGTGAAAAGAGTGGGTAACGAACCACTGCATTAAGAGTGGGGATACCTCTCGACATTGTGACACCGCAGGAGCGGGGTAGTTATGTGAATCAAGTTCAAGAAATATGTTAAGGATTGACCATGTTTTATTGAAAGAGAAATTAGCTTAGTAGTATGTGTATAAAGTGAAGCACCTGGCTGAATAACGTCGGGTTGTGGACTCGAGTGATCGATGCTCAAGGAGCATTCAGTATCATCCAAATGAGGATGAACCATAATGTGAATAATGTAAGTTTATATGTGGAAGTTGAGGTGACAGTAGAGATACGATATATAAGCTGATGTTGTACAGGGAGTAAGAGCACGGTGCGCAACAAGCGACCGTTGTATAAATGTTGTAAACGATAATGTAACAGATAAGACCGAGTATGAGTTAAAACCAGTGGAGATGCAAGATAATTGATGTTCGACAGAACGGCAGCAGAAGTAAGCCGGTAGCCAGTATTACGGGATCAGAATTTCAGTGAAAACACAGTGTGAATTCCATGGCGAATCGCATAAGGGATTTACTGTCAAGAGTTTACGCCTCTGCACTCTGTATGACTGAGTGTTTTGGTATTGCACTTGCGCAGTAATGATCGAGTGGGATAGCTAGGAATTGGAAACATGTTGATGGTGGAAGAATAATGTTATAATGGCGGTTGCATAGGAAATGCAAGGCCGCACCAATGAAAGAATACATGTACAAAACCAAAGGGAGACATGATTAACAGTAAATAACTACAGTAACACTAAATACCAAAGTCGGTATGAGAGATACCCCAGGTGTGGGAAATAACTGAGAGAGCACTACACATTAGGTAGTAGCTCAATCTCAACCGACAGTAAGTCGGTAGAAGCAAGTCAATCATTGTGAATTACATAGTAGTTTACGCTGTAAGCTACTGGAGAAATGGATGGAAAATTGTGAAACTCACCGAATTCGCTCAGGGTAAGAGATACCATGCGTCGGTTGAGAAACCATTGTTCCCAAGATAAGGGCAATACATGGAGATGTACAATACATTAACAGTAACGAATGGGGCAAACAGCTCTATAATTATCAGGGTTGCGCAACAGAGGCCAGTGAGCCCATGCGTTAGGTATCGGATATATGGTGAATATGAATAAATGACTAGTTATCAATACCTAAAAGCCTCACAGGCCAGGACCGAAACCGGTTATGAGTTACAACTCCAATGCGAATTCTTGGTTAGGGACTAAACCGCCAATATGGTTAAGATCCTCTAATCAGAATCCATTGTGTAATGGACCGCGTGGAAGTTAAAACACTTCACGACGGCAGAACATTTTAAGCCAGGTTTAGTGATTGATTACGTGGGCGTAATCCCTTTTAAGGGGGGTAGAGCGCAAAACCACTTAGTGTGTTTTACCGTACAAGTGTACGCGAACTAGGTGTGCATAGCACAAAATGATTGTTATGATGGTTGGCGCGTGTGTTATATAAACATACGCATTTATTTGTGGTTAAATTGTGGTAATTACGCACAAAAGATGCGAATACCATTGTGGGAAGTGTGTTATTTTGTTAACAGTGGTGTGTGAGAGTACAAGTGGAAGGGAGTAAAGAAACTCCCGGGGAACTAAAACCCCGATGGTGCATAAATGTAAACCATGTATTGTATTTTGATAAAAGTATATGTATATATATATACAATGTTGTGATTATGAAGGGTTATAAGACCGACATAGAACCTAGTGAGAATAAATTCCCTAGGTAACTTGAATTAAGTTGGATTTGGGTGATGATTGATAGACAGAGTTCTATCCCTTGGAGATGTAATGATTATGACTAGAAGGATTCAAAGATAGAAAATGGGATATGCTTGAATTAATTGTTGGTTGAAAATGAAGTGGGAGGTGGAGTGAAACTTGATTATCATGAGATCAAGGGAAGCCGAACACAAATTGGGGTGGAAAGATAGTTCAACACTGATGCTGATCACATCAGGGTTGGATGACTCTTGAAGCTCTCTGTAAGTGGTCACAAACAAACATGTTAAGAAAATACAAGGAGCATAAATCGGACTTGGAGTTGTGTGGTGTTTTCAAAAGGATTTTCAATTGGTATTTCAAACAATCGATTAATATTTTGAATAAAAGATCTTCTTATACTTAACCTCACAAGGAAATTTTAAATTTAAGTGATTGTTTTAATTTCCCAAAGGCACGGGGACGGAAGGCGTCCATCGCGACCGGGTTCTGCGGGATCATAGTCTATATCAAGGATATTTTTGATTGTTGTACATGCTCCGACATGTTGTGTGGTATGTGTAATGAATGTTGTTTTGATTGGATTTCCTAAAGTGTATACTATCAAGGCCTATGAGTCTAAATGTGTGTTGTTACATAGACCTATGTGTCTAAGATTGTTATGTTATGGGGACCTATGTGTCCAAATGATGTGGATATGTTGCCCGGACCATTAAGTCCGAGGTTGGATGTAAAGGGTGGTTGGTAATGGAAGTTTTATGGATATAAGTATTCCGTATTCTAATCCAATGATGCGAGGAAATGTGAACTTCGAGGACGAAGTTCTTTAAGGGGGGTAGATTGAAATACCCCAAACCTTGGTATGTTGTGTAAATGTTAAGCTATGGTATTTAAAGGCTAAAAAGTGCCTTAGAAACATGAATGAACCATTTAAACCATAGTAAAGTGCAAAAAAGCACTAAGACACGGTTTGAGCAAAAACATGCTCTAAGGCCATGAGTGAACTTGGTTAGGACCCAAAGAGCCTACCAAGACTTGATAATGTTAATTATGATTTTAAAAGGCTAAATAAGTCCTTAGGAAACTTTGGTAGACAATGAAACCAAACAAAACACAAATAAATACCTTAAGGTCAATAAGAGCAAAAATGTGCTCTAAGCTTGGGATAATGTGTATAAGACCTAATGGTCATACCTATGCCATATTATATGTTAATGAACATATTAAATCAATTACCAAAGAAAACCAAGCTGGAAACAAGTTAAAACACAAAATGTGCTTTAAGAAGTCTTAAAGCACGTTTTGAAAAATTGTCTTGTAAATGAGTTTTGAATGGCTAAATGTCCATCATTACTCTTTAATTAACATGTGTACTATATAGTATCACATTTGGGTGGCCATATAGTGGGAAATCAAAAATTTCACTTCTATGTGCCTTGTTATGATGAATAGTGTTTTTTATAACTAGTTTGTAACATATGATGTTATAAGTGATTAAATTGGTCAACAAAGACCAAAACACCCCTCTAGGCATAATGGTGGCCGGTTTTGTAGTGAGGAGTCACCAAGTATGTTAACTTGTTAAGTAAATAAATGTGACTCATAGTTACTATTTGCTTTAAGACTTAAATATCTTCAAAAGTAAGTTCTATCTTCATTCTCCTTCCTTTCCTCCATTTCACACGGTTCCAACTCCTTCTTCCTCTCTTCTTCTTGTTCTCTCTCGGTAATATATCACTACAACCATGGAAGTCCATCTTTGACCACATGTAAAACTAGCTCACTTAACCAAATCAAAAACAAACACCACCATTCTCTTAGTTAAGCCAAGCTCTACAATCTTGTCTCTTCAAACTTCAAAACCTCCATTTCGGTGCCAAGAGAAACCACCATGGGAGGAGCTTGAGCTCATCTTTTCACATATCTTGTTCTCCTTTGCTTCAAGGTAAGGAAACTCAAAGAAAAATGACATTTCCTTCATGTTTTGTCATGTCCGAAAATCACTCTTAATGGAGTCATTATATTGCCTTGTTCTAGCTTCATTCCAAGCTTTCATGGACTAGGAGGAGTCCTCTCTTGATATATATTCAAGCTCTCTTTCCATTCCAAGGTAAAACAATCATGTTAATACCTTAAGATAATATATGTAACTAGGGTTTACAATGAGATAAAGCTTAAAGCTTATATACTCATTTTAATGTTGGCATATTGTTTAGTTGTTGGCAAGGAACCAAATGCCCTACCGGTTCTACAAGGAAACAAGAAAGAAATTTGTGAGGAAAAGAGGTAAACAACCTATCTTGATGTGTTTAATGCCTTAGGAGGAAAGAATAAACTATAATGCTTGTTAAAACTACCTAAGAGCCAATGGTGAATGAGCTAGTAAAATGCTCTCAAGGAGTTTATTAAAGGAATATGTATTGTTGGGTGTATTTGCAGGTCAAAGGCATTATTATGTGGGAAATTCAGTGTTTAAGGTTTATGCAATTTAAGGGCCTAAGAGCCATGCATTTAAGGGCCTAAGTGCCAAGCAATTTAAGTTATGCACTATATTGTGATGTAGTGCTTAATGTGTGAAGTTTGTGTATAAAAGTGTTTGATGGATTTTAGGTGTTCTTGAATGAATTAAGGTGAAAACCTAAGTGTTGGATGTGGGTATATACTAGAGAAGCTATGGCCAAATTTGGGAAATGTGTAAGAAGTTCTAAGTGTTGTAAGTGAGTTTTGGTGAACTAGGAAGGATTAAAGGTGAATGAATGTTTACTTGAGAGAAAACAAGTATTAAGGTGTTTAGAGTGATGCAAGGATTTAGGTGTTGTCTTGGAAGTTCTAGGAATTCAATGGGTGTTTGTGAATGTATTAAGTCTTGGAGGAGTGTTTAAGGTTTAGGTAAGGTTGGTGTTCAAGGAACAAGTGATGTTTAGGTATGATGTGAAAAAGGAGATTTAGTTAGTAAGAAAAGAAGTTGAGAGATGATGATAAGGTGTAGAGGAAACACCTTGGTATTGTGGTCATTTAGGTGAAATGCCACCTAGAAATCATAAGGAGAAAACATTGTAAGTGTTAGGAATTTTGTGGAGATATAAGTAAAGGTTTAAGGAATTAGGAAAAATAGTTTTGTGAGTGTTTAAGAATATCTTAAGGGTGTGTTTGAAGTGCCAAATGATGTTAGAACACATTAAGAGGCCTTAGGAGAAGTTTGGTGAAGATTTGACAAAGTTTGGGTAAGTTTAGGAGGCGACCGACCCAGGGGCCGACCCAGTTTGGGTCGGTCGAGCCTCTGTAAAATGTTAGGAATGTGTTCGGTAATGGACCGACCCAGAAGGTTGGGTGGCGGACATGGGTCGGTCGGTCAAGTTTCAAAGGAGGGAAAAAGTTCGCACATGGACCGACCCAGAATGGTGGGTCGGACGTGGGTCGGACGGGCATGTTGTAAGGAAGTAAAAGGGGTCTGTAATGGACCGACCCAGAGTGGGTCGGTCGGTGGGTCGGTCGGACCAAAAACATGGTTTAAGGTTATGAAATGATATGAGATGATGGGGTTGGTAGGTAATGATCTATAAGGATGTTGAGGGTTGTTGAGTTTAAATGGCAATTAGGTGGTGTGAAAGTTGTATTTAAATGTGAGGGTAAAACGTGTTAAAAATGTAAAGTTATTTAACCAAGTTAACGGGGGGAAAATTATAGCATTAGACTTAAAACAAACATGCAAACCCCAATGTTAATGAAAACACATGTGATGTTAACAGTTGTTCGAGAATTTGCTCGAGGAACATATATGGACAGGATAAGTGGACTCCGGTGACAGGTATGGTTTTCTTGCAACCTGTGTCCTAACGGATTACACCGGCTTGTATGCCAATGTGTTTTTCTGTATGTTTGCCACGTTATGATATAAATCATGAAACGAGTTTACAGTCGTTATTGTTATTGTATGTTTACGTGCCGATACCGGTAACCTCTAATGCGCTTGAAGGGCTAGTTAACCACTATTAGGTAAACGTAGAGAGAACGGTATCCGGTAACAACGTTTCCGACTTAAGGAACGTTCTAACCACGGCTATGCGTGAGTTGGTTATGTGATGTTTGTGCGTGATGTGTTGTATGTGAATGTATGACTCTCCTCCCTTGTGTGCTTAACTCGGTTATGATACCGTATGGTGTGTGGTTGTGGTAGGCTCCATAATGGATCTCTAACTACTTATTTAAGAGTCTATGGGCTAATGGGGGGTGAGGAGTCCGGCAGTTTCCGGCCACGCGTGTGATGGTGGGGGGTCGTTATCATGTCCAGTTCGGCTCCCTTGGTGTATGTTTAGGTGGTATTCCAATTTGGTTTCAACCTTCCCTTAGCTTATCCAAAGCTAGTTTACTGACTCACGTCGGGCCATAGGGGCATACTGTGTTGTTTGGTGTGCTTGGGATCACTATATCCGACACACCTTGGGTTTAAGTCAACCGTTCAAATAACAGGATGGTGATGAGGTAATTAACGAGCTTGGTATGAGTTTGGCAACAATCTCTGTGCTCATGGTATGGACTAACTATGATGGAAGGTTCCTTGTGAGAACCGAATTTATGATGATATGTATTGTTGTTGTGATATGCAAAATACCTTGCTATGCTTTGGCTTATATATATATATTGGACGTTTTAAATGAATGCAATGTGGTCATGTGTCCGTCGAGACAAGAAAGGGTTGTTATGTTTGTTATGTGTAGGATGAGATGTATGTAGGATGTAGGATATGGAAGTGTGGATCATGGAAATGAATCCCAGTTTGTGACAAGAGGCATTTAAGGATAACCCGATTAATGGGTACATGCCGTTCGTTAAGGAAGTAGCTCCGTTTAGAGGAGAGCCACTCTAGGGTTTAAGGAATCATGGATGGTTGGTTAAGTGTGGATGTTTGGTTATAGGTGGAGCCCATTGAGGCGAATATTATGTGAGACATATTAATGGTTTGTATGCATGAAATTAAAATATAATCTGCATGCTAAGACGACAAATAGTCGTGCGTGGCCCGGTAGCATGCGGGCTGCGGGATTACCATACCAGCAAAGGTGCTGAGCCCCTTGGGGCCACCCCTTTCTCTTCTTTTCCTATTTCAGGTACGAAGTGCTGGAAGCCGTTCGAGAGTAGGACGGGTAGTCATTGTACATGGGTAAACTTTTAAGTGTATGTATCAGTAGAGTAGGTGTAGTAAGACCGAAGTTGTGTCGGCAACAGTTATAAATACTCGGTACAGCACCGAAGTTGGTTGTCGGCAAAATGTTATAAATACGGGTAAAGGGGAGTGTATGGATATAATAAATGTTGAAATGGATTGAGTATTGTATTGTGTAGTTGTCGGGAATTAGTCCATCAGACCGATACAAGTGACATATATTATAGCCTTGTTAGCCACGTGGGTGGGTTAACGGCGTGTAACAGATCACTTGGAATAAGTAATGTGATGAGTTGAGTTCAGCTGCAGATTAATATTATGTGTTGGGTGTTGTGATGGGGTGTTTTACTTTATTTGTTGGTTTGTCTATTTTATCAGGAAAGAACCACTACTCATAACAGATGGAATTACATACATTCATGGTGCTACAAAGACAAACATTGTCTACGTTATTCAAATTTATGTTGGATGATGTATGCATTTAGAACTTTTTCTTTCTTCTTTCTATTAGTAACAAATATAGATCACTAGATCAATTACCTAGACAATACAAAATAATTGAACAATTTATAATGTTGTAAAATATGCATAAACAAAATGTGTTAATAATAGAAAGAAGAAATAAATAGTTCTAAATGCATACATCATCAACATAATTTCATCGTTATTAATGTGGATATTGTTTGTCTTGTAGCACCATGAATGTATATTATTCCATCTGTTACAATAGTGGTTTGTTCCAAATAAAATAGACAAACCATATAATTACTGTAAACAATAATATATTAATTACACACTAGGTTATTATATGGCTGAATAGAATGATTGAAATTCAATAATTACTTAAGTGCTCTGTTACGGTTACCCCAACAATATATGTCGCAATAGCGATTTGTCTTTCATCAAATTGACTCGGCCAAATATTGCTTGAATCCGGTGCAAAATTACAAAAAAAATTATTAAGCAAACATAAAAAAAGATTATCTAAACCAATACAATGAATTTAGTGCACTTACACTTGGCATATATGAAAATGTATAGATTGGATGGGGCGTTTCTTTCAGAAGCTAGATTTTAATATAGTATTTGTAGAACTTGGTATGACATTTAGCGTTGAACAACCTTTGAATCGCACTTCTTTGAAGACTACCACCCTTGAAATATTCTTTTTTTCACTTCCAACACCATGTGTTTCGTGCCCAAAGTTGTTCATTATACTCTCATCTCATGACATAGTTTATCAAATGAATCTTTTATTTTTTAGTTCATCTCTCACCTCCACCATAATCGTTTCCATGTAATATAATTGATCTAAAAGATCCTGCAGCATAATAATTAAATTGATTTTTGCACATTATAACTTATCTAAATATAAGTATAATCTAATTAATATGCATTTTGTTAGAAGATGCAGCATCATCGAAACTTTATTTCCTTTTCTTGTGGATATTTGTTTACTGAAATATAAACACAATTACAATTATATATGTATGATGTTAGTGCTTATTGTATAAGAACTAATTAACTAAGTATTAATTACTCTATGAAAGTAATATGGGAACAGTACTATTAATTCCACGGGTGGAGAATCAACTTCTTCGGACTTCTTTTCACCACTCATGTGTGCGCTTTCATTAGTGTTAGACATCTCTAGTGTTAAGTTTGTAGTTGGGGATGATGATTAAAAATGATTAAGTGAGTAAAAAAGAGATACTTTACACTCTTTTTCACTTTCACGTAAACTGCTCCTTCTCCCATTAGTCCTTCAGCTTGTCGGACTCGAACAATCATGGGGACTCCTTCAGTTTGTCAAACTCAAACAATCACGCTGGAGCAGTCGTACAGATCAAAGTGCTGAACTTTGTTTTTCTTTGGGGAAAAATCAAAATCCTAAACTCTACATATAAACGTGAAAGTTGTCAATTATATAGTATCTCATAGTTTTTACTTTTTTATCTATTTTCTTTATTTATTTAGTTTCTTTATCTACTATTTGAAAACAAATATTTTCTTTAACCCTTCTTATGTGGTTTCTAAGATAAATTAAACAAACTATTATTTCCACTTAAAAGTTAAAAATAAATCACTATGGATATCACAATAAATATAGGCAGGGTTAAATTAGTATTTAAATTATAGTAAAATGTATATTTAATTTAGTTCGATAAATCTAGATGTTGAATCTATGAAATGTTCTTTAAATGCTAATAAAATATTTCAGAATTTGAAACAAAATATAATATCTTTCGGGTAAAATCTTGAAGGTATTAGTATCTTCCATAAACAGTAAGTGGTTGGTGGGTAATTTCACGACTTAACAAAAATAATTAAACTTCTATTTATACTATTTTTTTCCTTTAGCGTTTTTAATAGAAGTAATAGGTTAAGTGGAATTTTGACAAATAAAGATAAAATTGACAAATCAATAATTTTAACCTTAATTTATTGGAGATTCTTTTGAATCATAATATTCAGAGTAGTTTACATTTTGTAGAAAGTATTTTAATGTAAAGTATAAGTAAAATAATATATCAATTGTTAAAGAATACAAGTAAGTCTAGGTTAAACCAGGTGTGACTCAACACCCCCAGAGAATAGCAAAACCAGACATGAACACTAGAAATAACCTGACAGACCCCATCCAACCTGCCCACTCGAGTGATAAGAGATAGACTAGGAATTCACGCATGTCAAAGGTAATTCTCTAATTAAATTTTGATAAATCCAAATAACTAATTTGGTCAATCATATTTAATGCCAAATTGTCTTTTATTTTTGCTCATGATCATCCCCTCGATTATGGGTAAATGTTTTCTAAATACAGGAGTTGAAGCGTTCAAAATTTTAATCCAACAAAAGTAGTACTTTTCTAGTAAGTGTGTTGGATGTGTTAGTATTTTCATGTATATAAAGAATGACAAACTCTAAGTTGTCGAGAGTAAAGTCAAGACTTAATGAGAAATACATTAACATACTCCATTATACAATTTTTTAAACTTTTCACATATTTTAGGTTTAATAGGAGTAGTATTGGTTAAAGAAGCAAACCACTATATCAGTTAAATATTACCATTTAAAATATAACTTAAATGGTTATAACCAAGTTTTAGTGCAGTTTGTTTGGTCATGCTAATTATTAAGATGAGCTACTTAATAATTCAGAATGCTGATGTCTTTGGAGTAAAGACAAGGGCGAGGTGGTCTTTCTCCTTTCTGATTTTTGGTAAGGGATTATTAATTAAATTGAGTTATATTAATAATTCCCTAACCTCAATTCTGATCACGTTCCCATTACTCTTCTCCCGATCAGTTTTGAAAACCGTCGAGACGCTCATCTCATCTTCTCTCTTAACTCTTCTCGATCTACCAAGCACCTCTGTTGCTGTTTGGAATTGAAGACCGCTTGTGGATTGCTCCTTCTCTGCTTTCCGTGATCAGTCAAGGTAAATTGTGGCAGTCTATCTCCCTTCAATTCTGCAATCTGAGAACCCTTGCTTAACTATTCTCTACAATCTGATTCGTGAACCAATAATCCTTCTGATGTTCTCTGTCAATCTCTACTGCTGTGGACTGGTTCTGTGCTCGTGACTATCAGTTCAGGTATGGATTGTGGTTTCACTTGCGAGGGCAGTTTTCTGATTGAGGGTTCAATGTTCTGAATTCGGTTTGTCACTGCGAAGTGTTGTTCAGTGTTTTGGAAATTTTGGTCTGCGTTGCTACGACGACGTTGGTTGATTATTCTACATCAGATTTGGGATTCTTCTGTTGTTGATCGATATAGGTGGCTTTCGGATTTGGCTAGGTGTTCAGCCTTGGGGAGTTTCAATTCTGGGATTTAGTACCGATTTGTCTCTACATTGTGTTTGCGAATCTGTCTGTGTAAACCGCTACTTAAATGTGTACAACCCCCAAGGTTGTTTTCTGCAAATGGTTGTTGATTTGAATGGCGTTTAACCCTTGGTTTGTGTGCAACTTGTTTCCGAAAACTACACTTTTTGACGTGTCCGAACGTCTGTCCGAACGTTGATGTTCGGACAGACCCTATTGCGTTCTGTTTTTCTGAGTTTGAAAGCGTGTCCGAACTTCCGTCCAAGCTTCAATGTTCGGACGGGGTGCGAGGACGAGTCCGACTTACAAGTCTCGAACGGTGTCCGAACTTGTAAGTCCGGACAGAAGTTCGGACACCCTCTGCCGCTTCTTCTGATTTTGGTTCGACATGCGTCCAAACTTCGACGTTCGGACACATGTTCGGGACACTCTTAAGGACTCTCTTCTATTGTGTCTCGACATGCGTCCGAGCTTAGACATTCGGATACATGTTCGGACATTGCGCGTACCAGATTTCAAAAAGCGTCCGAACATTCGTCCGAGCTTCGATGTTCGGACACCTCTGTCTCTGCCTCTGTTTTAAAGTTTTACTGTGTCTGAACTTCGATGTTCGGACATATGTTCGGATATCCGTCTGATTTTGGCTTTTGAGTCTTGACTTGCGTCTGAACTTTGACGTTCGGACACAAGTTAGGACATGGCACTGTTTATGCCGTAACTTGCTCGTTTGAGCTCCGTTTGACTTCCGTTTGAGGTTGGATTCCCCTTTTGATTTCCAAGCGACTTATATGCTTTGTGGTGCCGTTGGTGCACATATGCTCAACTGTATTTAAGCTTCTGTTTTGGGACCTAGTTAGCTCTGTATCTGAACCGTGGATGGCTGGTTTAGCTATCTCGTAGCGCGCTGCGTAGGACGTCCTTCTGTTTCACGGGTGGTATCCCCGTTCTGTTCACAGGTTTCCATCTGTTCTGTTCACGAGTGATGTTTCCTCGTTCTGTTCACGGATTATATCCGTTCTGTCTGTATGCTGTGATTAACTAGGGTCCCCCCTCTGTTTCGGACTATGTCTGCTTTGAGCTATGTTTAGTCCTACGGTGTTTGGGACTTCTGCTTCCACTTTCTATTTTGGAATATGACTTCCTTGTCTATTTCTGATTTGATATCACTCTATTAAATGTTTTGAGCATGCTGGTTGATGATGTTAGTCATCTACTAGGCATAGTTGGACGCTCATTCCCCTACTCTTACTAACATTGCAGATTGATCAGCGCGGATCACCTGTTCCGCTTCTGGAGTTCCGTCTTCTGTTTTACTCATGTTTGAGACATTTTGATTTAGTCTCTGTAGCCTCCGGGCCTGAGTAGTGTTTGAAGATTACCTTGACTTATATTTTGTATTCGGGTCTGAAGATACCCTGTTACATTTTGTTTCGCTATACTATTTATTTAAGTATTCGTTTTGGCCTTTACTCTGTTATTTTGTGGAGGACGCGAAGAGCAATTGAGATCGAGGGAGAAAGATCACAAAGAAGTGATCGAGATCGAGACGAAGGAGAGAGAACCAGAGAGCGAGATGCGATGAAGATGAAGAAGAGAAATTGTGTTCTTGTTATTATCGAAGGTAAACCCAGACTAGAGTATTTACAGAGAATTGGAGCCGTTTGATTAACGGGACTAACAACGGTAATTAAGCAACGGCTAAACAAAGGAAAAAAATTAATGAAAGGGAGGGATAAAGAGTAAATGAGCAAATTGATTTCTAACACCCCCCCCTCCAACCTAGGGAAAAAGATTTTTGCTAGGTTTGAAGTGTTGAGCAGTCCCATAGACATTAATTGCTTGCAATAGTCTTTTCCCGCTAAAGCCTTGGTGAGCATGTCGGCTTTTTTATGTGTATTGGAGATGTGAACAACATCGATGAGTCCCGCTTTAATCTGGTCACGAACATAATGAACATCTATTTCAATGTGCTTTGTACGTTCGTGAAGGACGGGATTACGCGTGATGTAACGGCTGATTGTTGTCACACTTCAATGGTATAGGAGTGATGTTGTTGATGCGAGCTCGTTGAGGAGGCGAGAGAAGCCAAGCTAATTCCGTCGTGACTCGCCGTAGAGCGCGATATTAGGCTTTGGCAGAAGAGAGGGAGACTGAAGCTTGCTTCTTGGACTTCTAAGAAATTGGTGATCCTTCGAAAAGAATGTACAATCCGCTTACAGACCTGCGAGAAATGGGGCATGAAACCCAATCAGAATCGCAATATGCTGATAGAGAATAATCAATGGTATTGTTTAAAAAAATGCCATAGCCAAGCGTCCCTTTGATATATTGGAGAACATGTATAGCAGCGTCCCAATGGTGTTGGCAAGGGTGTTGATTGAACTGACTCAAAAGTTGGATGCTGAAGTTGATGTCAGGACGGGTGTTGATGAGATAGTTAAGCTTTCCAATGAGGCGTCGGTGAAATACCCCTAATAATTAAACGCTATTTTAATATATAAATAGCTATATTAAGGTATAAATAATCAAACAAGTAATAACCTGCGAACAATTGATTAATACGGATATATATATATGTAAATGTACATAACGTTACAAGATCTTAACGTTGTACTTATAACCAAAATGGACATGACGAATAGTCGTATATATATATAAGTACGTACGACTAATAACGTCTTAACATGTCACTTAGATACAATAAATAGGTTTAATAGAGCTGAAACAAAAAAAAGAGAGCAACATGCTCTAGCCGGGATTCGAAACCGAGACCTTCGTACCTAACCCGAGACCTTAACCGTTGAGCTGCTGTTTTAATTCGGTAGTTTATGCTCACGAATCAATTTAAGTAACAACTTACTAAGGTAACAGAAAGGAAAAGAAAAAACAGTCGTCGGTTACACCTCATCCTCACGATACTAAGAAATTCAGATAGATCAGCAGGGAAACAGAAACAAATTCCCTTATTCCCACTCAAGCGACAAGATTCTATTCACTCATCTCCACACACGACCGTCTTGTAACTCGTACAGCCACGCCTCTGGAAATGCACAGCGACGTTGTTTAACTCCCCAGAGCCATACCTCCTTGTTTCAACCCATTAGTTTTAAACCTTTGTCCTAGCCAAGCTCTTCTCGCTTGCATGCCCGCGCCAACTGCAAGCCAAGAACGCTGTGGTCATCATACGTGAAGGTACTCCAGTTCATCGATGGTTTCTTCCTGTAATTTGATTTCCTTTCATTCTCGGTAACAGCCTCAGCCATTACTAAACTCCATTCCCCACTGTTTTTACGTGGAAATCAGGGGAGTATACCCAGTTTGAAGAGGAAGGAAAGATCCAAGAGCATCTAGCCTTCTCCTTAAGCATTTCGGTGAGCCTAAACATTTCCTTTCTCACTTCTGTTTGGCACCTTTACTCGATCTGATCAAAAACCGCACAACCAGTTCCTCTGGTCTGTGCATTTGCTGTGCGAGACTGCTATAGGCTAACCGAGGAAGGAATCCTGGAGATCCTGAAAACCAAAACATCTCCAAGGATGCTAAGGTGAGATATGTGTTCAGAGAGTGATTGTGTTATTCCTTTCCCACACTTTTCTGTTTTCTGGGCCGAGTGCTTTACTCATGGGTAACTCGTTTTACTCCTTCATTCCTGTTAGCCTCGCCTGAGAGAGTGTATCAAAGTCCCAATAACATCAGTCAGTCTCGTGTCAAAAAAAAAGGGGGGAAACAAGGTAAAGATCATGCTACCTCCCAACTTAATCCAAACTGTGTCTTTCTTTTTGAACTGGCACAGTTTTGATCTCTGAGTAAACTCCCCATTGCAGTCAAAGTGACCACGGTGCTGTAAGTTCCTTATGCGCCAAGAACCCAACCAAAGAAACAACCAAGAGGTTTTAAGTGGTGAGTATCCTTGACTGAAACCTTGATCAAAAGAAAATGCATGCTCGGTTAACAACTAAAAATGGATAGATTAGAAACAGATGCATTTAGTATATTTCTGTTCTGTTACAGTTTAGATGACTTAAATCATGCTGAGTCACTGTCTAGCCATTTATAAGGGAACCTTTTGAAGAGAAAGAAAGGCTAGACTGATCCATCGGTTGGTAGGAAAAAATAGAGGAAAAAAAAAACTGTAGCAGCTCCGTCTTCCTTTTAAATATAACCAGTTCTGTAGCACAAATTCCTGAGAGTGGATCTTCTTTACTGGTTTGGATAGTTGTTTGACTACACAACACTATAAACCCTATAATACCTCTAACTATGTCTCCATACGTGGATGTGAAGGAGGAAGAAGTAAAAAAACGATCCTAACTAAAGAAAAAGAAAACAAAACAGAGACAGAGTAGCAGTTTCTATTTTTCTTTGATTTCTGAGTAGTCTACAACTAGATGAGACGTGTGTTATGTATCTGTCTGGCAAGGAAAATGTGAGGATAGAATGACTAGATTAGAAGCTTAATACTCCATCAGTACCTAACTATCTTGGCTGGTGATAAAGGGAACTGAAAAGAAAAAAAACAAGACTGAGTTTTTTCAGAAAACGAAAGAGAGTTTCAGTTTTGAAGGTTCTGTCAAATTCGAAGAATACCAGTTTTGAAGCTTCTGTTGGTTTTGAAGTTTCTATCAGTTTTAAAGCTTCTGTAAACTTAGTAGTTCTATCAGTTTTGAAGTTCTGTCAATTTGTAATTTCCATCAGTTCTGAAGCTTCTGCTGATTTTGAAGTTTTCTATCAGTTTTAAAGCTTCTGTTAATTTTGTAGTTTCTATCAGTTTTAAAAACTCCTGTTAAATATCAGTTTTAAAAGTTCTGTTAATTTTGTAGTCCTATCAGTGTTGAAGTGTCTGTCAGTTTGAAGTTCTATCAGTTTGAAAACTTCTACCAATTTTGAAGTCCTTATCAGTTTTGAAGTTCTGTTAGTGTTGGAGTTGCTATTGGCTTTGAAGTCTCTGCTAACTTTGAAGTTTCTGATTAGTTTGAGTTTTCTGTGTTCTGTATAACTGCTCGTGAAGGGTGTAAATGAATTTAAAACCCACTCTAACATACTCAATCATACATAGGAACTCTTGGAGAGTTAGGAACCCAACCAGATAGACAAACAGTGGAAAAAGAAAAGACATCTCAGCAGTTTAAGTAGCTCTGCCTGTTTCAGTTTTCAGATCTGTGTAAAAGTTGCAGAGAAGTGACTCATGGAACCTTGGAGTATTCGTGGTTTAAAACTACACTAAAACTAATGCCTACACAACCAAATAGTGGGGGATTAAACTTATAGCAAACCTGTAACAGAAAACAAGTTACAAAATACTGTCTGGTTGTTGTTATCAGTACACAGACCTTTGGGGTATTTTTGTTTTATTGAGAAGATGATCTTGGTAACTTTAACTGAATGTCTTGGGTTGCTTAAATGAATTAGAACTAAACCAAGACTCCTAATGAGAGTATAATCGGTGGGAAGAGAAACAGACAGTGAGGGAACAATAACACAATCAGCTCCTGTTTTGATTTCAGTTGGATTTCAGTTTCAGTTCCTATCAGAGCAGGTTCTGATTAATCCTGTGTGTCTAACACGTTGCCTAGAGTTTAGGTTGAGCTAGGAATTTGATAACGCACCAAGGTTGACAGTTTAGAAAGGCTAGGAGGAATGTAATTAGATAGGAGACAGACAAGTAAGAAAGCAAGAGCATATACACGTTTCTGTTTTAATCTCAATACCAGAAATTTTCAGTTCTGTAAAACAAGATTTCCAGAGAACACAGAAGGATGACCTTAGGTAGTTTAAGAACTTAAAACCTATCTAAAGCACTTAACCAAGTAGGGGAACACCTGGTAGGAAAGAAAAACAGATCGTAAGTCAGCTGTGAGTGAAACAGGAGAGAAACAGATAGGGACATATATCAGTTTTAGACTGAGTTCTGCAATCCTAACCTTCTGTATATCAATTTTCTTTGGGTTTAAACCTTATAGTGATGAGTCTGATTTGTGGTCAAACTGTACTAAGGTATCTGTTAGATAACTAAGCAACCTAGGGAGTACTCAAACCATAACCGTGAGTGAATTACAGACACAAGAACAAAAGAAATATCAGGTCGCGTTTTCAAGTCTACAGTTCGACAGTTTAGACTGATTCTGTAAAATGAGTTTCCTGAGATGATAACACCCTGAGTTGAGTTTTTTTTTTTTTAAGTTCAAACCCCTTACCATGCAAGCATCGAGTGGTGTACTACTAGCTTAGGAAGTTTGGAAACCAAATCAGTAAAGCTAAATAAAGAACTGAGCAAGGAAAACAAATGCTGCTTCAGTTTCTGGTTTCTTCTGTTTTCGAACTCTGTAGGGTGATTTCTGTGTCTGTAACAGAGGGAAACGAGAGTGTAAAGACACCATGAAATGAGTAACTAGACAGATGAGAGAGAGGGAGTGAAAAGGGAACTATATCCGGTAATGAGAAACACACAGAGGGGGAAAAAGTCTAACAAACTTAATGCATCAGTAACTGTTTCTGAATTTTATGTCTTCTGTACAGATCTGTTACAGAAGTAACTAATGGTGGGATTTAGTTAAGTGGTGTGGTAGTTCTAGATCTATTAATCTGTAGAGTAGAAATGGTGTGATGGTGAGTTAGAGGTGTGAAATGAGATTAGCTGTATATATATATGTAACCGATATTAAAACACGTGGGAAGAAACCTTGGGTTATATTTTACCATAAGGTTTGCGATGTTATCAAATTGAATACCTGTAACATTATAAATTATGGGATCACAATGTGGTTAGTAAGAATTATATGGTAAAAGAATTCAAGTGTAACACATGTGTATGCTATTTTTCGATATACATAACAACTACCAAGAACACATGTAATAAAGTCTAGTGACACATAAATATCGTACCATATAATATTATGGAAAAGATGTAACACAATAATATTGTGTAACTAAGGATATAGTTATTCAAGTTGTTATGCTAAATGCACACATATATAAATAAAAACGTACCAAGAAATAAAGTTATACTCTATAACTATAACGACATAAAATACTAAGGTTAGTATAGGACCTTGGTTTGATAAATGAACCTTAGTGAAATACCATAAGTGTATAACGTAAGGTTTCATGCTCTAATATAAACCGAGTATTAATCCACACAACGAGTAAGGGGTCATCAAATATTATAACGATACGTTAACTAGTAATAAATGTTAAGTCGGGGGACATAGTACTAGAATTTCAAACGTTATTCGGAAATACCGAATTGTGCTGTCATGTGGATTGACACTTAGTATTCCTTGTATTACTAGATCGCATCCCCCCGACGTACGCGCTCGAAAGCTCTAGTGGTCTGCTCTGCACGAATCTAGTCAACGGTGTACGGTATGTAAAGGGATTTGATCCGGGTTGTCCTGAGGAATTCCTCGGGCTCGGATTTGTTTGATAAATAACTTGTGTGAATGTATGTATGTGATGTATGTATGTGATGTATGTGTACGATGAGTAGTTATGTTCATTGCATTATTTATTCATGCACGAACGTCCTACGGGACTAATATTACGTCGACTATAGATCGACTTATATAAAACTACATATGCGAAATGTGTGTTGTGACCACTGTTGTCTGACCTAATGCGCTAAGTATTACAAGTATGTAGTTATAACCTAAGTAAATACTTAGGAACGAGGCACGACATTGTCGGTCTCTAGAGCTTTGACTCAAAAGTGAATGTTACCTAGAATAATTCTAGGCATGCGTAAGACCCATAGGGCAGCCAACAAATTAAGTGATGTACTCCATAACTAAAAACTGTATCTGACTATCTAACTAACAAAGCTAACAGTGGAGTGTAAAATGAATGTGATGATGTACCTTAATCCAGACAGTCACTGGCTGCTGGTCGCGCGTAGAGATCTCTTGGGATATCCCGTATCGGGTTTTCCCTAGTTAAATCCTGATCGAGCCTAGATAGATCGTCAGGCGGAGTGTGCTACCGTTGGCACCAGGCCCTTGGCCACCTAAATGGACGCCTTTACAAAGCAAAGTGAATAAGTCCCAGAGTCTTCGGATGATCAGGGCAGTGAGCACCTTGTGTGGTACGTGGGACTACTGTCCAAGTGAATATATTTCGGGTTGTCCTAACTGACGCCCGACTGTGCTAACCTAAACAACAATATGTGAAGGCCCAGAGGGCCGAGTGACATACTATGTGATGATGTTAATATACGATGAATGAGTTCATACTATGTGATGATGTTAATAAACGATGAATGAGTTCATACTATGTGATGATGTTAATGTACGATGAATGAGTTCATACTATGTGATGATGTTAATGTACGATGAATGAGTTCTCAATGCCATTGTATTGTATGACGTATGACAGTAATGTGTATATCCATATATGACTGTTTGGATTGGATGAATGATTACATAATCATGCATGCTGTTACAGTATTTGTTATATCTGTAAAATGACAAGCATGAAATCAATCTAATATCAAGACGGCTAAAAATGACAAGTGACCAATAGGGTCCAGATCCGGCATACTCAGCGTCTATCGCTGATACTACACTTATTGTGCAGGTTGCTGAACACACGTTGAAGCCGAAGTGCGGGGTTGGGTAGTTAGGACATTGTAAGATTTGGATTATGATTAGATGCTCCA
Source organism: Limonium bicolor (assembly GCA_023374045.1). NCBI lineage: Eukaryota > Viridiplantae > Streptophyta > Magnoliopsida > Caryophyllales > Plumbaginaceae > Limonium > Limonium bicolor. Next base: position 28,942,255 of record CM041783.1, on the reverse strand, counting down.
GTAGTTGTGCTTTTGATACTTAGATAGAAATGTAGGTGGTATCTCGTTGTCACTGCGGGTTGTATTCTATGTTTGATTTTGTTAAGATGTTGTACTGCTACATCACTCGTAGGGCGAGTGGTGGCATGTAACACCCATGGAGTTCTATTACTGTAATTACTTCCGCTGTGAGACGCCTTTATTTCCTGTACACGTGAGCGACTATATACGTAAGTGTTGTGAGGGGTGTTACAGTCGGTATTTGGTGGCGTCGGGTAAAAGAGGACCGTCTTGAATCTGAAGCTTAGTGCCAATAGCAAGGGGACTAGCTAGCAACCGATCGCTTGGATGCTAGATTGTAGTCGGTGAGGAGTTGAGAGGTAAATTTGGTTTGTGTGATGCCGACTCCGTTGGGGGTATAGTGGAACTCAAGCCCAAGAAAAAGGTGAGAGTGCCCAAGTCTTTGATCTTGAAAGATTGATGAAGAATTTCTTTGACTTGAACAATCTTGGCATCATCATTTCCACACATGATAATATCGTTGATGAAGACCCCAAGAAAGGGAATGGATGTGCCGTGTATCCACTTGAATAGGGAGTGATCATTATCTGAAAGAACAAAACTGAGGTTAGTAAGAGTAGTGGATAATTGGCATACCATTGACGAGAGGCCTGTTTTAAGCCGTATAGGATTTTTGCAATTTGCACACTAAACCGTTTGTGTTGGTGGTTAAACCGTCGGGAATTTTCATGTAGATATCTTCGTGGAGGTCTCCATGAATGAAGGCATTGTGATATCGAGTGATGAATTTTCCAACCTCGTTTGATGGCGACATTCACTAAGACACGAATGGTGGTCATTTTCACAACTAGGGAAAAGGTTTCATGAAAATCTTCTCCTTCTCTTTGTGTGAATCCGCGTACGACTTATCTTGCCTTGTATCGTTCAATGGTCCCATCTGCTTTGTACTTGGTGCGGTATACCCATCGACATGTGATGCATCTTTTTCCTTTAGGGAGTTTAACAAGGGTCCAAGTGTGGTTTTCTTAAAGGGCTTGAAGCTCTATGTTCATGGCAGCTCTCCATTCGGGATATTGCATGGCCTCTTGATAAGATGATGGTTCAAGGGGGCATTGAATTTGGACTTGGGAGCATATAGTGTGAGAGGGAACAAAATTAGTGATGGAATTTAATTGTGGTAGAAAGTTGGGTCGTCGATGTTCAAGCCGTGTAGAAGAATTTGGGGTGAAGGGATCATGGGCCACTTGATAACACTCGTAGTATACTAATTTGCTGGGGACTTGTTTGCTTCTGGTGGATCGCCGAAGATTGTCAGGCCCATCAGAAACTGTGGAATTGTTCTGAGTTTCCAAGTTGACTTGATTGTTGTTGGGATCTGAAATTTCAGTGACGACGTCGCAAGGAGGATGACATCTGTCGTCCGTGAATGTTACTTGGCTCCGACGTTGATGGGCTCTGACATTCCAAAGTGAATGGATCATCACTGGGCTCTGACGTTTCTGCTAATGGCGTGCCATCTGGACCATTGTTGATTTCGATGGTATCTGAATCAGGGCAGGAATTAGGCTTCTTGGATTGCGGGCCGGAGTTATCATGAAGTGTGTCATGATCATCGAAGACAATAGGAAAAGAAGGAAAATTGGGCTCGCTGATATCATCTTCTTTGTTGGGCCGTTCCTGCAAAGGAAAGATATCTTCAAAAAAGGTTAAATCACAACTTGTGATGATTTTATATTCCTTTATAAGAAGAATTCGATGGCCCTTCTTACAAAGGCCTGGCCCGAGATAGACGCCTTGATGCCCACGATCGTCGAATTTGGTTTTATGAATAGCCGGCCCAATATGATATACCAAGGACCCGAAAGTTTTAATATTGCTTAAATTGGGGGGAGAACCATACAAGCATTCATAAGGAGATAACCCGTTTACAGTAGATGAAGGTAATCTATTATAAGAAAAGTAGCCATAAGATGCTCTCTCCCCAATAAGCAATATCAAGACCGGATTGAAAAAATAAAGCACGGGCTGTCTCAAAGAAGATACCGATGCTTTCTTTCGACGATTCCATTTTGTTGAGGGGTATATACACATGTTGTTGATGAATAATGCCCTTTTGTGTAAAAAATCTTGTAAAACTCTGGATGATCCCAATTCATAAGCATTATCGGAGTGCATGATTTTAACAAGTTTGTTGAATTGATGCTCAACCATATTGATGAAATTTTGTATATGTTGAGATGCATCAGATTTAAATTTCATAAGAATGACCCAAGTACACCTACTAGCATCATCCACAATTGTAAGGAAAATCGACAACCATCATGATTAGCAGTAGGACATGGACCCCAAGTATCAATGTGAATAATATCAAAACAATCTTTAAATCTATTCTTAGAATGGGTGAAAGGTAATCGATGACCTTTGGCTCTAAAGCATATATCACACACAAATTTATCAGGAATATCATGCTTATGAATAATACCCATTCGAATCATTTTCCCCAAAGGGGGATGCCCCATTCTCATATGCCATCTCAACAGTTTAGCACCACAAGCATATCCAGAAACAGAACCGAAATCTTCATTCTTACAAGAACTGAAATTACTATGTAAAAGATCAGTATCTAAAAAATATAAACTGTCTTCTTGGTGTCCAATCTTCCGTTTATTCTTCCAAGTATGGTCCTGCAAATAACAAAAGTTAGAATCAAAGGAAACCACACAATCATTCTGCGGAGTTAACCTACAGACAGAAGCAAGAGACATTTTAAAATTGGGAACATGGAGAACATTATCAAAACGAAACCATCAGTCAGTTGCACAGAACCAATTTTGTCAATCGCCTCAATCTGCCCATTAGGCATGGTAACATGACGAATATTTGAAAATTGTGTCTTTTCTATAAACAGTAATTGATTACCAGTAAGGTTTTCACTAGCACCAGAATCCACTAACCACTTATGATCAGATTGCCTAGAGCAAGAACTATTGCATATAGGGTAGATATTACCTGCAAAATTAGAGCCTTCTCTGATGACAGACACATATACCGCTAGAGGCAGATTTCTTAGAAGTTTTCTCTGTCTGCTCAAGGATATTGCAGAGCTTTTTCAGTTTATCAATGTTCAAATTAGACAAGCTTTTAATACCTTCAATATCCTATCAGCGAAATTTGCAACAACACTGTTCTTTGGACCTTTCCACCAGTCTGGAAATCCGCACAACTCGAAACATCCAGACTTCAAATGCCCAGTTTTGTCACAGTGAGAACAAAGCATGGAACTCTTCTTGCTAGTACCATCCTTATCTCTTCTTGTTTTCCCAAACTTGTTTCCTATCTTACCAGCATTGTTTGCGAAAGAAACATCTAGGGTTTCCCTAGCCCCCTTCCCATTAATTCGTTGCCTTTCTTCTTGAAGTATTATAGCATATGCAGAATCAAGACTGAGAAGGGTTTCTTCATGAGGAGATTACCCCTAATGTTCACAAATTCCTCACGCAAACCCAGCAGAAATTGAAACAGTTTTTGATTTTCAGAATGCTTAGCTATTTTCTCACTATAGCCGCAGACACAAGAAGTTATGTTGGTCATGGCAGAAATATCATCCCAAAGACTAGTAAGTTTAGTAAAGTATTCAGTAACGCTAGAATCTCCTTGCTCAATCCTAGACAGATCACGATTGAGTTCAAAAATTTTCGTACCGTCAACTTGGTCGAATCTTCGAATGAGGCGCCTCCACATATCGTATGAAGTTGAGCAGGAAACCAAACTGTCGCCGATGGTGGTCTCGACTGAAGCCAATCCAAGATCTTACCAAACCGTCACACCCTATCCCCGGCGTCGCGTCGACTCTTGGAGACTTTGGATCTCTTCAAAGATCCATCTATTAGCTTGATCTTGTTCTTGTTCTTGGCTAACAAGCATATCTCCACCTTCTTCTTCCAGTTTTGAAATCCTTTTTTGCCGTCGAACTTCACGGATGTGAGTTGCGCCCCAGGAGTCTCCGAATTCGACAAATAGTGGATCTGAGTCAATTCACCTTTTGTTTCTCTTTTTGTTGATGGTTTCTTCTTCCTCCGAATTAGAGTATTCTTCTTCATTTTCGGAAGATTCGTCCTCTCCTTCGCTCGACTGTGTCGACATTGAAATGAAAGGGGAAACCGTCACCGCTCTGATACCATGTGGGAGGACACGAAGAGCAATTGAGATCGAGGGAGAAAGATCACAGAGAAGTGATCGAGATCGAGACGAAGGAAGGAGAGAACCAGAGAGCGAGATGCGATGAAGAAGAGAGATTGTATTCTTGTAATTATCGAGGGTAAACCAGACTAGAGTATATACAGAGAATTGGAGCCGTTGATTAACGGGACTAACAACGGTAATTAAGCAACGACTAAACAAAGGAAAACAATTAATGAAAGGGAGGGATAAAAGAGTAAATGAGCAAATTGATTTCTAACATATTTGTGCGCGATAGTTAGAGCCTTGCGTTATTAAGTAATAATACGCGGCGTGTAACACCCCTAACTCCTAGGCCAGTGTTGGGGGTGTTACATAAATATTATAGATATATGGATTTTTCTCAACAACTCCATAAGTTTTTACTGAATAAATACTCTAAGATCGACATAATAAGTATATATCTTTTTATATATTTTTCTTTATTGCTCCACCCAATAAAATATTTTTACTGAAACTAAAATTTGGAAATTGATGTTTAAATTTGTTTTATTGAAACAAAATTTCAGAAATTGATGTTTAAATTTTTATGGATACTTTCATGTAAGTATTAATGAATGGAAAATTTATTTTAAATAAGTATATATATATTTGTACATTTAACAATAAAGTGAATTTCGGAAGTATCTAAATGTAAATTGTACATATATTATTAACTAATTAAATCTAGAAAGAAAAATTAGATAATGATTTTAAAAATATGATTATGGGATTAGGTGAAAACGTGGAAGAAGTTTTTTTTTTTATATGAGAAAGTTACTCTAATTAGTTTTGACTTAACTAAACAAAAAAAAAGATTAATGTAAAGGATGTAATTTTAAATAATAAATAAATATATTTAAATCATAAAATTATGTAGGTGTCAATGACTGCGTTTGGGGACAGCGTCCAGAAGGTGCGTCCACGTCTTCTTCCAATAGAAACGTAGTATGGCTTTGGCTTTACCATCATCTTCACATGCGTCTCCCATGTCCATGCGTTTGTATTCATTTACTGCGTTTTGGTGGTATATCTTCCCGCGTAATATTGTTGTTTTATCAACTGTCATTTTTTCATTTCTTTTTTTTTTATCAATATTTTTTTCAACTCTTTCGCCAATCGCTATCAACTATTTTGATGTATTTAATTAACATTGTACATTGGTCTAAATTTGTTTGGTTTTGTGCCTTAAATCTATTTATATACACTTAGGTATGAAATAATCATTTTCTTTAATTTTAGAGGAGAAAACTCTTTTAAAAAGTTGTACAGTTGTACAATCAGTAACATGTGTAAACTAACAGTTTTTAGTAAATGCAATATACAATTTACTAATTACAATAAAAATAACAGATTTTTAAAACCAACAGCAGGCTTCCACCAAACGCCCTAAATCAGCAGCTGACAGCTTCTACAAAACCATCAGCAGACAGCTTCTCAATTTCCAGCAGCAGGAACCAACAGCAGCACCCAACAGCTGTCCCCAAACGAACCCATTGTTTTCCATAAAAAGTTGATCCATAGTGGCCCGCACGCTATTTACTATCGCACCCCACATATGATGCCCCAAGTCCAGTGTCGATATAGTCTTCCATGTCTAGTTTGTAAATAAATATATAAGTGTTTGAAATACCCAAATATTAATTAATTTAATTAATAATGAATTAATTAAAAAAGTAATTAATGAGAATTAATAAATTTAGTATCCGTAAATAAGAAAAATAGAATACCATAATATTTAAATAAATCTTAAAAAGTCGTTAGGAAATATTAATGAAGCCTAAAACGACCTTAAAGGAGTTTAAAAAAATAAATGTAAATGAAAATAAAATTAATCATTTTTACATTGCAAAACGTGTCACAAATATTTTAGGAGTGAAGATGAGGTCTTAAATACCTTACGAGGTCATTTGGATAATTTTAGAGGTATTGGAAAATTGGCTAAGAAAACAGAATAAAAGACGTCGCGTTTTCTCCTGAAATGGTGAAACGTAAGCCAGTTAGAAATTTAATACTAATTAATAGAAGTAATAAATAAAATAGTAATTATTGTTTGGAAATATGAATTTGAATTCATAAAAAAGTTCGTCTCGTCAAATAGGACAACTGGTCACGAACGGTATGAAAAACAAGTATAAAACGAGCTAGAAACGACTTATATGGATAATATTAAAAAAAGAAAGTGGGCTGACCCGCCCAACATGAATGGGCCGGCCCAGTCAACCCTCTCCATTTCCAGTAACTAATCCCTAGCCCAACTCCCTCTTCAATTCCCTCATCTCTTGATTTTCTCGAGCATCTGAGTTGTGATTTTGCTGAGATTTTCCACGTCCCTGATGTTGAGTGTGTGTGGAATTTAGAGAAACCGTTTGAGTGCTACCTTTCTGTTGTTGATTCCATGTTTCAGTAGATAACAGATAAGAGAATAGCTGACTAGGTTACATGGCTTAGATCTAGTCATAATTTTTGAGACAAACGGCACTGTAATCAAACTCAGATCCTTAAGAACATAGCATTGGAATTCATGATCTGAAACGATATGGCCAGTTATAGCAAGAGAATCAACAAGAGATCTTGCTTTGTTGAAATATGTCATCATGTCTTTTGTAAGTTGTTTTTTCTGGAAGCTAATTGAAGTAGCAGATTTCCTGAGCATTGTTTTGAGCTGAGTAAGTATCAAGGAGATATGACCATACCTTAGATGAAGGTTCATGATTCAACCACCTAAGGCACCACGGCTTCGCTCAGAGGTAAGTAGAACCGCAATTATAATTGGTCTTGTTGTATCCAACGAGTGTATTCCGGATTGTTGGGAAAATACGGTGCGAGATGGAGACAAGAAGATAACAAAAGAAGACCCGAAAAATCGGTGGAGATGACACACGAAATTTTAACGAGGAAAACCTTGAATGTAGGGTAAAAAACCTCGGGATCGAAAGCACGATCCAAACCTTCACTTAACAATAATGGGATTACAATGGTGATCTTCTTCGAATAATATCGAAGGCTCTAGCTCTCAAATTTGTAGAAATAAAAAAGGGAACAAACAAGAATTAGAAAAAGAAGCTATAAACTCTTTCTTTTTCCTCTTTGTTTTTCCTCTCCTTTTACTCTCTTTGCACACTTGTGCAGCTTGTTTGATCCTCTCCTCAAGTTCTAAATGCTTGAACTTGGATGATGAAAAACAACTCAAGTTATGTGGGTATTTATAGGAAATGAAGTGTGGTAGTGAACATTAAGTTCAATGTGAAATGAACTTACCAAAGTCATAATAAGTGTACCACCTACCTTGAATTACATGTGCTTGATTAAGTTTTCAACCTTGGTAGGCTGCCAACTTAGGAGGAAAGTTCTAACAAATCTCCCCCTCCGACGAGTTGGGGAGCCATCACCCATCTCCAGCTCCATGGCAGCATCTTTCAAACTTAGTGACCGGAATGACCTTGGTCATCATGTCGGACCAGTTATCATCGGTGTGAACCTTCTCTAGATAGACTAGCTTCTTCTCAATCACATCCCGGATCCAATGATATCGAACTTCAATATGTTTTGTCCGAGAATGATAACTTGGATTCTTAGCTAGGTGAATAGCGCTTTGGTTATCACATCGAAGCTCATAGCGTTCTTGCTCATGGCCAAGTTCTTGCATGAAACCCTGCATCCATAACATCTCTTTGCACGCTTCTGTAGCGGCAATGTACTCTGCCTCGTGGTTGATAAAGCACACACATTTCTGAAGTCTCGACTGCCATGAAACAGCTCCCCCTGCAAAGGTAATCAGATAACCTGAGGTAGACTTCCGTGAGTCAACATCACCGGCGAGATCTGCATCTGTGTACCCTTCTAACACAGGTTCTCCTCTTCCGAAGCACAAACACCTCTTGGTAGTGCCTCGAAGATATCTAAAGATCCACTTGACCGCATTCCAATGCTCTTTGTCGGAATTAGATAGAAACCTACTAACAACTCCGACTGCATGAGCTAGGTCGGGACGTGTGCACACCATGGCATACATGAGACTACCCACCGCTGATGAATAGGGCACCTTCTCTATCATCATCTCCTGCGATGATCTCTGACTCGAACTTAACTTGAAGTGAGGAGCTAATGGCGTGCTTACTGGTTTTGATTTCTCCATGTTGAATCTTTCAAGAACCTTCTCTACATACTGTTCTTGAGATAACCACAATAACTTCTTTGACCGATCTCGAGTGATTGCCATGCCTAATATCTTCTTTGCTGGTCCTAAATCTTTCATAGCAAAGGATCCACTAAGCGCCTTCTTCAGGGCTGCTATTTTGGTTGCATCCTGGCCAATCACGAGCATATCATCTACATAAAGAAGTAGAATGATGAAGTCACCAGTTGAGTACTTCTTCATGAACACACAGTGATCAGTGACTGTCTTCTTGAAATTGTGTTTGATCATGAAAGACTCAAACTTTTTGTACCACTGTCTCGGTGCTTGTTTCAAGCCATAAAGGCTCTTGTTAAGCTTGCATACCAAATGTTCTTTCCCAGGGACTTCAAAACCTTCTGGTTGATCCATGTATATCTCTTCCTCTAAATCACCATGAAGGAACGCCGTCTTCACATCCATCTGCTCAAGGTCTCCAGGTCCAAGCAAGCGAGATGAATGTTTTACCACTGGAGAGAATATCTCCTCGAAGTCTATTCCTTTCTTCTGGCTGAATCCTTTCACAACTAGCCTGGCTTTATATCTTGGTTTTGAACCGTTATCTTCCGTCTTCAAGCGGTACACCCATCTATTTTTCAACGCTCGTCTGCCTTTGGGTAACTCTACCAGTCATACGTCTGATTCTCATGCAAGGATTGCATTTCCTCTTGCATGGCTTCCATCCAATCAGCATTATGCTCATCAGCAATTGCTTCCTCAAAAGATTCTGGCTCGCCTTCATCTGTAAGTGTCACATACTCATCAGATGGATATCTTGAGGTAGACCTCTCTCTCTGGTGGATCGTCTCAACTGAGGCTCCTCATGAAGGCCGTGCTCGGTAGGTACTTCATGGGTTTGTGTTGGCTCAGTTTCATCAACACCATGTTCTACTGGTGGAGTCTCATGATCATCGTTGGCATTGACATCTCCTAGTGCACCTTGATCATGGCTATGAACTACTGGTACAGGATCTTGGTTGGGGATAATGATGCTTGTGGCTTTGATGGGTTGCTCTCGATCCTTGGTTGTTTGATCTTCGAAGAAGACTACATCTCTACTTCTGACAATCTTCTTATCTTTAGGATCCCATAGCCGATACCCATCTCATCCTTTGGTGAACCAAGGTAGATACATTCCTTGGTCTTAGCATCCAACTTTGAGCGTTCATCTCTTGGAATGTGGACGAATGCTCGACACCCAAACACCTTGAAAGTGTTGTAGTTGACCTTCTCCCAGACCATATCTCCTCTGGAATCTCTCCGGACAATGGAACTGATGGTGAGCAGTTGATGATGTCTACTGCCGTCTTTACTGCTTCACCCCAGAAGTACTTGGCCAGTTTGGCATGTGACAACATACATCGAACTCTTTCAACAATAGTTCGGTTCATCCGCTCTGCTAAACCATTCAATTGTGGAGTCTTTGGTGGTGTCTTCTCAAGCCTAATACCTAGGCTCCTACAAAAAGTGTCAAAAGGGCCACGATATTCTCCCCCGTTGTCGGCACGAACACACTTCAACTTTTTACCGGTCTCACGCTCCACTTTGGCATGAAACTCCTTGAAGGTATCAAGTACCTGGTCCTTAGATCTCAACAGGTACAACCATACTTTTCTTGAGTGGTCATCAATGAAGGTGACAAAATATAATGCACCACCCAAAGATTTCTCTGTCATAGAGCACACATCAGTGTGCACTAATTCCAGTATGCTTCTTCTTCTACTTGGTCGGTAGGAAGTGTGGAAAGCAACTCTATTTTGTTTTCCAGCCAAACAGTCGGTGCATGGCTTCAGAGTTTCACCTTTAACGTTGGGAAGTAGTTGCTTGCGGGCGAGGATTTGCAATCCCTTCTCACCCATATGGCCGAGTCGCCGGTGCCATAACTCCAAATCTGCACCACTACTAGCTACATTACTCCCCCTTGCTCGGTTTACCATGCATTATGTAAAGAGAGCCTTGTTTTTGTGCGCGAGCAAATATCATATTTCCCATAGCAAGCTTCCACTTTCCACCTCCCGTTGCTGATCATATCGGCATCGTCAAGTTTACCGACTGACATAAGATTTAGACGCATGTCAGGGACATGTCTAACATCCTTCAATATCAATTTGCAGCCTGTGTTTGTTGTTACAATCTCGACATCTCCTTTGCCAATGATCTTGCTTTTTCCTTCATTTCCCATCTTCACAATTCCAAAGTCACTACTTTGGTAGTTTGAGAATAGATCTCGATTTGGGGAAACATGAAAGGATGCTCCAGAGTCAATGACCCATGAACAATCACCAAGAGCTAAATTTAGTGACTCGTCAATTTTGGTGATGAAGACCTCTCCATCATCCTTTGAAGCCACAGCTGTTGTTGATCTTTGTTCGGCTTGATCTTGATTGGTACTGCCTGCTTTCTGGTCTCGAATGAACTTACGACATTCGGATTTCTTGTGGCCCGGTTTGCCACAATAATAACATGTGAATCGGCTTCTTGACTTAGATCTCCCCTGAATCGATCGCCCTTATGTCCGCGACCTTTATTCCGTTGCTCATTTCTCCACGATTTCAGCAACGTTCGCCTCTTCTGTATTGTGGAGAACCACGTTCTTTTCTCCTAGCCTCTTCATTAAGAAGGCTATCGTGACGTGTCCAAGGTAATTTTACCTTCAGGGGCTGAATTGCTGAGAGTGACCACCAAGGTATCCCAGCTCTCTGGAAGAGAACTGAGAAGTAACAATGCTTGCAGCTCTTCATCGATCGTCATGACACCTTCGCTAACTTGTTGACGAGCCCTTTGAAGTTGTTCAAATGCTCGATCATGCTTTGGCCATCTTTGTATTCAAGCTTTACTAGTTGTCTGACTAGAAAAGCCTTATTGCGTGGCGTTTTCTTTTGTATCATCGTCTCAAGTTTCTCCCATAACTCATAAGCATTAGTGTAGGAAGAAACATGCTCGAACAAACTTTTGTCGATGAATTTTCTGATGAGAGCCACCGCCTTCCGGTTTAGTAGTTTCCACTCCTCATCAGTTTTGGCTCCGGTCTTCTCTTTCTTCAAGATCGGCTCATGCAGATCTTTGCAGTACAAGTGGTCCTCCATCATGGGCTTCCAGTAGGAGAAGTTGTCTGCCGTTAGTTTGAACATATCTCCATCATGGGCAACAACGTTTTCTTTCTCCATCTCGTTTTGCGGAATCTCGACCAAAACTTTCTTTTCTGATGTGGAAGATCAGCTTAGCTGCAACCACAGAGCATACTAAGAGAGTCTGGCTCTGATACCAGTCTGTTGGGAAAATATGGTGCGAGATGGAGACAAGAAAGATAAACAAGAGACCCGAAAAATCGGTGGAGATGACACACGAATTTTAACGAGGAAAACCCCTTGAATGTAGGGTAAAAACCTCGGGATCGAAAGCACCGATCCAACCTTCCACTATAACAATAATGGGATTACAATGGTGATCTTCTTCGAATAAATATCGAAGGCTCTAGCTCTCAAATTTGTAGAAATAAAAAAAGGAAACAAACAAGAATTAGAAAAAGAAGCTATAAACTCTTTCTTTTTCCTCTTTGTTTTTCTCTCCTTTTACTCTCTTTGCACACTTGTGCAGCTTGTTGATCCTCTCCTCAAGTTCTAAATGCTTGAACTGGATGATGAAAAACAACTCAAGTTATGTGGGTATTTATAGGAAATGAAGTGTGATAGTGAAACATTAAGTTCAATGTGAAATGAACTTACCAAAGTCATAATAAGTGTACCACCTACCTTGAATTACATGTGCTTGATTAAGTTTTCAACCTTGGTAGGCTGCCAACTTAGGAGGAAAGTTCTAACAAAAACATACTCCTCCGTCCTAATTGACCGTCGTGTTTATCATTTGGACATGTCATTTGACTTCAATTTTTAACTATAAGATAAATTAAATTTGAAATTTAGTTTTGCATATGATTCCTTACAGAATAACTATATGTTACAATTTAGTTTTATAAATTATTTTATCTATATGCTTAATATTGAAGTGGAAAAACGTGCCATCAAGCAAACAGACGGTCAATTCAGGACGGAGGGAGTACCAGGTAAGATGTTTGCTGGAAGAAAGGCTATTTGACAGTTTCTTTATTGGTCATCGTGTAACACATCTACTAGCTTATTTTAGGTGGAGGGAATTTCCTTATTCGATACACACATATTTAAACCAAAAGGACATTAAGGGCGTCCACAATAAGAGTTTTTTACACGGTTATATATGTGAAGAAATTAAAAATGTTCTACAATGGTGTGGATTTCACTCATTTTCTCTCTCCAAGGTTCTTAATTAAGAACCCCACTTTTTATGGCACAATGGACCCCACTTATGTGTATCTCTCTTTTCTATTTTCTCTCTCACACCTAAATAGTGATAGTTTATTGGTTGTTCATTAAGAGATGAAAGATTAAGAAACTTTGTTATTGTAATGAATAGAGTTCTTAAGTAATAAAATATAATTTTTAGATGACATGACACCTAGGTATGTGCTAAGAAACTTAAGGACATCCACAATGGTGTGGAATCCACTCCAAATTAATAAAACAAAAAGATAAAATATGACATGGAGGAGAGAAGTTGTGTGAGAGTTTCTTAACTAAGAACCCCCAAAAGTGGGTGTCTTATAGCAAAAGAGGGGAGAGATTGTGAGGAGATGAGTAAAATATTATTATTTTGAGAGTGGAATTCACTCTTGTTATTGGATTCCACCCACCAATAAATATTATTTTTATCTTCTCTCACAATCTCTCTCTTACTTACCTAGGTTCTCTAAAAAGATGTGTTCTTATTTAAGAACCCCTCTCACATCCTCTCTCCTCCACCTCATTAAGATCATTCTAAAATAATGAATAGTTATAACTTTCCAAAATATTTGTTAATGATTTTGGAAAAATAGTTGTTCAACATCCTTGGGATGAAACTGACTTTCCACATATATTATAATTTGACTTCAACTTTTTTATGAACATGATTTTTTTATCAGAACACTTGTTGACATACAAAACTAACACTAAACTCTTAAGTAATTTCTACTTTTGTAGTCGCTTCAGAATTTAACCACAAAACCCCATTGACAACTAGATAAGTTATTTGTTAGTGTTAATTTCAAGAAGTTATAGTCTCGTAAGGCTGATATTGAAAATACCAGAATTTTAACATTTACATATAAAAATTCAGTCGTTAAGGAAAAAATGATAACTAGGAAGATGAAAACATAGTATAAAAAGCTACAATATTATCAACTTCGAGTTTATGATGTCTATTTTTAGCACGTGGATTTTTGGTAAACTTGAGCTAGAAATTGTAAAAATAGATAATTAGACTATTACTTAAAAAAATTATTGAATAAACGTAAATTAAAAATGTAAATATGTAATAAAACATGTATTAATACTGTAATATTTTGTATAGAATATGAGTCGACAACAGAAAACTCTCAGCGTGCGATCGTGCAGTCGTCCCGCGTACAATTTGGGAGCGGCCGTATGAGTTTGCACCCAGTCAGCAGCTGACTCAGTTGTTGACTGGGTTACTTTTTATTATATTAACTTTAAATTTTGTATCTTTTAAATATAAGTCCAAAATGTAAAAAAATTATACCATTGTTCATCTAAATTCAAACTCTTCAAAACAAGACCAACATGGATATGTTTTAAGAACTTTAAAATTTATATTAATTACATGTATATATCTATATATCAATGAGACTTATGATTCATAACATCATTTTAGTGTATCTTAATAAATTTTATGAATCATAATATCAAAATTAATGAATCATATCTTCATTTAGTGTATCATCGCAAACATATAAAAATAAAAAAATTTACACAATAATACAACACAAAATAATATTTGATATGTATGAAAAATATACGATTCGCCATGAGGTTTAAAATCACCATACAATAATAATAATACACTACAAAACAATAATAATTTTTTTTCGGTTCCGAAGTTTGTTATCTAATTCCCACTTATTAGTATCATAATATCAATTTAATGAACACAATATCAAAATTAATGAATCATATCTTCATTTTAGTGTATCATCGCAAACATATAAGAATAAAAAATTTACACAATAATACAACTCAAAATAATATTTAGTATGTATGAAAAATACGTGATTTGTCATATAAGTTTTAAAATACTCCATACAACAATAAATAATACACTACAAACAATAACGATTTTAAATACACCATACAACAATAATGATTTTTTCGGTTCCAAGTTTATTATCTAATTCACCACTTATTAGTTAATGAATCATAATATCAATTTAATGATCATAACATCAAAATTAATGAATCATATCATTTTAGTGTATCATCATACACGTTAAAATAGTTTTTTTTCAAAGTTATTAAAACATATCCATGTCTGGTCTTGTTTTGAAGAGCTTGAATTTAGATGAACAGTAGTATAATTTTTTTCATTTTTGGACTATATATTAAAAGTTACAAGCATTTAAATTTAAAAAAATTTTAGTAAAAGACGTAAATCAAAAAGACAATCCAGTCAACAACTGACTGGGACTACCAAATCAATGTCCCTCTCCTACCTCCGGTGCGGCGCAGCACCATCGAATGTGCCATGGACAATATAGTTTGCCAATTCCTTTACAACTATCCATACAGATTTCATTCATGTTTGACCATATTTTTCCAATACGTACGTAGTTATCCTAATGTGATGGTGAGTAAATAAATTCTACAGTTACTGATGAATATTTTATCCCGGAAATGACCACAAAATCAATTGAACATTTTCCAGGAATAAAGTAGAAGTTCATATTCGAATTCGAGGGCGGAAAAGGGCAATCTTGGTGGACAAACTTAAGCAGCTTCTCAAACAGGAATACTTTTGCAAAAAGGGACACGGTGACGTTTTGAGAACAGGGAAAAAAAAAGGCATAGAAAATCGCAGAATTTTCTCCACGACGGACCATCTCTCCACTCATCCGTCACATTTCTTCCGGAGCCTTGATCGATCGACCCGACAACGTGCAATCTGAATTCTCGGAGACAGACAGAGCACTTACCCGACACCACCGCCACCTTCACCTATCACCCACCACTACTATCACCACCAGCCCCACCTCCTTCTCCCGTAAAGCAACCGAGTCCGAGATCGTATTTCAAAATCTCCTCCGTCTCCGCTTCTACTTCTCTCTGCTTTGACACGTTCGTCTCCCCCAGCTAACTATTCCTCTGTAATTGCGAAAAAATTTCAGCTCCAGTAGCAGGTGAAATTCTCCTCCTTCCCGCCTCCCTTCTCCGCCATATGGATCATCATGAATTTCTGGGTGTTCAAATTTTGTAATTTAGTGGATAATGCTTTTGGGTTTTGTTTTGCTTTGGTTTCTCGTACGGAATTTCGTTTTAGTTTTCGTATTTGACCTTAACGTACGAATGCTCTGAATTGTTCTGACGTGTAATTCATGTGGTCAATGCAAGCCAAAAAGACATAGTAATGTTTTTCTGTCACAGAGTTTAGTTCGTCTAAATTCAAGTGCAGATCCGTGTCATTGTCCATTCCTTGATCATGCGTAAATGATTTTTGGGTAATTGGCATGTCGGTCCACCAACGGACCCAATTGGGCTACCAGTCTACCATTCAGATTGTAGGAAGAGTCCTAGCACAGTCTAGTCTACAAAGTAGGCCAGTTCTTTCCTTTTCTGAATACAACACCTACATCCCCCTCCCTCTCCATGCCGGTGAAATTTGAGTATGCTTATAAGCTGCTTGCTTATAATGGACACCTGGGATTCAGGTGTTAAGTGATGAATTAGAGATTGATCTCTGATCATTGTCGTGATTCGTAATGTGTATATATATACGCACAGTAGTATTAGTTGACGTTTTCTGTCACTGCAGGTCTGCTCATGGATTGGAGATCTTGATTCAACTAGCATGTAAGGTAGTAGAAAATGATAGGCTCTGTCGGACTGATTATTGGGATTTCAATTGGTCTAGTCATTGGGGTTCTCCTAGCCATATCTGGGCTGCTTTGCTTCAGGTATCAGATGAAGCACATACAAGTTAGGATTAGCAGTTCTAGGAGGGCGGCTACTGTTCCTATTCGTATCAATGGGGTGGACACTTGTACAGTGCTATCAGACTCTACCCTTGGTCCTGAATCACCCTCAAGTGTGGATAAAAATA
>CM041783.1:28894276-28925176 GCA_023374045.1 Limonium bicolor | reverse complement strand
TCCATTTCGTGACTCCACATGAAGAAGAAGACAAGCCAAGTAGCATTGAAAAATCAAAGGAATATACTCACCTTTTCTTACCTTGTCTTCTAGCCAAAATAATTGTCTTTCCAACTCTTGCTTAGTCACACCACATGGCCGGTTTTCATGCTGGAAAGGAGGCATTTATTGAGCCAATAATCAAGGTAATAAACTAAGGAAAAAGAATTGTCAATTGACATTAAAAATTTGACAAAACAAAATCAATTTCCAAATGCTTCTTTCATTTACGTGAGTGAGCTTCATTTCCCTCCTTGCACAATTCTTGCACGGTTTGGTAAGCTCTCTCCTCTCCTTCTAGCTTCATCTTCTTCCTTTGAAGCTCTTAAGTCCATTAATGGAGTTTTAACTTCTATCTTCATCTTTAAGGTAAATTCCTAGCATTTCTTGGCAAGTTGAAGCAAAACTCTTCCTAGCATATCAAGGTGGGTTCGGCCACATTTAGTTCTCCAAGGAGATTGTCCAAACCAACATTAAACCAAGGAGCATCTCAAGTTAGGTTTTAAAGCTTGAAAATCCTTAAAGCACATTTTTATGTGTAACCAAGTTCTACCTCTTCTAAGTCTCTTTTCTTCTTCATTTTGATGAAGGAAAACTTGTTCTTCACCTACCTTAGGAGTGCCGAAATTATAAGGAGCAAAGTCTAAGGTAAAGTCTTGTAAAACTACTTCCAAATCTACTTAAGATCTTTATTCAAGATCTAACTCCTAAACACCTTCACCTCTTGCATAAAACCGAAGAGGAGCATCAAGTTTACCTAGGAGAAAGCTTGGAGATTCAAGAAGAAGTTCAAGCACTTAACCACCTTTGTTAAGAAGTAAGTTTACTAAGTAAATCCTTATATTATAAGCTTTGTTAAGCTTCTAAAAATTGTAAAAAATTATGTACACCACTTAGGTTAAATAATACCGAAGCTATATGGTTTTATATGCCAAAAATATAACCTATAACATATAAGGAAAATATTTACCTTAAGACACATTTTTGTGTCACAAATTTTAGTTATGATTATATATCATTTTATGCCGAATTATCAAGGGCAAAAGTTCTTTATTTTGAGCTTAGAAATTATGTAAGACATTACAATAATTTATACATGAGTTATATAACTCCTATGAATTTATTTATAATTATCAAGACATATAAATCCACTTTTATATACTATATGGTCCCCAAATAAATATGGCCGAATGGTTTATGTGTTAAATGGATTTTAATGAGCTACTTAGGTATATAAATTTATATCATAAAGTTTGGTGAGTTAAGAATATTCTATTAGTGTCTAAATGACTAATTAATTAAGTTATGTGGGTTAAATGTAATTTTTACAAAGTTTAGTGTACTTGTATTAAAAACCGAGAGCTAAAGGGCTGTTTGGTGTAATTATAATATAATATAAGGTTAGGAATTAAGTTTAAGAATTTTAGATAATTTAAACAAGCTTTGAAATAACTTTTTATAAAGTTTTGGGCTATTATGTAATTTATAAAAGTTGCTATGAAAGTTTAGAATATATTAGTGGGCGAATTCATAATTAAGAGAATCATTGAGTTCACTTTCGAAATTTTGAAGGATTAAATATTTAGGCTTTAGATTATAAGTTATTAAGATACTAATATAAAGTTTTGGGGTGAAAATGTAATTGATGGAAAGTTCAAGACCAAAGCCGAATTCTTTGGGGTTAGTTTGGTAATTTAAGAATTTATATATATATATTCGGCATTTATGGAGAATTAAAATTAAAACTATAAGTTTATAAGGCATTATGCAAAGTTTATAAGGTTTTGTGGTTAAATTGTAATTATGGGAAATAAAATATCATTGCCGAGAATTTAAGGGGCTAAGTTGTTATTTTTGAAAGTTATAGTACTTAAAAGCTATATACCAAAATATTAGTGTGACTATGTAATTTAGCTAAATAAGAAGTTAAAACTCTATAATATAATGAGATTAGAATTTAAATATAAAGTTTATGAATTAATGTGGTTGATTTATAAATAACCGAAATATAAGGGTAATGATTTAGATTTAAATAAATATAGGTCCTATATGGATATTTCGAGGAATTAGAAGAAAGAATTTTAATTAAAGGAATTATGGAATTAGAACTATGGCTTATGCAGTTATAAGGAAGTTAAAAAAAACAATAAGTATTGTTTATGACTAAAAGGAATAAGGAGATTATAAGAATATTATGTCATTGTAAGACATTTAAATATAGTTAAGAAAATTATAAGTTGTTATGTCACTTAGACAATTAAAAAACAACAAATATAGTACATGAATATATGAATACATATAGTACATTAAAGGATTTATAAATAGATCAAAAAGGAATAACAAATAAGTTATACATTAAATCATGAGGTAATTAAAAGAAATAAACCTCAAATGAAATAACAAATAAGAGATTTGTTGAAAGATCCAATAGGATCATTATATAAGGGAAACATAAATTAACCCTCTCAGTTAATCCTATTCTAGGACTTTGTTTGACCAGACGTTGACCGGGAATTAAACAAGTACAGTCTACGGTGAACGGTATGGGATTCTTGCAACCTGTTTTCTAACGGATTACACTGGCTTGTGTGCTATCTGTTGTTTGAAATAACGACCAAGATAATTAATGTAAACTGTTGTTTTACTCTTGCACACTGTGGTATTATTTTATGTGCGTGAATGTTGCTGACTACATCGTGTATGTCCCACGCATACAAACACTACTATACCAGTGGATTAAATACCTGCGTTTCAGTATACCGAGGACTTGTACTCAAGTCTCTCACTAACTTCAGTTTATAACAAACGTCATTATCCTAAACGTGATAATTGACAATACACATTGTGTTCTTGTTTAACGTCTTTATATGACACTTAACAACTCTATACTACGAGAATGAGGAGCCCAGTTGGATCTGGCCATGCATGCTACAGGAGTTGTACCTGTCTCAGGTCGTCTCCTATCTACGTCGCGACGGAACATTCAGTTGGGAGGAAGACTTTATTCCTTCCGGGATTCAAATGCCCTTCAGTTCGAGGAAGACTTTATTCCTCTAGTGGGTTCTTATTTCCCACGCCATTCAGTTCAGGGTTTAACTACGTTATCTCCTGGGGTTTTTATACCCAACCTTTCTTTATAACGAGGTCACTATACCTCCACTATTTCAGATATTCAGTTATAACGGCCAGTCCCATTGTGTGGACCGACTATCAGTAAAGAATTTCAGTTCAGCTAACTTGACCTTCTGTGTCTTGTTCTATGTGACATTATTGTCCTTGTTTGGATACTTGTTATCATCAGATTATGCTTGTTTACAGCTTTATTAAAATGAACTGCATGTGTTCGACAAGTAGTTGGTGTGGCCCGGTAGACGATGGGCTGCACGTTTTCCATACCAGCATTGTTTGCTGAGCCCCTTTGGGGGCACCCCCATTTTTCAGGTACCTGAAGTTTAAGAAGATCACCACACTGAGTGTAGGTGGGGTAGACCAAGCTTTGGGAGTCTACTATTAGAATTATTTTATTTCAGTATTCTACTTTGAGTTTGATTCCTAGTATCTCGGGTTGTATCTGTATTCCAGACCGTGACATTTGAGGATTGTATTTGGACTTAGCCTTGTTGGTCAAGGGTGGCCAACGGCATTGTAATACCGCCCGGTTGTTGTATTTATTTCCGCTGCAGTTGTATTTTATTTGGGAGTGATCGCCGTTCAGTTTATTGGATTTCGGGTTGGGGTATTACAGCTACACTAGCGAATTCCCAAAACAGAACTAAAACTGATATATTGACCAAATAAACGATTACAACATGTCTTTACAATACACAGGCGGAAGCCAAACTGAAATACAATGTACAATCTAATTACAACAGGGCTCCATGGCCAAACAAACTGAAATACAGAGCTCAGAAGCCAAGACAGAAAGTTGAAACTGAATCTCCAAGCATGAACTAAAACCTGCAAATCAGACGGAGATAGGGGTGAGCCAAACTATAGCTCAGCAGGTGATAAACTTCATCAGCTGAGCACGCTCAAAACAGATACTGAACATACATATACTTATACATATACAGAAGCGCTTAGCCAGAGCGAAATCAGAGTCAAAGCGGAAGACTTTCAAATAGGCAGAAGTCTAAAACAGAAGAGGCTAAGCAGTGACCAAAATAGGTACGCAATAACAGAAGATAAACTGAAGCTGAAGTCTTAGCGAAATCAGAAGCTTAACAACTGACGCTAAGCACACAGCAGACCGTCTCAAACCAAATACAGATAGAGTAGACGAAGCAGAACGCTTAATAAGCAGAAATACTCAGTAGACAGAAAGCACACAGCAGTCCGTCGACGTTTGAAAACAGACAGAGCAGACAGAAGCAGAACACTCAGTAAACCAGAGGCCTTCAGAAGACAGAAAGCACGTAGCAGTCTGTCAGAAATCAGAAACAGTCAGAGCTAACAGAAAACAGAATTCTTAACAATCAGAAGTGGGACACTAGCACCAAGCATAACACTCAGAAAGGGTCGAAGACCCATGGATCTAACAGATCCCTCGACAACGCAGAAATGACCCGAAGGCCAAAGGGTTCGTCAACCCCACATAACAGATTGGGCATGACCCACACTCAGAATGACGTCTACATGGTATACCACGGAATAGCTTGACCCAGCCATTCACGGCTCAGAGACAAAGTAACTAGGTCCCAAAACAGAGGCTTAATCCAAACAGATTGAAGCTTAATACAGAGCAGAGCGGAAGTCTTAACCAGATCAGAACAGAAAGTGAAAGCTTAGCAAAATCAGAGAAGGAGCTTACCAACGGAAAGCCTTAGCAAAACATATGTCGTAACCCGACTAGTAAATACGAAAGCAAAACTGAAGTCAGAGGTTGAATCACATTTTCAGAGCAAATTAGAGATCAAAGGCTTATCAGAGACCTTAAAATCAGGAAACATTTAAACACATGCTAAAACACATGGAAACAGACAGTACTCGGAAAGAGGAATCCAACGCCATAAACGGCACTCAAAACGGAGCTCAGACGAAAAAGTTATGGTCAAAACAGTGTGCAGTCCGAACTTGTGTCCTAACTTTGAAGTTAGGACGCAAGTCGAATTAAAACAGGTTGAAGAATACACAGTGTCCGAACTTCAATGTTCGGACTGAAGTTCGGACTGTTTCCGAAAAAGAACCCGTGGTGAAGTCCGAACGTCGAAGTTCGGTTAATTTCAGAAAACAGGGGTGTCCGAACTTGTGTCCTAGCTTCGAAGCTCGGACACAAGTCGAAGCGAAAACAGAGATGAAAAACAAGCTGTCCGAACTTCGAAGTTCGGACTGAAGTTCGGACAGTTTTTCGGAAAACTTACGTGGTGAAGTCCGAGCTTCGAAGCTCGGTTTGATTTCAGAAAATAGAGGTGTCCGAACTTCAAAGTTCGGACAGAAGTTCGGACACCTCAAAAGCTCGAAAAAAAAAAATAAAACGCAACAGAGACCTGTCCGAACTTCCAAGTTCGGACGAAAGTTCGGACAAGTCACAGAAATCAGCAAACAGAAGCGGATTTAACACGAACAGAAGCACAAAACTCATTCTAATCAACACACACATTTACAAAACAACCTTGGGGGTTTAATCCAATGAAAAGGCATTAAATCAGACATAATTCAAACACAACACGAAGTCAATAAAGCGATTCAATTGCAGAATCTCAAACTCTTAAATCAGAAGCACTCAGAGTTCGCAAAACAGAAGGGAATCACAGAGGTAGATTCGCCATTGTCAAAATATACTTATATATCAACATACACAAAACAAAATAAATCCCACGGGTTGTAACGCATCAAAACGCAAATCCGGAACACACACAAAATTACACAAATCAGAAACCACACAAACATATACGGAAAACAACGGAACCAAAACCCCCGTGGGTGAACGCGCACAACCGAATCCATCTACCACCTACCTCACATCCGACGCAAAGCCATCTCTGCGGACTCTACGAATCGCCTTCCCGAATCTCCAGTCAAATGACAATCCCTCGAATTGAACCGCTCCCAAAATACAAAATCAGAATTAGAAAAGAGAAGAGGAAGCCTTAATGGAGAAGAGAACCAATCTACAATCCAACCTGATTGACGACTGACGGACGAACGCAATTCCATCTACAAACCTCTAGCGATTACAATTGAAAGGAATTGAAGAAGAGGATGAGCAAAGGGATGAGGGGAGATTGAGCAAAGGGAGGAGAAGTTGAGAGCGATGGAACTGTCGTGAATAGACGTCAGACAAGTGGAAGGAGAAAAATAACGTGAATAGAAGTTTGAGAGAGGAAGAGAATAAATTAAAGAATTCAGGAGTCCCTTCCTAACAAATAAATAAATAATAATAGAAGCATGCTATTTCTAATTCTCCTTCCTCAAGCTATGACAATAATATTTAAGGAATGTCATAAACACGCTAGTATAAGATACAAATTAATCCGAACTCCCTTTGCGAATCAGAAGGAATATGATAAAATAAAAAAAAATCTGGGGCATAACAACATACCCCCCTTAAAAAGAATTTCGTCCTCGAAATTCGACGAAACCCAGAATACTAGCAGATGCACTTCCGGTGCAGGAACACTACGAACACGAACAAGGAGTTAACACTCAGAACAGAATGCACTGTTGATTGATTGACAGAAGGACCAGAAGAAGACCACTAATACATAGCTCCAAGGCACAGAAGGGAACACTCACAAGGCTAACACTCAGAATGCACTAGCTGATTGACTGACAGAAGGACAGACAGAAGAGTACTAACTCCTAGCTTTGTGGCACAGAAGGGAATGGTCACAAAGCTAACACTCAGAATACACACGCTGACTCACTGACAGAGGAAGCAAAGCAGATGATCACAAAAGCTTAGCGCAAGGCACAGATAGAACACTCACTCATTTCAGAAGCTCCAACCTCGAAGAGCTAACACTCCAGTTTACTGGTCGACTCACTGATAGAAGAGGCGGAACAAAAGATCGATAGCTCTCAGCCCAAAAGCACAGGAATTCTCAGAAGTCGTCCTAACCCAAGGACCAAGCACACTCACAAGCTCACACCTGAACACAACATAGAACATACAATCCAAGCACATAACCCAAGCCCACAACTGAAGCACACATCACTGGCAAACCAGAACTCACATTCGGTCATCCTTTCCCAAAGGACCCGACTCCCTCAGACCCAGACTTAGACTCAAACACAGCAAATACACTGACAGACACTACGCTTCCGCTGTGCTACTCTGATAGTGGACAGCCACAGAGCAGACACACTCAACAGACTCCAGGCAGCAATCAAGTCACGTAACAGATAGCAGACAATTCACGCAGCAGGTAACACATAGCAGTTAGCAGGCAAGACACGGAAGCGTAGTCATGCAGACGACCACAAATCCCAACGAAAACCAAACCTAGCTCTGATACCACTAAATGTAACGACCCCAAAACCACCCTGGTTGAGAGACCGTTACACGCCGCGCGCTTATTACCTAAGACACGCAAGGCTACACTAGCGAATTCCCAAAACAGAACTAAAACTGATATATTGACCAAATAAACGATTACAACATGTCTTTACAATACACAGGCGGAAGCCAAACTGAAATACAATGTACAATCTAATTACAACAGGGCTCCATGGCCAAACAAACTGAAATACAGAGCTCAGAAGCCAAGACAGAAAGTTGAAACTGAATCTCCAAGCATGAACTAAAACCTGCAAATCAGACGGAGATAGGGGTGAGCCAAACTATAGCTCAGCAGGTGATAAACTTCATCAGCTGAGCACGCTCAAAACAGATACTGAACATACATATACTTATACATATACAGAAGCGCTTAGCCAGAGCGAAATCAGAGTCAAAGCGGAAGACTTTCAAATAGGCAGAAGTCTAAAACAGAAGAGGCTAAGCAGTGACCAAAATAGGTACGCAATAACAGAAGAAACTGAAGCTGAAGTCTTAGCGAAATCAGAAGCTTAACAACTGACGGTAAGCACACAACAGACCGTCTCAAACCAAATACAGATAGAGTAGACGAAGCAGAACGCTTAATAAGCAGAAATACTCAGCAGACAGAAAGCACACAGCAGTCCGTCGACGTTTGAAAACAGACAGAGCAGACAGAAGCAGAACACTCAGTAAACCAGAGGCCTTCAGAAGACAGAAAGCACGTAGCAGTCTGTCAGAAATCAGAAACAGTCAGAGCTAACAGAAAACAGAACTCTTAACAATCAGAAGTGGGACACTAGCACCAAGCATAACACTCAGAAAGGGTCGAAGACCCATGGATCTAACAGATCCCTCGACAACGCAGAAATGACCCGAAGGCCAAAGGGTTCGTCAACCCCACATAACAGATTGGGCATGACCCACACTCAGAATGACGTCTACATGGTATACCACGGAATAGCTCGACCCAGCCATTCACGGCTCAGAGACAAAGTAACTAGGTCCCAAAATAGAGGCTTAATCCAAACAGATTGAAGCTTAATACAGAGCAGAGCGGAAGTCTTAACCAGATCAGAACAGAAAGCGAAAGCTTAGCAAAATCAGAGAAGGAGCTTACCAACGGAAAGCCTTAGCAAAACAGATGTCGTAACCCGACTAGTAAATACGAAAGCAAAACTGAAGTCAGAGGTTGAATCACATTTTCAGAGCAAATTAGAGATCAAAGGCTTATCAGAGACCTTAAAATCAGGAAACATTTAAACACATGCTAAAACACATGGAAACAGATAGTACTCGGAAGAGGAATCCAACGCCATAAACGGCACTCAAAACGGAGCTCAGACGAAGAAGTTATGGTCAAAACAGTGTGCAGTCCGAACTTGTGTCCTAACTTCGAAGTTAGGACGCAAGTCGAATTAAAACAGGTTGAAGAATACACAGTGTCCGAACTTCAATGTTCGGACTGAAGTTCGGACCGTTTCCGAAAAAGAACCCGTGGTGAAGTCCGAACGTCAAAGTTCGGTGAATTTCAGAAAACAGGGGTGTCCGAACTTGTGTCCTAGATTCGAAGCTCGGACACAAGTCGAAGCGAAAACAGAGAGGAAAAACAAGCTGTCCGAACTTCGAAGTTCGGACAGTTTTTCGGAAAACTTACGTGGTGAAGTCCGAGCTTCGAAGCTCGGTTTGATTTCAGAAAATAGAGTTGTCCGAACTTCAAAGTTCGGACAGAAGTTCGGACACCTCAAAAGCTCGAAAAAAAATAAAACGCAACAGAGACCTGTCCGAACTTCCAAGTTCGGACGAAAGTTCGGACAAGTCACAGAAATCAGCAAACAGAAGCGGATTTAACACGAACAGAAGCACAAAACTCATTCAAATCAACACACACATTTACAAAACAACCTTGGGGGTTTAATCCAATGAAAAGGCATTAAATCAGACATAATTCAAACACAACACGAAGTCAATAAAGCGATTCAATTGCATAATCTCAAACTCTTAAATCAGAAGCACTCAGAGTTCGCAAAACAGAAGGGAATCACAGAGGTAGATTCGCCATTGTCAAAATATACTTATATATCAACATACACAAAACAAAATAAATCCCACGGGGTTGTAACGCATCAAAACGCAAATCCGGAACACACACAAAATTACACAAATCAGAAACCACACAAACATATACGGAAAACAACGGAACCAAAACCCCCGTGGGTGAACGCGCACAACCGAATC
This sequence comes from Limonium bicolor, assembly GCA_023374045.1. Taxonomy (NCBI): domain Eukaryota; kingdom Viridiplantae; phylum Streptophyta; class Magnoliopsida; order Caryophyllales; family Plumbaginaceae; genus Limonium; species Limonium bicolor. The sequence continues at coordinate 28,915,419 of CM041783.1, read as the reverse complement.
CATCTACCACCTACCTCACATCCGACGCTAAGCCATCTCTGCGGACTCTACGAATCGCCTTCCCGAATCTCCAGTCAAATGACAATCCCTCGAATTGAACCGCTCCTAAAATACAAAATCAGAATTAGAAAAGAGAAGAGGAAGCCTTAATGGAGAAGAGAACCAATCTACAATCCAACCTGATTGACGACTGACGGACGAACGCAATTCCATCTACAAACCTCTAGTGATTACAATTGAAAGGAATTGAAGAAGAGGATGAGCAAAGGGATGAGGGGAGATTGAGCAAAGGGAGGAGAAGTTGAGAGCGATGGAACTGTCGTGAATAGACGTCAGACAAGTGGAAGGAGAAAAATAACGTGAATAGAAGTTTGAGAGAGGAAGAGAATAAATTAAAGAATTCAGGAGTCCCTTCCTAACAAATAAATAAATAATAATAGAAGCATGCTATTTCTAATTCTCCTTCCTCAAGCTATGACAATAATATTTAAGGAATGTCATAAACACTCTAGTATATGATACAAATTAATCCGAACTCCCTTTGCGAATCAGAAGGAATATGATAAAATAATAAAAAAAAAATCTGGGGCATAACAGTTTCCTAGTTCGACACGATCAAAGGATCAGAATCTATGCGTCTCTTATTTCTCCTTTTGGTTCTTTCATCCTCTGATTATGAGAAATCCTCTTCCTTCTCTTCTGTAACATCGTCTTCCCCTTCACTTGAGTTAGGTTGAGATGACATTGCTATGACGGAATTCACAGGAAAACGTTACTGCTCTGATACCATGTTTAAGGAGCGAAGAGAAAGGAAATCGAGAATCTGGAAAGAGATTAGTATGATTATTGATGATCAAAGATACAACTTGACAAGGGTATATATACATGAAATACCCCAAAATAAATTAGGGTGATTAAATTACTCTAATTCGATATTGAGGGCCTATTAGTGCCTAATGAATTTTGATAAAAAGAATAAATCCAAAAGAAAAGAGAAAACGCTTAAAAAGCGTAAAACGCTAAATTGAGCGTTATGAGACCATAGGAGATGCATTGAGCTTTCAAAATGAATTTCCAAAATGATTTTGGCAAATGATTTTCTTCAAACTTGAGAATGGGAATCGGTTTTGAAACCGCTCCCGGCGCGATGGATCTTCCATGATAGGCACGGGTATCCGGTTGAACCTGGAGGTGAAGCTAGTTGTGAGTCGGGGAGTGTGAATAGTTTGAAACCAATACAACGGCTAGCAGGGACTAAGTGACCTGTAGGACGTTTGTAGTGTGTGTTTTGTATTTGTCCAAGGGCCGCCAGATATGTGTAGTCCGGTCAGGGAAGAATACGAAATACCCTTAAATTAATTTAAAATTAATTTAGGGGCTTTCTTTATTAAAACCGTAAATAATACCATTAATTATTATATATAGTATGGAATGGTGAATAAATCATTATATCCTTATATGGAGTTATGGAATTAAATCAATGGGATTTCTCCCATTTAATCCTTAAGAAAACTATTAAATATTGGATTACCCTATATTATCTATAGGTATCACGAATTTTAATAATAAGATTTATAAGTCAATAAATCTTGGAAAATTTCTAAACACTCCAAGTATATATAAAGATTTTAGAAAGAGTTGGAACATTGTTTTGAAACATAAAAGTCAATTAAAAATTCTAGAACCCTTAAAGCTTCTCAAGCCTTGCTAGGGTTACCTTTTTGCGAATGGTCAAACCAGCCCATGAAACTTATACCAATAAATAGGTTATGGAAAACCATGAAGATCGATAAAAAGAACGTCAAAAACGGATCATCCTAGCCAAAGTATGATCAATGAAGTTTAGAGCCAAAATTTTGAAAAAATGCTGATGTGGCAAGTTTGCTGACTCAGCCGCGCGCCTCGGGATACGCGCCCAACACTTAGTCAATTTTATCTCCTATTTTTCCGGAAACCGTAACCAGTTTTTGCCCTAACTTGTGACCTTCATAACTTTCTCATCCTTTGGAATTTTTGAGTGTCGTCTTCTTCGTTGTCTTCTCCTACACTTCCTGTTTACAACCATAACTCACACTAAACCTAGTTCATCCTAAATCAACCGGAAATTCATTCCAAAGTAGCCTACCCGCAAAACCGTAACCAGTTTTCCAGAAAAATAAGTTGAGCAGGTAAACTTCGTCTCGCCATAACTTCTTTGTGTCTCAGCCAAATTTCGTGTTCTTTAGGTCGTTTTGAAGAGCTCTAATCCCTCTACAACTTTCATGTTGATGACAAAAGCCAATTCCCAACCGTTTGGAAGAGCGAGGTGTCTAAAGTTTCGGATTTGTCACCACATAATAATCATAGATTTTTTCCAGAAAACGTAAGGTATAAACTCGTAATTTCAACTCCGATTTCTTTCTGTGTAGTGCAAGTTAGGGTGAGTTCTTGCTATCATTGTGTAGAGTTACATTTCCTCTTTAGATTCCCAATAACAAGTTCTAACTCGATCTGTACTGTAAATTATAGACCCGCAAGTTGGCACCCTGAACAGACAAGTTCGAAACTATTTTTCCCAGAAACCGAAATCGAATCCTTTCGATTCGAGCAATTCCGGTAAGTTTTCTTCAAATTCCTTCAACCTTATTAATCGCCCTTACATTGTTGGTCAAAACCATGTTCCAATTGCATCAATTAAGCATTAGATTGAGTGAATTAGCCAGATTTGTATTCGGAAACCCATATAAACCCTAACTTCAAAACCAAAATCGAAAACCGATGAATCCCGCATGTTAGCTAACGAATTTGGTATCATTAGAATCGGAATCGAATTTCGAAACCATAGAAACAAGAATCACTCAATTTCGTTATGTGGATTAGGAGAAATTGTCGAATTAGTACTCGGGTGTAGAATGGAATTCGCTGATGAACTAGAGGTTCAGGGACCGTCCGATCGGGTTTTAAAGATCAGGATTAGATCGTGGATTATAAAGAGTATTTCAGTTTTATAATATTTCAGGTTTTAACTCTAACTTGATGGATTTAGTAAATGGCCTTCCCGAATGTGTTTTGACTTGAAATTTTAACCATAGATTCCTTATAAAATATATTTTATTTTGATGTAATTTAATATGGTTTTGGAGTTTTAAACGTAAGGTTGATTTTTTTCAAGTTACGGGTTTTCTGGAATTATTTGGTTAATTAAAAAATATTTTTATGAAATAAAAATTTATAATATGTATTAATGTTATAGTTACTGTATATTAAATTTGGGAATTTTTGACAATGGTAAGTGGGTTTAAAAATTGTGTTTATGAGTTTTTCATAAGAACTTATAATATATGGTTTTAATGTAACCAAAATTAAAGTATGGTTTGTTAATAAACTTTTAAGCTGGGTAAGATAAGGAAAACTAAATTAAAATTTTTATAGCAGTATTTTATAAATGTTTGGGGTAATATCTTTTAAGAGAGGTGGAATTATTTACATATATGTATATATCTTTTATATAAGAATTTAGTTAAATCAAGGAATTTAATTATTTTACGTTTTATTTATTATATTATATGGGAGTTAATAGTTTTAATTAAAACTAAGGAAAAAATATATATATATTTACACATATATAAAAAGGAAATAAAATAGTAACTTAGGGTAAAACTGGGAGCTAATTAAAACAACACTTATATTAACTTAATACTATAGAAGCTAATATCCCAAGGTGTAGTAAAAGAAATACCTTATAAAACGTACATGGAATGCATATAAATGTTGAAGTAATAAAGATAGTTTAAATACAATAAGTTACATAGAGGATGTCTTAATTAAATTCTAATACGGGTAAACTTATATATATTAAATAAATAAAGGAAAACACTTTATTTTATAAACCGTATATCGGTTGGGGTTATGCCTAAAAGTTATTAAACATAGTTAAATACAATAAAATTTCTTAAAAATGTTTTGGATAAATCTGATACAAAGATATATAATATATATATATATATATATATATATATATATATATATATATATATTTATATTTATATATATATATATATATTTGTATATAAATACATTAAAATAGATGAGGAAATAACATTCCTTGTGATAGTTATAATAAGAAGAATATATATTAAACCTTAGGATTTTAATCGGTGTGTAATTAAATAGTCATTATTAACTTAAGGGTTTTTACACACAACAAAACGTAACACAGTCTTGGGCCAACCTACTGAGCCCAAGTTTATGAACTCCAAAAGCCCACTTAAACAATTCAAAGAGAGTTTGGGCCACTCTCAGGGATAAATCCTAAATCATTCCAAATTAAACGAAATGGGCCTAGCAAAGAATTTAATTAACAAAAACGAGCCCAAACCTTTGTGAGAGAATAATGCTAAACCTGGAGCTACAGATCAGTAAGGATAGGAGGTTGTTTGGTTTATAGGTCCCTTAACTAATCGACACTTGGAACACCCTAGTTATAGGTTACTATTGGGGAATCACTCATTCGTGTTATTTATTGTTCTTCACATACCAGGTACGGTTTCTCATACTCTTATGCTTTGCTAACAAGACTTAAGGGATGTTTTTGACAAACGCTAATTGAGCTAAAATGGATTTCCAAAAGGGAATGGTTGTGTGACTAACTCAGCTTGTGTAACTAACTGAGCCTTGAATGTATAACTTCCTTGGTTATTGGTTCCTTCTATTTGGTTGTCTCACTAGACATTAACTGCCTAGGGTTTACGCTTCTGCACTCTGTAGGACTGAGTGTTTTGGTATTGCCCTGGTGCAGTTAGTGTTCTAGTGGGAATATGGAAAAGGTCAATCTTGGTAATTCTTCTTTTGACTCTGGATATTGTTTCATCCATGAGCTGAGTCTCTTGTTGTGACGTGCGCGCGTCTTCAATGGTAACAGTGAGGGGCTGTATATCCCCTTGTCCCAAAAGGGATGTAGTGAACAGTGAGGGGCTGTATATCCCCTGTCCTAAAAGGATGTACTTGGCGGTGGGGGCCATCTCTCCCAGTTGATTTGTTTCCACTCTTGAGTTATGGGTTCTTGGATTTCTTCTTTCATTCCTGGTCCTTGTGACTACTTGGGTCTTTCTACTCCTAACTGGAATTGGGTTTAACTAAGGCATGGGATGTTCACTAACACATGGTGTGGTTTTGTTTCACTAACTTTACCTTTATGTTATTTGTCTTTATTCTTAACTTGTTATCTTGATTCGGTGATTTGTGAAATGCCTTGTTCCTCTGTGTGGTTTAAGTGATTGCTTTCAAGCTATTATTTATTTAAGAGTTGTATTATAAGTTTGTTTTTGGAGGATCATACCAGTTCCATTCCAGGGAACTGACCCACCCCTCTCGGGGTGGGCTGCTTGGTTTTATCTTGCAGGTACGAGTTACTTTACAGGTGGCCACGAAGAGAACGAGTGATTGGGATGGGATTAGGTGTTGTGGAGAGTTTATGTGTTTTATTACTTTTTTTTTGTTAAGTTTTCTCGAGGTTCAGGCCGTGACAATTGTAATCTTTAAGTTGTAGTTGGTGAGGTTTGGTGCCGGGTGTTTGGAACCCGATGGTCTGTACGCCTTTAGTATTTTATTTCCGCTATAAATATGTTAAATAGGGGCGTTACAAAAATTGGTATCAGAGCGTAGTTACGCTCTGAACCCGAGGAAACAAGCCGAGTGAAATACTTAGATTATAGGTGCACTTAAAACCGGGGAACTAGGGTAGAATTGGGAAGTGAGAATTCCAGAAAGGCGCGTGACCCTTACCCCATACTTACTTTACTTATGTTTTACTTCACGTACCTATGAACCGTCCTTAGGACGTTATAAATATTTCATATATTACTACATAGATATTTAGACTCAACAATATGCCTTCTGAGTAACCAAACCGTCATACCAGCTAGATGTCTCGAAGAGGAGGAAGAGGAGCTGGTCCCTCAGGAGGCTATGGACCCGACGCTGTCACCCCAGAGGTCATAGCGCAGATTGTGAGAGCTGCATTAGCTCAGCAGCAGGCTCAGATCCCACAGCCACCACCGCCACCACCTAATGGTCCTTGGGAGTTCAACTGGCTGAAGGCAGTCAACGACCTTCGTCCCCCAGTCTACGAAGGCCATCCAGAACCGAATACCTTAGAGAGATACATCGACGAGATGCAGAAGGCCTTCACCTCTCTGCACGTTCCAGCGGGTCGCCAGGTGGACATAGCGGCCTACTTTCTCCAGGGACCCGCGCATCAATGGTGGCAGACCGCCAGAGCTGAGCTGATTGCCCAGGCGGACTTCGGCTTCCCAGCCTTCTTAGTGGCCCTAAGAGCCAAGCTCTATCCATCCTACCTACAGAAGAGGATGAGGAGAGAGTTCGAGCAGCTGAAGCAAGGGAGTTCCTCTGTTGCTGAATATTATAATAAATTTGTGGAGCTGCTCGCTGTTATTGGAGAGGGAGCTTACGCTCTGAGGTATCTGGTGGATAAATTCCACACCGGCTTGACCTTCAGGATCATGACTATGATCGGTTCCACCAGAGGGATGACCCTACAGGAGCTAGCGGATGACGCAAATGACTGCGAGACCACCATTGCCTACCAGGACTCTATGCTAGGCAAGAGGTAGGGGGATGGTGAAAGAGGAAATGGAGGGAACTTTTCCCAGAACTATGAGAGGAAGTGAAGTTCTACAAGGGGAGGAACTGCAGACCATCATTAGAGCTGCAGTTAAGGCAGCACAAGAATTGGAGGATGAGCCCGTCCCAGACCTAACCTCCGACGTGTGCATCATCAACTTCTATGGAAAGGAGGGTAAGCTAGGGATGCACCAAGACAAGGACGAATCGCCCGAGTCCGTCACTAGAGGAGTTCCAGTAGTGTCCATATCGCTTGGAGACGACACAGAGTTCTTATTTGGTGATCAAAGGAGGATGGACCTTGCTACCAAGATCCTCCTGAAGTCGGGTGATGTACTGATCTTTGGTGGGGCAGCTAGACTCATCTACCATGGGGTGAAGAGAATCAAGCCCAACACAGCCCCCACACCCATCATTAACCAGACCCATATGAAACCGGGCCGTCTAAACCTAACCTTTAGACAGACCTAGCCTTGTACTTTACAATTTCAGCATTGTAAATTTTAAGTTGCTCATGAAGCTTTCAATAACAATGGAAATTCTAAGAATTTTATTGCTTCATTGTAGGGGTTGGGAACTCAGGGATCAGGTTGAATGTGTTGAACCAGGCTCAAGCAAAGAGCAATGGAATGGTCATCACAGGTATAAACACTAACCCTGAGTAATTACCTTGGAACGTTTACCCAGAATCTTGAAAATCTATCCTATAATTTCAGGCACGTTCCTAGTTATTGGAGTGGAGGCCACAGTCCTGTTCGATTCTGGTGCCTCCCACTCCTTCATATCACAAGCGTTTCATGCTAAGATCAATGCTCCCATAGAGGATATCCATGACTGCTCAGTCTTGCTGCCATCCAGAGAGCTGATCAAGTGCAGTAAGCAGTGCAAGAATTTGAGCATACACATCAAGGGAGCAGAATTCCTTCTGGATGCCATAGTCTTTCCTGGCATGGGGTTCAACATAATCGTGGGCATGGACACGCTACAGCGGTACCGAGGCACACTACACTGTGCAGAGCATCGTCTCCTCCTGAAGTCAGCTACAGGGATCACAGTGTCATACCGAATGCAATCTAAACAGCCGACTGTGAAGGTTGTATCGGCTTTATCCCTGATGAAGGAGGTGTCCAAGGGCGCTACCGCCTACTACTGTTATGCCCAGGATCTGAGGACATATCCGAAGTTCCAGAGCAATGTTCCCATAGTGTCGGAGTACCCCGACGTTTTTCCAGAGGAGTTACCTGGACTACCACCACTGAGAGAGGTTGAATTCAATATCGACCTCATACCTGGCACGGGACCGATTGCTAAGGCTCCCTACTGGATGGGCCCTGCAGAGATGGTTGAGTTGAAGAAGCAGCTGCAGGAGCTACTAGGTAAGGGTTTCATCAGACCCAGTGTCTCACCTTGGGGTGCTCCAGTGCTATTGATAAGTCAGGAATTTATCTATTTCTAAAGGGTCTTTTGATACCTAATCTGTTACCATTGACTGATAAATTCCTATCTTATGAGCAATTTTATGTTTTTGTTGCAATTATCTTCTTTTATGGTTTTTGTGTGCTTTTCAGGTTTTTATCTCAAAGGAAACACACTCATATCACTTATGGAATGCATGGCAAATCAAACAAGCTAAAATGGAATCAAGAAACTAAATCTCGACCTAAATACAGACATGGTCCGGGACTTGTTGCATAACTTAAGTCCCGGACCACTATGAAGCATCGATCTCGACTGGAATTCAATATGGTCCGGGACTTTGTACAAAACTTAAGTCCCGGACCACACAGATTTGTAAGTCTCGACCTGTTTTGACACTATGGTCCGGGACTTGATACAAGACTTAAGTCCCGGACCATATGACTGGAAGCGATGATCTGTAGCCCGCGAAAAGAAGAAACGAGAATATTTTCTAAAACCGCCGCCCATCCATTACGTCCTCACTTTCCAGACCCTCATGCACTGCTACTACTTTCCATCTTCTAATCCCAATAAACCCAATTATCCCTAAAACCAGCAACACCACCACCATTCCACTCACTAATTCCAACCTCATCTCCACCACCATAAACTGTTGTTACGTATCAATACAGAGGCTCTATAAATAGAGCTCTCTCCTTCTCATTCAAACACACAATCTGGCTGGAGAGTAATACTCCACACTCCATTTCCAGTTCATCTCTCACGTTCCAGCCATCACCATTTTCATCACACACCACACATACATTCTGAGACAGAAAGCAAAAATACCTCAACTCCATTCACCATCCATTTTCACGTATCATTCATATCACCATTTTCCATCAAGCAGCTGGAGACTTCAACAAGTGAAGATTGAGTAGAGGAAACTGCTGGTTGTGCACAGAGACTCCATCAACAAACCTTAAAACAGAGTTTCTTCTTCTTTATCTTCTTTAATGTTATTCACATATTGTTGTAGTAATTCCATTTCCATGGCTGAGTAGTTTCCATAAATTTCGGTTTGCTATGTAATCCAAACTGAGGTTCCATTATCTTTGTGATTTACCATTTTAACAGATTAAAGTGTTTTCCTTTTTATCTTTATAAATCTTGTGATTTGGCCAATTACTTGATTTTATCGGTTTATCTACTTACAAGTGAGAACTGCGGTAGATAACAGACAACAGGAACAACACCGGTTAATTTAGAGACGGTAATTCCTCTAGGATATTAACTGATCATTAAACTGGATTATTCTTAAGGCTGTTAGCAATTAGTAAATTTATAACGAGAGTTAAATTTATTAGTTGTTAATTAGAATTCACCGAGCGGGAGACCGAACGTGAAATTTCTGTTCTAGGATTTTAGTCTAAATTTGGTAAACACTAGAAAGGAACCGAAGAAATTGGAGGAATAGTAAACCGGAATTTTCCCTTTTTATTCAAAAACATCATTTTGCCACTGTGTTGTATTTGTACCTTTGTTTTATTTACAGTTTGTTTTATACTTTAGTAATCCAAACAAACAAACCCCCGTTACTTGAGTTATTTTACTTTGTTTTGATCTTAAATATTAATCAAACTAAAACGCTGCCTCCCCTGGATTCGATAACCTGGAGGGACACTTCTAGGAAAACTTGCTATAATCGACCGGTATTCTTGCCGTTAGGTTTTTACCCAACAAGTTAATGGCGCCGTTGCCGGGGAGGCACGGTTGCTTAGTTTGATTTTTATTTTAATTTTATCTTATTTAATTTATTTTCCTTTTATTTTTTCATTTTATTTTGTTCCTTTAAACTACATTACTATCAGTTATCTGATCTTGGTTTATGGTCAAAACTCGTTCTGAAGGAGACCCTGAATTCGAAATCGAACAGAGATAGAAAGAGTAACAAGAAGGATTCGGAAGAGGTTAGTGCTGGATCCTCCAATTGAGCAGGAGGTGTTCCTAAAAGATTCACCAACAGAAGGAATTGTTGAAGAAGAAATTCTAAACAACCCCTCAGGAACCAATATGGAGAATCCAGAGAGGCACATGAGGGATTACACCCGCCCAAGCGTTGAAGGGCTTACCTCACCAATAGTAATTCCTGCGTTACCAGCAGGAGTGCAGTGGCAGTTCAAAACGCACTATGTTACTATGGTCATGAATGCACCTCAATTCAGCGGAACAATCACTGAAGATCCCAATGTCCATCTCACCACTTTCCTGAGGTTGGTAGGAGCTTGTTCTACATCAGCTTCACAAGAGGTTGCTAGATTGACTCTCTTCCCATTCTCCCTGAGGGACAGAGCTGCAGAATGGCTAAACTCATTGACACCAAACAGTATTACTACCTGGACGGAGTTAGCAAATGCATTCTTGGCAAAATATTTCCCTCCTTCTCGGATGCTGATGATGAGAGGAGAGATCACCAACTTTAAGCCATTCACTGGTGAGACATTATCCGAGGCTGGGAGCGTTTCAAAGGGATTGTGCGCAAGTACCACACCATGGCTTGGGAGAGGAGGTAATTTTACAGTCCTTTTATAAAGATTTGGATCATTCAAGTCGTTTGTTGGTAGACACTTGTGCAGGAGGAAGCCTCATGGAGCTACCAATAGCTAGAATCAAGGAACTATTGGATACCATCGCCAATGCATCCAATCAGTGGGGAGGTGCGAGAACAGGAGAAGCAGCACCGAAGAAAACCGCTGGAGTCTATGAAGTAGATTCAAATACTTTCTGCCGCCAAGATGGAAGCAATGTCAAAGCAGTTTGAGAAGATGTGTGCTATGATGAAACCTCAGTCAAGCGCCGCTGTTGTACCGATTCCTTCCCACAGTGTGAGTATTGTGGTAGAAGTCCAACATGTGCCAGTGTACTTCTCAGCAAAGAAGAGGTAAATTATCTGGGAAACAGGCAAGGGACCTTCTACAACAACCAAACAATCAAGGATACAGCAACAGATCGTTACCAAGCTGGCGGAAAGCAATTACAATCAGAGACCTCAGCAGCAATATAATTCCTCTTATCAGAAGCAGCCACTGCAGAATCAGCAAGTGCAGAATACAGGTGCTGGTGCATCCTCTAGTATGGATGAAGTTCTGGCCAGAATGAATGATTTCATCACTGTCAATACCAAGAAATTTAATGAGCTAGAAGCTTTCAATCAGGAGCAGAGGACCTTCAACAATGATCAAAGGACATTCAATAGGAACATCGAAACTCAAATATCTCAGATATCACAGCAGTTAGCTCAGCGCCCTTTGGGTTCTTTACCCAGTCAATCAGAACAGAACCCGAGAGAGCACGCCAAGGCCATCACATTGAGAAGTGGTACACAGCTTGAGCCGGTGATTCCTGAAATTGAAGCTCCTCTTCCTAATGTTAAGCAAAATGAAGAAACCACACCGAAGAGCTCTCAGGAGGAACCGGTTGAAAATGAGGTGGCTATTAGTAAGACTTCTAAGACTTCCACACCTCCACGCCGCACAGTTGATTTAGCATCAGTGCCTTTCCAAACCGGTTGAAAAAGAGAGACCTGGATGAGCAGTTTGGTAAGTTCTTAAGTATTTTAAGAAACTAACCATTAACATTCCCTTTTCTGATGCATTAAAACAGATGCCGATATATGCGAAGTTCATGAAGGACATCCTGTCCAATAGACGGTCCTTAGTGGAGAAAGATACTGTGCAGCTTACCGAGAACGTATCAGCCGTCCTTTCACAAAGCTTCCACCTAAGCTTGATGACCCAGGTACCCCAGGTCATACCTTGCGCGATAGGTAATGTGCAATGTGGTAAGGGTTTATGTGACTTAGGTGCAGTATTAACTTAATGCCCTATTCAATATATTTGAAACTTGGTCTAGGAGAATGTGAACCACCCGAATCACTGCAATTAGCCGATAGGTCAATCATCCTACCTAAAGGGGTGGTAAGGGACTTAATTGTTTCGGTTGGTACTTTTGCTTTCCCTGCTGATTTTGTTATCTTAGATATGGAGGAAGACAAGGTGGTACCGCTTATCTTAGGTCGACCATTCATGCGTACAGCAAGGACCCTCATTGATGTTGAAGGAGGGAAGATTATACTTCGGTTGCATGATGAGCAGCTTGTATTTGATATGACCAAAGCTACTACCCACCCTTCTGATGTTCATGCTTGTTTTAGTTTAGATTGTATTGATACCTTGATGCAGGACTATTCTTACAGTCCCACGGAGCTGGATGCATTGGAGAAGTGCTTGGTAGAATCCATAGAAACAGTTCATGATGATTCTGAAGTCTCTGCTGCAGCATTTCAGCTTGCTGCTGGTAGGCCATATAGGAAGAACTACAAAATCGAGAGGAGCCGCTGGACGACCGAATTCCAAAGACACTAGCTCCTTCTGTGGACTCACCACCTTCTCTTGAACTTAACCCTCTTCCTAGTCACCTTAAATATGCTTTCTTAGTTCCTCCATCTGATTTGCCTGTCATTATTTCTAACAGTTTAACCAATGAACAGGAGGAAGCCTTGTTGCAGGTTCTGAAGAGGAACAAAGAGGCATTAGGGTGGTCTATTGCTGATCAAAGGCATTGCCCCTACATTCTGCACTCACCGCATTTACCTTGAGGAGAATGACAAACCAGCAAGACAGCCTCAACGAAGACTGAACCCGCACATGAAAGAGGTGGTTAAAAAGGAAGTCATCAAGCTTTTGGATGCAGGTATCATTTACCCTATTTCTGACAGCGAATGGGTAAGTCCTACACAGGTTGTACCTAAGAAAGGAGGTTTAACTGTGGTACCTAATGATAAAGGTGAATTAATTCCTCAGCGTACTATTACCGGGCATAGAGTTTGCATTGATTATAGGAAATTAAATGCCGCCACTAGGAAAGACCATTTCCCCCTTCCTTTCATTGATCAGATGTTGGAGAGGCTTGCGGACAAGACTTTTACTGTTTCTTAGATGGTTACTCCGGTTACTTTCAAATTCCAATTGCTAAGGAAGACCAAGAGAAAACTACTTTTACATGTCCATATGGTACTTATGCTTATCGACGCATGCCTTTTGGTTTGTGTAATGCACCAGCTACATTTCAAAGATGCATGACTGCTATCTTTGCTGATTTTATTGAAAAATGCATCGAAATCTTTATGGATGATTTTTCTGTCTTTGGACCTACTTTTGATTCATGCTTGAGAGATTTGGATTTAATCTTAGCTAGGTGCAAGGAGACTAACTTGGTGCTCAATTGGGAGAAGTGCCACTTTATGGTGCAGGAAGGCATCGTGCTCGGACATAAGATTTCTAAGAAAGGGATCGAAGTAGACAAATCAAAGATTGAGGTAATAGAACAGCTGCCACCACCATCGTCGGTAAAGATGTCCGAAGTTTTCTCGGTCATGCAGGTTTTTATAGGCGTTTTGTTAAGGATTTCTCCAAGATCTCTAAGCCTCTTTGTGATCTATTAATTAAAGATGCAAAATTTGAATTTACGAAAGAGTGCTTAGATGCCTTTAATTTGCTCAAGGCTAATTTGGTTTCTGCACCTATTATTGTTGCTCCTGATTGGTCATTACCTTTTGAGATAATGTGTGATGCCAGCGATTACGCATTAGGAGCAGCTTTGGGGCAGAGGCATGACAAGGTATTGAGGATAGTCTACTATGCTAGTAAGACTATGAATGAGGCACAAAAGAACTACACAACAACGGAGAAGGAGCTGCTGGCAATTGTCTTTGCATGCGACAAGTTTCGACCATACATTATTGGCAGCAAAGTCATTGTGCACACCGACCATTCCGCTCTCAGGTATCTCTTTGGAAAAGTTGATGCTAAACCTCGTTTAATCAGATGGATTTTACTTTTGCAGGAGTTTGACATTGAAATTAGGGACAAACCTGGAGCACAGAATGGAGTGGCAGATCACTTATCCCGTATGGAAATTCCAGATGATGGCAAACCGATTAACGAGTATTTTCCTGATGAGTTTGTCTACTCGATCAGTTGTCCCACGGACCCTGGTATGCCGATATTGCAAATACCTAGCCAAGGGCATTATTCCTCCAGAATTGTCATATCAGCAGAAGAAGAAGTTCTTCTCTACAGTCAAGCATTACCTTTGGGACGATCCATTTCTCTTCAAGGTTTGCGCGGACGGGATGATTCGCAGATGTGTTCCGGTGCTGAAACAAGAGACATCCTTATCCACTGTCACGCAAGAGAAGTAGGAGGACACTTCGGGCCCGCCAAGACAGCAGCTAAAGTATTGGAGGCAGGTTTCTTTTGGAAGACACTACATAAAGACTGCCATGCATTTGTATCCACATGTGATAGCTGTCAGCGCCAAGGTAACCTTCCGAAAGCTTGAGATGCCCTTGAATTACATCTTGGAGGTAGAACCATTTGATTTATGGGGGATTGACTTCATGGGGCCATTTCCTTCTTCACATTCCAACCTCTATATTTTGGTGGCTGTCGATTATGTGACTAAATGGGCTGAAGCCGTGGCTGCACCTACTAATGATGCAAAGGTTGTGCTGAAATTTTTAAAGAAAAACATTTTCACTAGGTTTGGTGTGCCACGCAATCATAAGTGATGGAGGATCCCACTTTTGTAACAAGCAGTTTGAAGCCTTGTTGCAAAAGTATGGAGTAAGACACAAGGTATCCTTACCTTATCATCCACAGACCAATGGGCAAGCTGAGGTGACTAACAGGGAAATTAAGTGGATTCTACAGAAATCTGTTAGTTCATCTCGTAAAGATTGGTCTATGAAATTAGATGATGCCTTGTGGGCTTACGGACAGCCTATAAGACACCCTTGGGAATGTCTCCTTACAAATTGGTTTTTGGAAGGCATGTCATCTTCCGGTAGAACTGGAACATAAATCATTTTGGGCACTTAAAGTTCTGAATTGTGATCTGAAGGCCGGTGAGGAAAGGAAACTACAGTTGTGTGAACTAGACGAATTCAGAAGAGCCTATGAAAATGCCAAGATCTACAAGGAACGGACTAAGAGATGGCATGATAAATTGCTTGTGAAACGAGAGTTTCGAATTGGTGACCAAGTGCTAATGTTCAATTCACGACTGAAATTATTTCCGGGAAAACTGAAATCTCGCTGGTCCGGTCCATTCACAGTTACAGATGTTTCCCCTTATGGAGTCATTGGTTTAGTCAACGAGAAAGGAGAAGCATTCAAAGTTAACGGATCACAGTTGAAATTATACCAAGGGAGCAATGTTGATATGGCTCATTCAACACTTTTGCTCCGGGACCCTACTTCTTCAAACTGACGCACCAAGGTCTAGCCAAAGACCGAAAAGACGGGCAGCTCATTGGGAGGCAACCCAATCTCTTTTCTTCTATCCTCTTGATTTTCATTTTACATGTGCTAATTCCCTTGTTAGTTGTTTTCCTTTAGTTGTTTTTGTCACAGTGTAGGAGGGATGAAGGAGGAGAAACAGAGCACAGAGGCAATCTTCGAAATAAAAGGGGTGGGAATTACTCCATACCTAAGTCCCGGACCAGGAAGGAAGGCGACTCTCGAACAGATTTAAGGGGGTGGTCCGGGACTTATCCATATCTTAAGTCCCGGACCCAAAGCAACACCTCGACCATTTTAGCATAGCGGTCCGGGACCTCATGCATATCCTAGGTCCCGGACCAACACAGCTAACGAAAAAAAAAAAAAAACACGGTCGTCTTCATCTCCCGCCTCCCTTCTACCTTCAGCCACTCAAATCCCTAACTCCTCTCTCCTCCATCGCCTCTCGTCCCCTCCCCTCCTCCCTCGCCCAATCGCGCCCACCTCCATCGACACCAACCACCACACCAGCACCGCGACCACAACCACCTCCCTTCTCCCTCTGTTCTTCGCACCACACTCCACCAAGCCCAACTCACCACCACCACCTCCGTCGCCTTCGCCCGCCGTAACCCACACACCACCACCTCTCCATTCCTTTGTCGCCCCTCACCAGCCCAACCCCCAGTCGACTTCTCCAAACACCCGCACCGCACCCTCGCACCCAACCCACTTCACCACCGCACTCTTCCTCTCTGTTCCCACCCAAAACGCCACCACATCTCGCATTCTAACTCTACCGCCCTCCCGTTACAACCAACCCCTTCCTTCATTCTCTGCCCTCGCTTTACATCCGCCCCAATCCACATCACCGACCCGTCACCGAACACACCCTCTACCGTTTGTTTAATCCAAAATTCAATGGCACCCAAACGAGCTAGACGCAACACCGCCGGCGCATCGTCCTCCGCCGCCGCTCCTCCATCACCGGACGCAGCTCCACTCCGGGTCCGGGAGACAGTTGATTCCGACTTCATCAATGAAGCGGCTAGGAATTGGTACCATGCTCGCGAGAGAAAAATACTACCTGAAAGGTCAGTGTGTCCGACCTTAATTGCTGAATTTGATTTAGAAACCTGTTTAATGCACGAAGATGGGTGTGTCTGCTGACTCGGGGAGGGATTTTACCCGAGACTGGTTAAGTTGTTCTATGCCAATGCGACGGTGAGTGATAATGGGGATACGATTAATTCTGTGGTCAAAGGCGTGAATATTTCTGTGGACGCCATGAGCATTAGGCGTTGTATGAACTTGCCCGTAGCTGTTCGGATTCCCACTGCGGAGAATAGGGCAAACATGCCAGTATTAACCAGACAGGATAAGGAGCACTATATAAACTTGATTGTCCATGGCCCGGATGTTCAAAACCGCCAGCGTCGAAATAACCGGGATAAGCAGGTTGTCACGGGGGATAAGCTCCCGACCCCGAGAGAGCGTTTGATTTTGGGGGTACTGATGTCTAATGTTCGCCCCCGGAGTGCGCCGATTTGAATGAGTATGACTGCTGGCTTATGCGTTACATCCTGGACGACGCCTATGCCGCTGCAGGGGTTCCTCCTGGTATGCATCGCATCATCTTTACTTCTATGGTCCGGGTGGTTCAGACAGATCACTCCGCCTCTCTCCCATTTCCACACCTCATATCCTCACTACTGGCTGCCAAGATGGTGGATGTATCTGACGAAGAAATGCAGTATCCTCGGTCCCCTCTCGATATGACAATGATGAGATTCTATCAGTGGGAGAAGATCGATGACCAGTGGGTGAAGCGCCGACGAGCTGCACGCGCACCCCGAGTGGCTGAGGGGGCTGCTGAGGCTGTTGATGAGGTTGAGGCCGCTGCTGATGCTGCTGGTGGTGAGATCCCGGACTTCCCGATGCCTGCTGATCCGGCCCCGGGTTATGAGCAGTTGCTACACGAGTTCAGAGATTGGAGGGGGACCGCTACAGCATACTTTGACGGCTTTGCGAGTCGTCTAGATGGATATGGTGAGAGGCTCACAGCTTTAGAGACTCGTCATACTGAGTACGAGGCTCGACAGGCTGCTCAGTTTTCTGAGTATCAGGCTCAGCAGGCTGCTCAGTTTGCTGAGTACCAGGCTCAGCAGGAGGCCCGCTTCCAGACTTATGATGAGCGCTTCTCCCAGTTAGAGTCTTGGCGCATGCCCCGGCGGTAGTCTATGATTTGGTTTATGCCACCTGCTACATCAGTTTATCTCTCTTTTATTGCCCTTCTGGATTTTAAGCTGACTTTGACATTTTGTTGTTTTAATGACTTTTAGCTTGTTAGGTTTGATTTGCTGGTACTTTTCCCTTTCTGGTTGGATTGTTATGGTTATTTTAGCACCTCTGCTACTGCCACTGCTTGTTATCTTCCTTACCTTTGTTGCAACATATTATCTGCTGCTGCTTCATTCACACAGGACTGCCATTTTGTGAGCGTTATCGACCGAAAACAAGGAAACTCTGCCGAAATTTTCACAACCCTCTTTAAGTCTCCCATTCCTTGTCATAAGTGTGGGGACATCGTCTTCACGCTTATTCAGGGGAGTCCTCTTTTCTCTTTTGCACTTTAATCACATTCTAGTAGCAATGAGGACATTGCTATTCTCTAAAGTGTGGGGATGTAGTAAGAGGGTTGCTCATATAATTAATTGTTTTCTGTGGTTCCTGACAGTACTTATTCTCCCTTCACTTACCTTTGATGACCCTCCACAAAATTTTTTTTCGACATACTTGGTTTCGAGATTTAATCTGCAATTTCGGTCATAAGAACTTTGGTTATACTGCTTGGATTGTCGATTTTGGTTAAAACCTGCATCTATTTCCTTCAATAAAAGGTGAGACCAATTTGTGACTATTTTGTTTGAACTAACTTGGGGCTTTTGGAAAGTTTTGGAATGAAAGGAAGGAAAGGACAAAGGCAAGGTACTCCTCTAATCTACTCTGAACCGGAACAGGCCTCTCCCATTCGGTAATTAAGCCCTTGGAGTGCCTCATCACTCATCTACCTAAGATCATCTGATCTGGGATAGAAGGCCCAACACCGCTACAAGGATGGGAGAAAAAGTCTGAGGGGACGAAATGAATGATGCTTACTCAGAAAAATTGGAAGGAAAGTTCTTTCATGCTAAACAAGTTTATTGCAAATTCTTCCTTGATTATGAGTATGTGGCAATGAAAGGTAATGTGGAATATGACATTACTTCTTGCCCCTTGTCGTCCAATGAATTGTGGAAAGAAAAAGGAAAGTAAAGCCCTGAGTACAGTTTGAATTAAACAGTTATGATGATAGTCTCATGCATTTGACAAACACCCTAGCTTCACTGTTTAAGAAAACTTGCAGTACTAATCATTGTTTCTTTTGACCTGATAAATCCCCGCTTTTGAAAATCTGGTACATTTTGCGTGCAGTAATTGCTTGAGGACAAGCAAAGGTTAAGTGTGGGGATGTTGATAAGTCAGGAATTTATCTATTTCTAAAGGGTCTTTTGATACCTAATCTGTTACCATTGACTGATAAATTCCTATCTTATGAGCAATTTTATGTTTTTGTTGCAATTATCTTCTTTTATGGTTTTTTGTGCTTTTTCAGGTTTTTATCTCAAAGGAAACACTCATATCACTTATGGAATGCATGGCAAATCAAACAAGCTAAAATGGAATCAAGAAACTAAATCTCGACCTAAATACAGACATGGTCCGGGACTTGTTGCATAACTTAAGTCCCGGACCACTATGAAGCATCAATCTCGACTGGAATTCAAATATGGTCCGGGACTTTGTACAAAACTTAAGTCCCGGACCACACAGATTTGTAAGTCTCGACCTGTTTTACACTATGGTCCGGGACTTGATACAAGACTTAAGTCCCGGACCATATGACTGGAAGCGATGATCTGTAGCCCGCGAAAAGAAGAAACGAGAATATTTTCTTTAAACTAAACCGCCGCCCATCCATTACGTCCTCACTTTCCAGACCCTCAGGGCACTGCTACTACTTTCCATCTTCTAATCCCCTAAACCCAATTATCTCCCTACATCCAGCAACACCACCCACATTTCCACTCACTATTCATGCCGCTCATCTCCACCACCAGATACTGTTGTGTATAGTCATACAGAGGCTCTATAAATAGAGCTCTTCCCTCTCATTCAAACACACAATCTGGCTGGAGAGTATACGACTCCACACTCCATTTCCAGTTCATCTCTCCAGTTCCAGCCATCACCATTTCATCACACCCCATACACATTTACAAAAATCTGGAGAACACATTCTGCAGAGAGCAAAATACCTCAAACTCCATTCACCATCCATTTTCACGTATCAGTTCATATACCATTTCTCCATCAAGCAGCTGGAGGCTTCAACAAGTGAAGATTGAGTAGAGGAAAACTGCTGGTTGTGCACAGAAACTCCATCAACAAACCTTAAAACAGAGTTTCTTCTTCTTTATCTTCTTTAATGTTATTCACATATTGTTGTAGGTAATTCCCATTTCCATGGCTGTAGTGTTTACATAAATTTTCGGTTGCTATGTAATCCAAACTCAAGTTCTATTATCTTTGTGATTTCCATATTAACAGAAAGTTTTTTTCCTTTTTTTATCTTTATAAATCTTGTGATTTGGCCAATTACTTGATTTTATCAGTTTTATCTACTTACAAGTGAGAACTGCGGTAGATAACAGACAACAGGAACAACACCGTTTTTAGAGACGGTAATTCCTCTAGGATTTAACTGATCATTAAACTGGATTATTCTTAAGGCTGTTCTCAATTAGTAAATTTATAACGAGAGTTAAAATTTATCAGTTGTTAATTAGAATTCACCGAGCGGGAGACCGAACGTGAAGTATTTCTGTTCTAGGATTTTAGTCTAAATTTGGTAAACACATTGAGAAAGGAACCGAAGAGTTTGGAGGAATAGTAAACCGAAATTTCCCTTGTTTATTAACCAAAAATATCATCATTTTGCCCACTGTGTTGTATTTGTCACCTTTGATTTTATTTGCATTCTTGTTTTATACTTTAGCAATCCAAACAAACAAAACCCCCTCGTTACTTGAGTTAATTTTACTTTGTTTTGATCTTAAATATTAATCAAACTAAAACGCTGCCTCCCCTGGATTCGATAACCTGGAGGGACACTTCTAGGAAAACTTGCTATAATCGACCGGTATTCTTGCCGTTAGGTTTTTACCCAACAGCTATTCGTCAAGAAGAATGACGGGAGCTTGAGACTTTGCATCGACTATAGGGAGCTGAACAATGTCACGATCAAGAACAAATACCCACTGCCCAGGATCGATGACTTGTTCGACCAGCTGAGGGGAGCTAAGGTGTTCTCCAAGATTGATCTGCGTTCCGGATATCATCAGATAGCTGTAGCTGAGTCAGATATAGAGAAGACAGCCTTCCGGACTAGATACGGCCACTACGAGTTCACAGTGATGCCGTTTGGACTGACCAATGCACCCGCAAGATTCATGGATCTGATGCAGAGAGTCTCCCAAGCCCAGTTGGATAAGTTGGTAGTCGTGTTCATAGATGACATCTTGGTATTCTCCAAGAGTCGGGAGGAACACGAGCAGCATTTGAGGACAGCCTTGGAGACTCTGAGAGAGAAGAAGTTATATGCGAAGTTCAGCAAGTGTGAATTCTGGTTGGACAAGGTGTCATTTCTTGGACATGTGATCTTAGCTGAGGGAGTTTCAG
>CM041783.1:28865521-28893776 GCA_023374045.1 Limonium bicolor | reverse complement strand
AACAACCATACCACCCCACCGACCATCATCTTCACTCACCGCCTACATTATCTCCATCCGCAAATCATCCCAGCCATCTTTATCCCATTGACTCAACCATCTTTCCAATCATCAAACCCCCACCGCACCACGCTTCGGCTCCACCATATTATTTCCGCAGCCATTCTTCTACGTCACGACGAAACAGCAGGCGAGGCGAGCAGCAGTTCGACGACGAAGTAAAAAGCGAAGCCGAGGACGAACCGAATTAGACCAAGGGCAACAGTAACACTGGAGTGAAATTCTGGAACTTGTTCTTTATTATTTGTTTCTTGTTACGAGTTATTTATGTTAAGTTTTAATCTTTGCTTTTGATTCTAGAATTATGAGTGAGTAGTTTATTTTTAGCTTCCCGAGTTGGGAAGCCAGCCTAATTCTTGGCGATTATGGTATATTAATTTTTCCGTACAACTTTGTTATTATAGTTAGTTCGATTCCTGTTCTTAATGTGTTTTAATTATCTGGCCAATAATTAAGATAATTCTTGTAGTTTACTAATCAATACGCAAGAGCTGAGATAGTAAACTAGACATAGGAAGTCGAACCTGATTAATGACTAGAAGCGTGATCCCGCCTATAGGTTAATCGGACTCCCATAGAAACTATTCTTTATGTGAGTAGTTGTGTCCGGATTAGAGCATTAGCCTGCTGCTAGTTCTAGCAACTAGTTAGGATTCGTTAGACTTAGCCGTTGACGAATTACTTAAAGTTTCTGAGTGAATTATAAAAAGTTAGGGGAAGAGTTAATAATAAAATCTGAAGAATTAGGTGAGCAAAAAACTCGGGGAGCGCCTTTACTTACTAGATTTTTACACTGTTGTTTGTCTAAGTTTGCTTTATTTGGTTTATTTCTTCTATAATTTCTTTGTTTACTTTAATTTGCTTAGATTAATAAAACCCCTTTAAAAAGTGGCAATTTCCTGTTTTATTAGTTTAGCTTAGTTTTCTATCAATTAGGTTTAATTAAAATTGTCAGTTAATTGGAAGAGGTCCCTGAGTTCGACAACCCACTTAATCACTATACCCGCAAAACGATAGGTACACTGCCTAGGTAGAGATAGTAACATATTTCTGCTAACAAGTTTTTGGCGCCGTTGCCGGGGACCTCTGGCACGGTTAATTGACATTTTTATTTATCAGATTGAGATTTTATTTGAGTTTTTTTCTTCTTTTATTTTTGTATTATTTTTCAGTTTAGTTTCGTTGGCTTTCATTTTGTCTAGCATATCTTCAAATTGGATTTTGTTTGATCTGAATTGATTTGGTTTGATACGTTTAGTTAGTTTAAATATTCTTCCTTTCTTTTCTTTGTTTAATAATTGTGTTCGTTTTGGATTTTTGTGTAGTTCCGGTTTCTCTTTATTTGATTCGGTTTTTTTTTTCAGTTTTGTCTTTGTTTTGATTTTTTTATTTATTTTTTCTATCATTTCTTTTTAATAATTATAGTTCGGTACTTAGTTTTTAGTGTCATTTTATTTTTCTTTATTTTTGTTGTCTCAATTCGGTTTCATTTGTCTAAATTTCTATGTCTAGAATTTAAGTTAATTGTTTACTAATTTGTCTCGTAATTTTATTCTTCTTTTATTTAGCTTAGTTTAGTTTTTATTTTTATTGTTATTTAATTTTTAATTTGCAATGGCTGACGGGCAAACTTTAAACGAGTATCAACAGCCGTCAGTCGAAGGGAGGCCTTCTGCCATTGTTCTCCCTCAGGTTACAACAGCTGAATTGGATTCGTGGCAGTTCAAGACGAGCTATATTACCACGCTATATCATCAAGGACAATTTAGCGGGCTCGATTCGGATGAGCTCCACACCATATTTCTTCTTTCCTGGATTTTTGCAGTTCATTTAACAAGACAGGAAACTTAAATGAGCGAATCCGTCTGCAGTTGTTTCCTTATTCTTTGAAAGATGGAGCCTCCAGATGGCTAAGAAGTTTGCAGCCCCGTAGCATCCACACTTGGGCTGATTTGGCAAGTAAGTTTCTAGCAAAATATTATCCTCCATCTAAGACAAGGGAGAAGATTGCCGAGATTACTAATTTTTGCCAAGAGCCAGGTGAGTCACTTTATGATTCATGGGACAGATTCAAAGAACTTCAAATTTTATGTCCACACCATGGTATGAGTGATAGAGACCTTGTTTTGTCATTCTTTAATGGCTTAAGTGATTCTAATAAGCTTTTGCTAAATTCTGCTTCTGGAGGAAATTTTATGAGTAAGACAAGTGCAGAAGCAATTGAGCTCCTGGATTCGATGACCGAGAGCACCAGACAGTGGTGCAAGAATAAGGGGAGAGGAGAAGCTGGAATTCACAGTTTTCCCCCGCAGGATCATGTTTCAGCTCAGTTGTCAGCATTAGCAAAAGCTATTGAGAAGCTTACCTTGAATCAACCACAACAAACGGTGAAGGCAGTAGCTACATCTTCCCAGTATCTGAATCCGTGTTGTGATATCTGTGGTGGAGCCCATGAGACCTTCAACTGCGAGGGACCTGGTTTTGCTCGAAATCCAGAGGAGGTAAATTCTATAAACAACCGACCAGGTAACTCTTTTCCTAATGCTTATGGTCAAATTAGTTGGAGAAATAATCAACAGTCTCAGTGGCGAGGTAATGATCAGTCTATGGGCAATAATTCTTATAATCAAATAATAGACAATCTCATTTTAATAGACAACAGGAACAAGTTCAGGATCCCCAGGAAGGAAACAACAAGATTGAGAGCATGTTTGTAGAGTTGCTGAAACAGGGCCAGACTACTAATTCCAGAATTACAGACTTGGAGGCCAAATTTGCTGACCAAGCCTACATAAATCAGAGTGTAGAGAGGCAGTTGAGTCAAATGTCACAGCAGTTAGCACAAATGCAAGCAGGGTCGCTTTTAAATCAACCGAAACCAAATCCGGTAGCACATTGTAAATCAATAACATTGGACGATGAGAAGCGACCAGAACCTAGTGCTCTTGAAGCTGCAAAAGAAACTCTGAGGCATGAAATTATAGAAGTTGAGGACTCCGACAGCAAAGTAGAAAAATCCAAGGAGGAGGAGTCTCCTGAAACTCAACCTACTTTATTTCTTTTTCTGATTCTCGAATTGCATTAATAAAATCATTGCCATATCCTGTTCCAGTTTTAATGAGTGATTATGATAAACAATTTGAGAAATTTCTGAGCTTCATGGAACCATTAACTGCTAAGTATTCTTTTGAATATATTTGTACTAGGATGCCCAATTATGCTAAATTTTTGAAGAATCCCAGATTTGATAAGCATAATTTGCAGGAGCAGGAGACAGTGGAGTTAACAGAGACGGTCTCAGCAGTCCTTCTAAAGAAGCTCCCTCCTAAGCTTGGTGATCCTGGACTCCCCATCATACCTTGCTCTATTGAAAAGGTAAATTGTGGTAAAGGTTTGTGCGATCTAGGTGCTAGCATAAACTTAATGCCTTTATCAGTTTTTAATAAACTAGGAGTTGGTCAATGTTCCCCTACTTCCATTTGATTGCAATTGGCTGACCGCTCCATAGTTTGTCCAAAGGGTAAGGTGGAGGACTTAATAGTGACAGTAGGAAAATTTTCTTTTCCTGCTGATTTTATCGTTGTAGACATGGAGGAGGATTCAGAAGTACCTATTATTTTAGGTAGACCTTTTATGCGCACTGCTCGTATTTTAATAGATGCAGAAGAAGGGAAAATAATATTGCGATACCATAATGAGCAGGTCTCTTTTGATATGACTCCTAATAAGAGAAATCTTGCAGGAGTTCAGTTTTGTTCTGGTATAGCTATTGTTGACTCTTCATGTAGGAGATAGGATTGCAGAGAGAGCCTAAGGTCCCTAAAACTTTTCCAAAGATCACCAAGACATGTAAGAGAACTAAGGTGCTAGTCAAGAAGAAACATTCTTTTTTTGCCCACATGACTGAGGCGCCGGACAAAGGTAATGATCATATTTATTTTGCTTATCCGAACAACTTTCATGATGGAAAGCACACCCCCAAACGAGTACGACAAAAGAAGAAAGTTGAAAAAGTTTGGCGGATCAAGCGGATCCTTCAACCAAATAGAAGATGTCTAGTGGATCCTAGTAAGCGTAACCCTCCTGATTCAACATGTTGCAATGGAACGACGTAGTCGAGGGAAAGTCTAGCCAAAGACTATAAAGAAGGGCGGCTGACTGGGAGGCAACCCGGTGGTAGTTTTTAGTTTCCAATTTTCTTGTGATTTGAAGTACTTTTAATTTTTATTGAGTTTCTTATTGTCCAGTTTACTCACTCGAGGTTTCTAATGCCCATGCATTTAATGAGATGCTTTTAGCATCAATTCTTGTTGCTTTTCTGAGATTGCTTGCAGGTGTGGTGATCATAGACACTCTATAGGCTGGACACTTGCTTCACAACAAGTGTGAGGAAGATTTCTACCCCGGTGAAGGACTTAAGTGTGAGGACGGTACCCTTCCTCAATCTGAAGATTTCTACACCGGTAAAGGACCTAAGTGTGAGGAAGGTGCCCTTCCTCAATCTGAAGATATCAGGGGAGTTTTTTTATGTCCTTTCACTCTTATTTTAAGTCAAGCTTACGCTTTGAATGCATCAAGTCCATGAGATCTTTAGTTAACTTTTGATGAATTTGCACTATTTAGAAAGTCCTCTTCTTGGTTTAAATTTGTGAACAATGAGGACATTGCTCCTCTTAAGTGTGAGGAAGTAGGAGTACTTTCTAAATATTGTCATTGCACTTAATGCCACATTTACTTTTGATTGTCCTTTTGTTTTGAAAGAATTGCTTCTTTTAAGTGCCAATAAATATTGAATTCAGGTGAAAATTTTTGTTGAGGTTTTGAAAACAAGCCTGATGGCCACCTCAAGAATTTTTTGCTTTTGGCTGTTTGTATGTATAGTTTTATCAAAACTGAATCTATTTTCACTGAAATTTGGTGGATTAGCTGATTAAAAAACTGAATTAGTCTAGTTTGGGATTTTGGGAATGATGAGAAAGTTTGGTATGAAAAGGATAAGGCAAGGTACTCCGCTGATCTGAATTAAAATTTCTGAACCAAAACAGGCCTCTTCATTCGGTTATTAAGTCCTTGGGGTGCTTCATCACCCATTTACCTAAGGTCATCTGATTTGGGATAGAAGGCCCAAAGCCGCTACAAGGGTGAAGAGAAAAGTCTGAGGGGATGAATTGAATATGCAAATAGCAAAATAGAATGTTGAGGAAAAGGAACTTTGAAAAGTTAAAAGTGTAATTCAATTTTGCTTATTCTAATCATGAGTACGTGGTGTTGAAAGGTATCGTGGAATAAGGTGTTACTTCACACCCCTTGTCATCCAAAGGTTAGAGGAAGAAACGGTGGAAGATCCCAAACTATTCTATGTTCAGTTTCTATAATCTAACTTCTCCATGCTTTTAACTCTACTCTTTTTCACTGTTTGTGAAAACCAACAGCAGATAGCAGAACTATTCTTTTGATTGTCATTTTGCTCGTTTTCCATCAGCAGTTGTTTTGATCCTGAGTTTCGATACTACGGCCCTTAAAAGTAGATATGTTCTATATTTGCTTGAGGACAAGCAAAAGCTAAGTGTGAGGAAGTTTGATAAGCGTGAAATATATATACTTTTATGGGTTATTTAATTTAATATTCGTAATGAATCGGCTTATATTTCACATTTATCTTATGTTTTTCTAATATTTGAGTTTTGATGAGACCTAATATATTTTATGTGTCAACTACAGAAAATGGTGACAGTTACACGTATATATTATATATTATACATATATATACGAATGTATATCATATAATATATATTCATATATATACATATTATATATGATACATACCGATATACATACTGCACGGAGGTCACTTGCGGGCAGCACATGTGAAAAGAATTGATAAAGCAATTATGGACCATGTTAATTAATAATGATTCATGATTCAATTTTTATCATTGGATTGAAGATATATCGATCAGAGATATTCATGCGGCGATAAGAGATATACGGACGCTGTTCTTCATGGGATAAATATTTTCATTCTTCTGCACCGTCTATATATTGAATTATCACTCACCGATGCTGGACCGATTAATTTATCATCATTCTCTAATATACGCCCTGCAAGCCCTAGACTTCAGACTGTTCGATTGCTGGGGAATTCTTGAGCGCCGCCCATCATCTAACATCACCGCTCTACCATCATCATCAACAACCATACCACCCCACCGACCATCATCTTCACTCACCGCCTACATTATCTCCATCCGCAAATCACCCCAGCCATCTTTATCCCATCGACTCAACCATCTTTCCACATCATCAAACCCCCACCGCACCACGCTTCGGCTCCACCAT
Organism: Limonium bicolor; assembly: GCA_023374045.1. NCBI lineage: Eukaryota > Viridiplantae > Streptophyta > Magnoliopsida > Caryophyllales > Plumbaginaceae > Limonium > Limonium bicolor. Next base: position 28,887,377 of record CM041783.1, on the reverse strand, counting down.
ATTATTTCCGCAGCCATTCTTCTACGTCACGACGAAACAGCAGGCGAGGCGAGCAGCAGTTCGACGACGAAGTAAAAAGCACAGCCGAGGACGAACCGAATTAGACCAAGGGCAACAGTAACACTGGAGTGAAATTCTGGAACTTGTTCTTTATTATTTGTTTCTTGTTACGAGTTATTTTATGTTAAGTTTTAATCTTTGCTTTTGATTCTAGAATTATGAGTGAGTAGTTTATTTTTAGCTTCCCGAGTTGGGAAGCCAGCCTAATTCTTGGCGATTATGGTATATTAATTTTTCCGTACAACTTTGTTATTATAGTTAGTTCGATTCCTGTTCTTAATGTGTTTTAATTATCTGGCCAATAATTAAGATAATTCTTGTAGTTTACTAATCAATACGCGAGAGCTGAGATAGTAAACTAGACATAGGAAGTCGAACCTGATTAATGACTAGAAGCGTGATCCCGCCTATAGGTTAATCGGACTCCCATAGAAACTATTCTTTATGTGAGTAGTTGTGTCCGGATTAGAGCATTAGCCTGCTGCTAGTTCTAGCAACTAGTTAGGATTCGTTAGACTTAGCCGTTGACAAATTACTTAAAGTTTCTGAGTGAATTATAAAAAGTTAGGGGAAGAGTTAATAATAAAATCTGAAGAATTAGGTGAGCAGAACAACTCGGGGAGCGCCTTTTACTTACTAGATTTTTACACCGTTGTTTGTCTAAGTTTGCTTTATTTGGTTTATTTCTTCTATAATTTCTTTGTTTACTTTAATTTGCTTAGATTAATAAAACCCCTTTAAAAAGTGGCAATTTCCTGTTTTATTAGTTTAGCTTAGTTTTCTATCAATTAGGTTTAATTAAAATTGTCAGTTAATTGGAAGAGGTCCCTGAGTTCGACAACCCACTTAATCACTATACCCGCAAAACGATAGGTACACTGCCTAGGTAGAGATAGTAACATATTTCTGCTAACAAGCAGCTGAAGCAAGGGAGTTCCTCTGTTGCTGAATATTATAATAAATTTGTGGAGCTTCTCGCTGTTATTGGAGAGGGAGCTTACGCTCCGAGGTACCTGGTGGATAAATTCCACACCGGCTTGAACTTCAGGATCATGACTATGATCGGTTCCACCAGAGGGATGACCCTACAGGTATGGAACATGATTTAGAATTTCTTATACGCAAAGATTCCCCACTAACATATATTGTCACCACAGGAGCTAGCGGATGACGCAAATGACTGCGAGACCACCATTGCCTACCAGGACTCTGTGCTAGGCAAGAGGAAGGGGGATGGAGAAAGAGGAAATGGAGGGAACTTTTCCCAGAACTATGAGAGGAAGGGAAAGTTCTACAAGGGTAGGAACGAGAAGGCCATGGTCCCCTCATATACTAATGCTGAGCCACTCCGCTGCCAGCCATTTAAGGGTGAGATATATTAGAATCTCTAATGTGGTTACATTTTATTATCCCAATTACTAATCTTGAAACTGAAACAGGGAACCAACTTGCGAGAAAGTTCTTCTGCAAGTGGTGCAAGAAGGACCACCCGGGCAAGGATTGTAAGGGAAACCTGGTGGACTGCAACCACTGGTAAGAAGGGGCACAGATCGTTCGAATGCTTCCTGAACCCGGATTCCAGGAACTACAAGCCACGCACCGGGAACCCTGCTAGAGCCCCAGTTGCTACTACTACTGGAGGAGGTCGAGGTGGCACAGAAGGTGCTGGACCATCTACCAGCCGCCTTGCCCAGAGCCATCCGCAGAGGCCGGGACAGAACTACCCCAGAGGCCGGGCAAGGCACCGGTCCTTAACATGGTGGACCGCGTCGAGGCAGCAAGTGATGACCCGAGTTCACCTGGTGAGGACTATTTTCCTCATGAAGAGGCTTAGACCCTTATTTCTTTACATTCAGTTGTCTAGTTTTCGTTGTCAATGTAAAAGGGATGAACTATAAACCCTTCATTTTTTTCGTTTCGAACCTTTCATTTCCAGTTGTGAACCTTGACTTATTTATTTAATGGCAATTGTTGTTCAGCTTTCGATATTTGCTTTCCTATTTTGCCATATACCACACCCAACATCCCTTTTGAAGCCAAACCACACCCACCAGAGAAGTGTGAGGTCTTGAGACCCAGGATGATCTTACTACGAGAGTACCTGACCCCGCTAGTCCAGTATTCATTGATCCTCAAGATCAGGGAGTTAGGTGTGAAGGAAGGAAATTTTTACACCCCTACCTTCAAGAATGGTTCAACCATGAAGGTGAAGATCATGTGCCTAGGTAAGAAGTGGAACCACACCACCAAGAGCTATGAAGAGGTGGAGGTGCCACCAATCCCGGAGGAACTACAGTCCATCATTAGAGCTGCAGTTAAGGCAGCACAAGAATTGGAGGATGAGCCCGTCCCAGACCTAACCTCCGACGTGTGCATCATCAACTTCTATGGAAAGGAGGGTAAGCTAGGGATGCACCAAGACAAGGACGAATCGCCAGAGTCCGTCACTAGAGGAGTTCCAGTAGTGTCCATATCACTTGGAGACGACGCGGAGTTCCTATTTGGTGATCAAAGGAGGATGGACCTTGCTACCAAGATCCTCCTGAAGTCGGGTGATGTACTGATCTTTGGTGGGGCAGCTAGACTCATCTACCATGGGGTGAAGAGAATCAAGCCCAACACACCCCCACACCCATCATTAACCAGACCCATATGAAACCGGGCCGTCTGAACCTAACCTTTAGACAGACCTAGCCTTGTACTTTACAGTTTCAGCATTGTAAATTTTAAGTTGCTCATGAAGCTTTCAATAAGAATGGAAATTCTAAGAATTTTATTGCTTCATTGTAGGGGTTGGAAACTCAGGGATCAGGTTGAATGTGTTGAACCAGGCTCAAGCAAAGAGCAATGGAATGGTCATCACAGGTATAAACATTAACCCTGAGTAATTACCTTGGAACGTTTACCCAGAATCTTAAAAATCTATCCTATAATTTCAGGCACGTTCCTAGTTAATGGAGTGGAGGCCACAGTCCTGTTTGATTCTGGTGCCTCCCACTCCTTCATTTCACAAGCGTTTCATGCTAAGATCGATGCTCCCACAGAGGATATCCATGACTGCTCAGTCTTGCTGCCATCCAGAGAGCGATCAAGTGTAGTAAGCAGTGCAAGAATTTGAGCATACACATCAAGGGAGACTTCCTTCTGGATGCCATAGTCTTCCCTGGCATGGGGTTCGACATAATTGTGGGCATGGACACGCTACAGCGGTACCGAGGCAGACTACACTGTGCAGAGCATCGTCTCCTCCTGAAGTCAGCTACAGGGATCACCGTGTCATACCGAATGCAACCCAAACAGCCGACTGTGAAGGTTGTATCGGCTTTATCCCTGATGAAGGAGGTGTCCAAGGGCGCTACCGCCTACTACTGTTATGCCCAGGATCTGAGGACGGATCCGAAATTCCAGAGCGATGTTCCCATAGTGTCGGAGTACCCCGACATTTTTCCAGAGGAGCTACCTGGACTACCACCACTGAGAGAGGTTGAATTCAATATCGACCTCATACCTGGCACGGGACCGATTGCTAAGGCTCCCTACCGGATGGGCCCTGCAGAGATGGTTGAGTTGAAGAAGCAGCTGCAGGAGCTACTAGATAAGGGTTTCATCAGACCCAGTGTCTCACCTTGGGGTGCTCCAGTGCTATTCGTCAAGAAGAAGGACGGGAGTTTGAGACTTTGCATCGACTATAGGGAGCTGAACAATGTCACGATCAAGAACAAGTACCCACTGCCCAGGATCGATGACTTGTTCGACCAGCTGAGGGGAGCTAAGGTGTTCTCCAAGATTGATCTGCGTTCCGGATATCATCAGATAGCTGTAGCTGAGTCAGATATAGAGAAGACAGCCTTCCGGACCAGATACGGCCACTACGAGTTCACAGTGATGCCGTTTGGACTGACCAATGCACCCGCGAGATTCATGGACTGATGCAGAGAGTCTTCCAAGCCCAGTTGGATAAGTCAGTAGTCGTGTTCATAGACGACATCTTGGTATTCTCCAAGAGTCGGGAGGAACACGAGCAGCATTGAGGACAGCCTTGGAGACTCTGAGAGAGAAGAAGTTATATGCCAAGTTCAGCAAGTGTGAATTCTGGCTGGACAAGGTGTCATTTCTTGGACATGTGATCTCAGCTGAGGGAGTTTCAGTAGACCCAGCTAAGATTGAGGCAGTGAAGAGCTGGCATAGACCTCGCACTGTGACAGAGGTGAGGAGTTTCCTTGGGTTGGCTGGCTACTATAGACGCTTTGTGAAGGACTTCTCCAGGCTAGCCAAGCCCTTGACCTCCCTGATGAAGAAGGACAGCCCTTTGTATGGACAGAGGCTTGTGAGGTCTCCTTTCAGGCGCTGAAGGACGCCTTGACCACAGCTCCAGTATTAGTGATCCCTGAGGGGAACGAGGGATACGAGGTGTATTGTGATGCTTCAGGCAGAGGGATTGGTGGGGTACTGATGCAGAATGGCAGAGTGGTAGCATATGCTTCTCGACAGCTGAAGAAGCACGAAGAAAATTACCCCACACACGACCTTGAGCTCCTCGCCATAGTCTTCACCTTAAAGATCTGGCGACATTACTTGTATGGAGTCACAGTCTGGATTATGACAGATCATAAGAGTCTGAAGTACATCTGGACTCAGAAGGAGCTGAACCTGAGACAGCGACGATGGGTCGAGCTACTGCCTGATTATGACATCAACCTTCAGTACACTGAAGGTAAAGGGAATGTCGTTGCAGACGCTTTGAGCAGGAGAGTGTACTCACTCCTAGCTTTGACAGAGACGACCACGATAGCTGAGGAGATATACGCAGCCCAGGATAGTGATGTATACCTGCAGGGCGTCAAGCAAAAGTTAGCAAACGGTATGACTGATGGTCTGAAGTATGAGTACGAGCTAGACTGCGAGGGACACCTTCGAGTCAGAGGCAGACTCTGCGTTCCTCAGGATGCGACAGCACTTCAGACCAGGATTCTCTCTGAGGCTCATTCCTCTACGTTATCAGTACACCCTGGAGCCACCAAGATGTACAAGGATTTGAAGCAGTTATTCTGGTGGAGCGGGATGAAGAGGGATGTAGCAGACTTCGTCTCCCGATGCCTCACCTGTCAGAAGGTGAAGTTTGAGCATCGTCGACCAGGAGGCCAGATTCAGTCGTTACCAGTACCGTGCTGGAAGTTTGACGACATCAGCATGGACTTTGTGGTCGGTCTTCCTCCAGCTAGAGGCGGACTGAATTCTATTTGGGTGATAGTCGATAGGTTGACCAAGACAGCCAGGTTTATACCTATCAAGGACACATGGAAGGTGCCCAAGCTGGCTGAGGTGTTCACCACAGAGCACATTCGGTACCATGGGGTACCGAAGACGATTGTCTCCGATCGTGACACACGTTTCCTCAGTAGATTTTGGCGTCAGGTGCAGGAGGCGTTTGGTACTCAGCTACGCCTTAGCACAGCCTTTCACCCTCAGACTGATGGGCAGACCGAGAGGACGATTCAGACGCTAGAGGATATGCTACGAGCAGTCGCTCTGGACTATCAGGGGAGTTGGGTAGAGCGTCTACACCTGGTGGAGTTCTCCTACAATAACTCCTACCACTCATCTATCGGCATGGCACCATTCCAGGCTCTGTATGGCAGGCCGTGCCGGACCCCCTTATCATGGAGTGACCCTACCGAGGCAGTCCTGATTGGGCCCGAGTATGTTCAGACACTGCAGGATGACGTTAGAGTTATCCAGCAGCACATGAGGGCAGCGCAGTCTAGACAGAAATCCTATGGGGATCAGCGCACCAGAGAGCTCGAGTTTCAGTTGGGTGACATGGTTTTCTTACGGGTCTCTCCGATGAGAGGGATATTCAGATTTGGGATGAGGGGGAAGCTAAGCCCTAAGTATGTCGGTCCGTACAGGATTACGGAGCGAGTGGGCCCAGTTGCTTACAGACTAGAGCTACCAGCGGAGTTGGGGAAGGTACACGATGTGTTTCATGTATCTCAGTTGAAGAAGTATATGCCTGACCCATCTCACGTACTGCAGCCAGAGAGATTGGAGATTGAGCCTACACTGAGGTATGAGGAGACTCCTATTCAGATCTTGGACACGAAGGTCCGAGAAACGAGAGGCAGATCAGTCAAATTGGTGAAAGTTCTTTGGGAGCATCATGGGGTTGAGGAAGCTACTTGGGAGACTGAGGACTCCATGAGAGTAAAGTACCCACATCTGTTTACATGATATTCTGCTATCCTGCTGTGATTCACGTTAATGGCGGTACGAGGGTACCTTAGCTCTTTAAGGGGGATATACTGGCATACTCCTCCTTCGTTATCTCATCCGGATTATGCCTTGTTGCATTGTTAGTAGAGGGAGAACAGTATTAGTAGAGTGAGAGTGTTATGTATATACGTAGTTTTACATTATGGCACGGTAGTATGTCACGTTTGTGTTTTGTTTCAGTTTATATTTGATTCAGTTTGGTTTGATTTCGGTACTCTCGAGTGGAATGTTGAAATGGAAATAAAGGATTGGATTGTATGGAATTTCATTGGAATTATTATTGTCTCAGCACACCCGAAGCGGTGTGAGTGCCTATTAGTTGATTTTTAAACTTCGAGGCGAAGTTTCTTTTAAGGGGGATATACTGAAATACCCCTAAATTAATTTAGGGGATTTAGTTTATTAAATCTTAAATAATACTATTAATATTAAATTATTATATGGAATTATGAAAATTTATTTAGGGGATTTCTCCTATTTAACCCTAAAGAAAACAATAAAATATTTAATTATTATATTATTATATGGTATTATGAATTTAATAATAAGATTTATAAGTCAATAAATCTTGGAAAAATTTAAAACACTCCAAGTATATTATAAAGATTTTAGAAAGAGTTGGAACATTGTTTTGAAACATAAAAGTCAATATAAAATTCTAGAAACCCTAAAGCCTTTTAAGCCTTGCTAGGGTTGACTTTTTGAGAATGGTCAAACCAGCCCATGAAACCTATACCAATAAATAGGTTATGGAAAACCATGAAGATCGATAAAAAAACGTCAAAAACAGATCATCCTAGCCAAAGTTATGATCAAATGAAGTTTAGAGACAAAATTTTGAAAAAAAAAACTGACGTGGCAAGGTTTGCTGACTCATCGTGCGCCTCGGGATACACGCCCCAGTACTTAGTCGTTTCTATCTTCTAGATTTCTGGTAACAGAAACCAGTTTTTGCCCTAACTTGTGACCTTCATAACTTTCTCATCTTTTGAAATTTTTGAGTGTCGTCTTCTTTGTTGTCTTCTCTTACACTTCCTCTAAACAACCATAACTCACATTAAACCTAGTTCATCCTAAATCAACCGGAAATTTGATCCAAAGTAGCCACCCTGCAAAACCGAAACTGCAGTTTTCAGTTTTCCTTCGATTTCAGGTAACTTCGTCTTGCCATAACTTCTTCGTTTCTCAGCCAAATTTCATGTTCTTTAGCTCGTTTTGAAGAGCTCTAATCCCTCTACAACTTTCATGTTGATGACCCAAGCCAATTCCCAACCGTTTGGAAGAACGAGGTGTCTAAAGTTTCGGATTCGTCACAACATAAAATCATAGTTTTCTTCCCAGAAAACGCAAGATAAACTCGCAACTTCCAGCTTCGATTTCTTTCTGTGTAGTGCAAGTTAGGGTGAGTTCTTGCTATCATTGTGTAGAGTTAAGTTTCCTCTTTAGATTAAGCCCAAGAACTAGTTCTAACTCGGTCTGTACTGTAAATTATAGCGTTGCAAAGTAGGCTACCCAATCGGGTTGTAAAGGGGGCGTTTTTCCAGAACCGATTTCGAATCCTTTCGATTCGAGCAATTCCGGTAAGTTTCCTTCAAATTCCTTCAACCTTGCTAATCTATATTACATTATCGGTCAAAGCCATGTTTCAATTGCATCAATTACGCATTAGATTGAGTGAATTTGAGAGATTTGTTTTCGGAAACCAAGATAAACCCTAACTTCGAAACCGAAATCGAAAACCGATGAATCCTGCATTATAGCTAGCGAAATTAGTATCATTAGAACCGGAATTTAATTTCGAAACCATAGAAACAAGAATCACTCAATTTTGTTCTGTGGATTAGGAGAAATTGTCGAATTAGTACTCGGGTCTGTTCTGGAATCGCTGAAGAACTCGGAAGTCTCGGGCCGTCCGATCGTAGTTAAAGGAAACGGACGGCCGAGATTAAAACGTTTCAGATTAGGTTTTTATAAATTCCAGTAAATAACCCTAACTTGTTGAATTAATTTAAATACCTTCCCGAATGTGTTTTGACTTGAAATTTTAACCATAGATTCCTTATTAAATCTAGTTTATTTTGATGTAAATTAATATGGTTTTGGAGTTTTTAAATGTAAGTTATGATTTTTTCAAATTACGGGTTTTCTGGAATTATTTGGCTAATTTAAAAAGATATTTTTATGAAATAAAAATTTTATAATATGTCTAAAATGTTATAGTTAATGTATAATAAATTTGGGAATTTTTGGACTATGGTAAATGGGCTTAAAAATTGTGTTTATGAGTTTTTCATAAGAATAACTTATAATATATGGTTTTTAATGTAACCAAAAATTAAAGTATGGTTTGTTGATAAATTTTTAAGCTGGGTAAGATAAGGAAAACTAAATTAACATTTTTATAACAGTATGTTTATAAATGTTTTGGATAATATCTTTTAAGAAAGGTGAAATTATTTACATATATGTATATATATACTTATTTAAGTAGAAACTTATGTTAAATCAAGGAATTTAATTATTTTACGTTTTATTTATTATATTATATGGGAGTTAATATTTTTAATTAAAACTAAGGGAAATATATATATATTTACATATATATAAAAAGGGAATAAAGTAGTAACTTAGGGTAAAGCAGGGAGCTAATGAATTAACACTTATATTAACTAAATATTATAAGAGCTAGTATCCTAAGATATAGTAAAAGAAATACTTTATGAAACATACTTGGAATGCAGTTAAAGGTTGTAGTACTAAGATAGTTTAAATATAATAAGTTACATAGGGAATGTCTTAATTAAATTCTAATACATGTATACTTATATATATTAAATAAATAAAGGAAAACACTTTATTTTATAAACCGTATATCGGTTGTGGTTATGCCTAGAAGTTATTAAACATAATTAAATACAATAAAATTTCCTAAAAATGTTATGGATAAATCTTTAATAAAGATATAATATATATATATATATATATATATATATATAAATACATTAAAATAGATGAGGGAAATAATATTCCTTGTTATAGTTATAATAAGTGGAATATATATGTTAAACCTTTAGGTTTTAATCGGTGTGTAATTAAATAGTCACTATTAACTTAAAGGTTTAATTACACAACATAAACGTAACACGGTCTTGGGCTAACCTACTAAGCCCAAGTCTATGAAATCCAAAAGCCCACTTGAACAATTCAAAGAGAGTTTGGGCCACTCTCAGGAATAAATTCTAAATCATTCCAAACTAAACGAAATGGGCCTAACGAAGGATTTAGTTAACAAGTCAAACCCAAATCCTTGTGAGAGAATAATGGTAAACCTGGAACTATTAATCAGTAAGAAAAGAAGGTTGTTTAGTTTATAAGTCCCTTAACTAATCGACACTTGGAACACCTTAATTATAGGTTACTACTGGGGAATCACTTATTCGAGTTATTTATTGTTCTTCACATACCAGGTACGATTTCTCGTACTCCGATACTTTTGCTGATTGACTTATGAGACGTTTTCGAAAAACGCTAACTGACTTTAAGAGGAATTTCTAAAAGGAAATGGTTGTGTGACTAACTCAGCTTGTGTGACTAACTCAGCCTTGAGTGTGAAACTCACTTGGGTATTGGTTCCTTCTATTTGGTTGTTCCATTAGACATTGACTGCTTAGGGTTTACGCTTCTGCACTCTGTAGGACTGAATGTTTTGGTATTGCTCTGGGTAGTTAGTGATCTGGTGGGAATTTGGAAAAGGTCAATTTTGGTAAATTCTTCTTTTGACTCTGGATATCGTTTCATCCATGAGCTGGTTCTTGAGGTTTCGACGTGCGCACGTCTTCAATGGTAACAGTGAGGGGCTGTATATCCCCTGTCCAAAAGGGACGTGGTAGACAGTGAGGGGCTGTATATCCCTGTCCCAAAAGGGACGTGTAGACATTGAGGGCTGTATATCCCCTGTCCTAAAAGGACGTACTTGGCGGGGGGGCCATCTCTCCCAGTTGAATTATTCCACTCTTGAGTTATTGGTTCTTGGATCTATCTTTTCATTCCTGGTCCTTTGTGACTATCTGAGTCTTTCTACTCCTAACGGGAATTGGGTTTAACTAAGGCACTGGTTGTTCACTAACACACGGCGTGGTTTGTTTCACTAACTTTACCTTTCTGTTATTTATCTTTATTCTTAATTTGTTATCTTGGTATGATGATGTGTGAAATGCTTGTTCCTCTGTGTGGTTTAAGTGATTGTTTTCAAGCTATTATTTATTTAAGAGTTATATTACAAGTTTGTGTTTGGAGGATGTCAGTTCCATTCCAGGGAACTGACCCACCCCTCTCGGGGTGGGCTGCTTGGTTTTATCTTGCAGGTACGAGTTATTTTACAGGTGGCCACGAAGAGAACGAGTGATTGGGATGGGATTAGGTGTTGTGGAGAGTTTACGTGTTTTATTTCTGTTTTACTTTTGTTAAGTTTTCTCGAGGTTTAGGCCGTGACAATTGTAATCTTTAAGTTGTAATTGGTGAGGTTTGGTGTCGAGTGTTTGGAACCCGATGATCTGTACGTCTTTAGTATTTTATTTCCGCTATAAATATGTTAAATAAGGGTGTTACAACTATGAACACACATATCTTCTTATCACACAATACAAGCAAGCACACAAACCCAAGGTAACCCTTCGGGGCATTAAGACAACATAACACCGTACCTTATGATAAGAAAACAAACCATAATCAATATAAAATACCATTTACATGATTTACTTGAATAATTATAATTTTTGTGAGCACACATATCTTCTTGTCAAACAAAACAAGCAAGCACACAAACAGAAGGCAACCCTAAGGGGCATTCAGACAACATAACATCATACCTTACACCCGTTGTTCAAGCAACCATCCTAGTCCGTGCAATAGGTTATCCAAGCCCTGTATTGGAAAGAATATATAAATTGTTAATTTTCTAGTACTCTCTTTTTAGTTGTCTGTTCCACCAAATTGAATTCAAAAATTTTATTTAATGGGTTCGTTAATTTTGACAATTTTATTGTAATTCTTGTCATAGAACATGGTTTCAATTTGAAACCACAATTGAATCTATGGAAGCATTAGTTTATACATTTTTATTAGTCTCGACTCTAGGGATAATTTTTTTCGCTGCAATACAAAAAAAGGGGAAGGGGGAACATCATATATATATATATATATCTACACATGTTTTAATAAATACAACTAAATATAATCAGCTTCCCAACCAATGGTATTTTACGAATTCTAACTATATAAGAGCCCTCTATTAGACAATTTCAATACTTCCTTAATTTCATATTATGGCAAAAATAATTCGATACCCAAATCGACTTTATGAAATTCCTTCAATATAACTAAATCGCATTTACTATTTTATCCCTTTTTATTTGTTACTCTTTCATTTCAACTTACACTTAGTTATTATCCTACACTTGTAACATTTCATATATCTTTAAACTAAATTCTAATACCTTTACGTAAAGTTCCTATTTTAAAGTTAGTCAAGTCATTAACCTAGCCATTCGGCCTTAACTTTTCATATTTCCAAATTATCTTCAATTATTATTATTATTATCCAATTCCCTAGTACCATTAGTGAACCTATTTTCAACTAATTAACCTAAATAAAATTATAATCTACTCACCTTATTTTTGTCACATTAATTTACTCTTAAGTCTAAACCATTCTACCTAATAACCCATTAATACTTTAAGTTCCTAGTAATTTTTTTACTAACTGATCACCAATTTGTTCCCTAAATTCTAATCGACGCCCCAAATTACTATAATTAAGCACCAATTCGACCCCTAGTTTTCTAAATTCACTAAATTCACCTTTATTCTAATCATATACATCCAAGACTCCTTTTTCCAAGTTAATCCTAACCTTTTTTTCTCTTTAGTTTTGTTAACCAACATTTCCCAAGTTTTCAATCACCACCCTTAGTTACCAAAATTACCAAATTGACCCACTAATAATTATGAACATCAAAGACTCGTTTTCTTTCTAAGGTTATACCCAACTTTTACCCTTAACTTTTTGTTCAATAAATCCTCCATCTAAACAAAGATTCACTTCAATTCTATTGGATGTATTACCACCTCCAAATAACCAAGGGTTTACCATTAGTTCCAAGCATTAATTAGGACTAAATTATTACACCATAAAACACAAGATTAGCATAAACTATAATAACCCGGTTTTATTTCTAATCTCCTAACGTCAGTTTTGTTTGTCATCTTATATTATGTATCTTTTAGCATTTAGGACGTCCGGGCATTTATTTAAAAGAGATGGACAAGGTGGTCATTTCCTTTCTTTATATTTGGTGAGTAATTTTATAAGGAAAGAAATTCCTTACTTTGTCAAGTCATTCATTCATCTTATCCCGACAGTTTTCTTCTCGTTCTACTAAGCGCTTCCAACCCTCCTCCTTCTCTCTTGTGTGCTTCTGATATTGCTGAGAATCTCTACTACATTTGGGTCAATTATTCTCTATTGTTGTTCATATTGTAATGTTCTACAAATCAGGTTGGTTGTTGCCTCTGTTATGGTTTTGTGTTGTCATTTGGGGAGAGTTATCATTTCTGGTTTTTAGGTTGCTTTTGGTGCTGAATTTAGCGTGATTCGCTCCCCTTATGCTTGTGGCTTGTCGCGCGATAGGCGTCGTCTGGACAGAATATGCTCGTCGAATTCATGTAAGTGGAGGATGGAATGGGGGTAGTTTATTCACTCATGAGGTGCATATTTTGATTGCGTTTTCTGGTTGGATTTTGGGATGTATTGGGTGATTTCACTTCTAAATTGTGTTGTTATTTGTATGGTTAAACCCATGTGGGCACTGATTTATATTCTATAACATTTTGCTGATTTTGGTGACTGAATTGCTAAGTTTTTCGTCTCTGCTGCGTTCTGCAGATTCTGGTTTTTATGCCATTTGGACTTCCGTCCGAACTCGTATGTCCGGACAGGTTTTCTGGCTCGGCTCTTTTATCTGCATTTTTGAAGTGTCCAAAATAGATATGCCCGGACAGAGTATGCGGACGTTTTCGGAGTTTTGCTTTCGGCATGTGTCCGAACTTGTAAGTTCAGACACATGTCCAGACGTCTACAAGTTTTCAATTCAACATGTGTCCAGACATGTAAGTCCGGACACATGTCCAGACACTTCTATAAACTGTATTTTGGATTTCCGTCCGGACAAACCCTTTGACATTTCCGCGCTTCTGATTTTGAATTTTGTCCGGACTTGCAAGGTCGGACTCAAGTCTGGATGACTCTCTATTTTACATTCGCACTGTGTCCGGACATGCAAGGTCAGACACATGTCCTGACACCTCTTTTGTTTTGCCTATTTGACTTCTGTTTGCGGGTTTTTGTTCCCCTAAGTGTGAATAAGTTATTTAAACATGTGTTATGCTTATTTAAGCATATTTTGTTATGTTATTTTGGCTAAATGGTTTTGGGACCTAGTTACTATGCTTATGAGCCTTAGATAGTCGGTTCAGGCTGTCCTGTAGCATGTTGCGCAGGAATTCCTTCTCTATATGTTCCTTAGGGTTTCCCGTAGGACGTTCGTGACTGACGGGTCAGTTAGCTGTCTCTACGGCTTATGTTGTGGGATCTTCGGATCCATAGGACATTGTGTGAGTCCTTCTGATGTGTTAGCTGGATTCTAGTGTCCCACCTTGTGAATCTAATTTTGGAAAGTCCGACTGATGTTTGATATTGTTTCTGATCTGATATGGAATTCACTCTGCTTCTGTTTCATTGTTTGTAAAGTGGCATAAACTTCCCTCTAATTTATTAATTTTTTAATTCTGTTTTGAGTAGGCTTCCTTGAGAAAGTCTTCTGCTTACTGAGCTAGTTGAGCTCACCCCTTTCTTATGTTATGTAAATTGAGCATGGAGATCTTCTTTTCTCTCCGGGGATCTGATTTATGTTTACGTCTGATTTAGACTTATGTATTTCGACTTTGTGCATTGGACGTTTTGATATTATGTAGCCTACAGTCCCTTACTCTGAATTTACTTCCGTTTGGTATTTTGGGATATTGTAAACTCTCATTTCTTTTTAATGCAAGTACTTTAGTTTGGGGTTTGAGATCATTTATGTTTGAGTCTTGCTTTGTTAGGTAATAGTCACGCGGCATGTAATGTCCCTAACTCCTTGGCCGGTTTTGGGGTCGTTACATTTAGTGATATCAGAACCAGGTTAGCTTTCTTTGGTGTTTCTGGGGTCCGTCTGCATGCTTGAATGATTGAGATATCTGACGTTTGAGTGCTTGATGGTTTATGATGAGTTTTGGTGTTTTGTTCCTCAGTATGCCACCCCGATGCTCAGTGAGAGGAACTTTTGAGGGCAAAGCTCCGCAGGGAGACCTCACTGTGATTGTTCAGCAGGTGGTGACCCAGGTGCTCTAGACCGTGGGTACCACCGCACCAGCAGTAGGAGCTGGTAGCACGGGGGGCAGTAATGTGAAGGCACTTAAGGAGTTCTTAAAGCTGAAGTCACCTTCCTTCAATGCCAATGGTGATCCATAGGAGGCGTGCCACTGGGTCACAACCATAGGGGATCTGCTGAAAGTTATGGGATGTGAGGAGGAGCAGAAGGTGGGTTTCTCCACCTTTATGTTTCAGGCTGAGGTGAAGGAGTGGTGGAAGACGACAGAGGGGAAGTACCCCCATCCTTGGTCATGGGACCTATTCTGGGCATGCTTTAATCAGCAGTTTTACCCCGATGTGTTCAAAGATCAGAAGATTATGGAGTACGGGATGCTCTGTCAGACTAAGGAGATGTCGGTTGATGACTATATGAGGAAGTTCATTTCATTGTCAAAGTTTGTGCCTGAGCAGGATGATAACCGGAAGGCGAGGAAGTTTAAGGCTGAACCGAGGGGTGACACTAGAGCTGTAGTGGCACCCTTTCATCATAAGACTTTTTGTGATGTGGCTGATATTGCGTTGATGGTGGAGATTGAGCTGCTGGCGAGGCAGTGGTACGAGAAGAGGGACTAGAGGCCCGATAAGGGAAAGGACCAGAAGAGGAAGGGTTATTTTGAGGAGCCCGAGAGGCAATGTACGGCATGAAACGTATTGCAGCAAGTGTACTGGTCGGTCGTAGCAAGTTTTCCTAGAAAGTATCCCTAGGTTATCGAACCAAGGGGTAGTGTCTAGTTTAATCTCTACCCTACTCTAACTAATAAACTATAGAAAAATAACAATAATAAATTGGGGGTTTGAATGCAGAAATTAAATGATTAAATAAACTGAAAACAAATAAAAGTGATTATCTAACAAATCTACTAGGGTGAATCCTGGTTGCTAAGTAGAAAATTGTAGGGAAAAACTATATACAAAAAGGATAAAATAATAAACTAATCCTACAACTCTACTACGGGTAGCAAACAATTCCCGGTCGGATAGTATAGTGTAAATATATTATGACCGAGAGTATCGAACCCAAGGGACTTATAGAAAACTAGTCCTAATCCCGGTAATTACCTATTCTATAATAAAGGGGAGGAATGTAAAACATTTCCTAAAACTAACTATAATCCTAACTAAGTAATATTTGTCCTAGATTGGGATTACATCAGCCAAGAATCAATATGATCACACAATGAACTTCAAAACTCGAACTTAATCAACCAACTTGAAGCCATCGGACATCCTGCCGGACACCAGATGCATGGCCCATTCAAAGATGTTGAATGTTCCGGACACAGGAGACCCGGCAGTGCACCCGGCACAATCAATTGTAAAAACCACTCTCTTGCTTCAAAATTGATAACAAGAAACTCATCGCCTATTAACAAATCGAGCATATGTCATGCCACGAAATGAATAAGGTAACATGGGAAGATGGGTTAATTTGTAATCTTTTATGCTAACTCCTAAATCATAGAAGAAAACACTAAATACCATTAAATCTTCTCAACCTATCTACTCTTGGGCTTTTCCTCCTTAAGTAGATTTTGAAAGAAAAGGACAAAGTGGCCAACACCATTCTCTTGCAAGAAGAACAAAGACTTAATGAATGCTTAAATTATTATTGAAGAAATCATATTGTTACAAGGAAGAGTTCATCCTAACCAAGAACTACAAGGGAATTCTACTTCATCATCCACTCAAATAAAGAAGAAATACATAAGGGAGAAGGAGATTGATCATAGCCTTAACCCGAAAAGGAAATCTTCTATTCTCCTTCGTGGATGGATCCGTAGAAATGCCTTGAACACCAACAATGGAATGAAGGCGGAACTTTGCGTGTGAATGGAGTATAATATGATGTTGAAGTGTGTTCTCAAATGATCACATGGGTAGGGTATTTATAGGTGATAAGTGCAAAACATATAGACTTTTTAAGGTTTAATCACCTTATTAATTGCAGCATTTTTAGTAATGTTTCGCACTTATCTAGGTTTTTTCCTATAATTGTGTTGTTATATTAACTGATGTATTATATGTGTTAAAATGTAGGAAAAATACCAATTAAACACTTATATTATTGAAGATTAAATAAGGCACGTGGAGGGGGCGTGCATGCGTACGTAATATTGCATGCAACCGCTCCATAACAAGAATCAAGAGGCGACCGCCTCATATCGGGCGGACGACACAAAGGCAACCGCCCCCTATTGGGCGGACAACACTAATACTGAAACCGCCTGTCAACACGCGGACAGAGAAGGAAATAGAAATAAGAGGCGACCGCCTACAAGGAGGCGGACACACAGAGGGCCGCCCCTTATTGGGCGGACGTGAACTGAGTGTACCGCTTGATACGAGGCGGACAAGACAGAGGAGACCGCTTGATACGAGGCGGACAAGACAGAGGAGACCGCCACTTATCTAGCGGACACGTGTAAATGTGAACGGGTTATCTTCTTCGCGCCCTCCAACTTGACTCCGCCATATCGTTTAGCAGTCGGCGCCTACCAGAAATCACGCGTTGTTCCTGTCCCCTGCAATCAATTAGGCTTCAATCATCGAGCTCAATCAATTGATTGAAGCTGCTGCTCTGCTTCTTCTTCCTCTATAAATTCAACACTCGTCTCACCTTCTCCAGTGTCCTTCCAGTTCTGTCCGTGGTTCCTCTGGAGTTCCAATTCACACCATCATTCCATCTTCGTACCACTACACTTTCACTCACTCGTTCATCTTCATCTCTAATCTCCCGCTTCTCCCATTTGTTTTCTTTTCATCTCATTAATTTCACCTCGTCTCACGTATTTAAATAGAAGACCAAACTATTTAATATGTTAGGCTAGAGTTCATATGCTTTGCGAATGATTATTATGTTCTGTATTAATTTTGCAATGTTTTTACTGGTTTTAATTTAATGAAGTTTGTTACGCTTAAAGTTCATCTCTCGTCTTTTAATAAATGTCATGAGTTTATTAATTGCTTGCTAAGTCTATTTTGATCAGACCAGGTGATAAATAGATAGGTTGATTAAGCCGTAAATCTGGAGAAAGCTCTATTATGATTTAATGAGTTAGTATTTTCAGATGCAATTAATTTCCTCGAATTTAATGTCCGTTTACATAAGAGTGCTCGACCTTGATTAGACCGAGCATTTCTGGTAAACGAGTTCTTATGAGGCTATGACTTAGTCCTTAATATTAAAGGAATTTTGCCAAACAATTATAATTAAACCAGTAGGAATAGCATGAAAGAGCAGATAATATTAATCTGAACCAGAGTCCCGTTTAGTTTATCTGTTAATTTAGTTAACTTTATCTTTCTCTTTTATTTATAAAAACAGTCAATTAATCCCCCCTCCTGTGACACGCTTAGGTACTTTAATATGTACATTAGTCCCGTGGTTCGATATCCGGTCGCTTACATTTCACTATACTACTGCGACCGGGATTTGTTTGCAGCCCGACGTTTATTTTGAGTTTTAAATTCTTTTCTTTTAATTTTACACCAGTTTAACCACTCACTTCATAACGTCCGCAAAATGGCGCCGTTGCCGGGGACTAGATTTATTCTAGTTCCTAAGCTCCGGATTATTCACCTGTTTAATTATAAATATTTTTGTTTTTTTTAATCTGTTAATATTATGTCTATAATATTTTGTTTATTGTTAATATTAATTATCTACTATATTTTGTTAATAATATTATCTAATAATCTGTTAATATTAATTAATTGGACACCTGACTCTGGACATATGACTACGGACTCTAACTTCTGACATCTAACTTCTAACTCTTATTAACATTTAATTTCCATTGTCTCTAACATTTAATTTCCATTGTCTCTAACATTTAATTTCCATTGTCCTTAACATTTAATTTATGTAATTAACCACTAACTTATAATTTATGTAATCTAACCACTAATTCTTATTTTTGTGTACTAATGTTTCATTTGTTTATTTCTTATTCGTTTGTTACATTTAAATCAAAAAAAAAAAACAGGAACCGCCTAATAATATAGGCGGTCTACACAGAGACAACCGCTAAAAGGAGGCGGACTACACAGCCGGAACCGCCTATTATCAGGCGGTCGTCACACACGAACCGCCTAAAAGGAGGCGGTTATATACACACAAAACCGCCTAAAGGAGGCGGTTATATACCAAAACCGCCTAAAAGGAGGCGGTTATATACACACTGAACCGCCCGAAACGAAGCGGTCGTGCTTCAGAATAGAAAAAAAAATAGAGCTAAACGCCGCGTTTTGCAATCTGTTCTTCCCCAAATTAGAGAATTCGAGCCCGATACATAGAAAACAACAAGCAGGCTCGCGAATCACCCTCCCTTCAAATCGACACAACTTTTTCAATTCTACACCAATCACGCAAGGTTAGTACCCAAATCTTCGTTTTTCAATTCTCTATGTTTCTATAGCTTCAATCCACAAATGATAACTACACTAGGAGAATAAGAGACTGAACTTTCGAAAACCTAGGTCGACGGGTTGAGAATTTTCGAGGTTAATTTGCAAATTGTCTCGAAATCTTCTTCTATTAATCATAATAAACATACACAAGTTAAATCTACACTGATTATACTTAAATTTGTTGTTTTGGATGAATTTCAAATTTGGGTACATGTAGATACGCGACTTGCTATGTTAAAAAGCATTCTCCAATTGTATTATGCCTTGTTTTATTAAACGAATGAATTATGATTATAGGTTGTATATGTGATTTATGCTGATAACGGTATTAAAATACCTTGCGTGTGACTGAATTAATTGTGGAGAATCGTAGAATTTAAGGGGAAGTTCTATCGATTTTTCGACAGAATTTATGTTGTATAATTAGTCTGTTTATATTTCATATTATTTGTTCTTCTTGTTTTCTATTTTTGTTAATATTACTAAAATGTTTATGTCAAATATTGCTTTGTTAATAATATTAATTTTTATTTTGTTTTTAATATTAATATTATGTTGCTATTAATTAGTTTTTTATGTTGCTTTTTGTTTATTAATATTTGTTAATTCTTAATGTTTTTATTTTATGTAGTACTTTATTATGTTGTTTACTAACATTTTGTAGACTATTACTGTTTAAACCTTGTGCTAACATTTGATATATTCAGGAAGGTAACAGTGTGGTTTACTTTATGTTTTTATTTTATGAGTTTTTATTTATTTTTTTATTTTATGATTTTCTTTTGGTTCAATTGGAGTTCTGCTGGCTATATATGATTTTCTTCTCAGAACAAATTCTATATCGAATATATGCTGAACTCACCTTTGGAAAGCAACCTCAGTTGCTTTGGAATTTCAATATTTTCGGTTGAACACTTGCGCGAACTCAAGTGTGAGGAACATCTCACCCCTGCCAAAGCTTTAAGTGTGAGGAAGGACACCTTCCTCAATCTACAATACAAGGGGAGTTTCAGTTCTTCCTTTATTATATTGCTGTTCAACCAATATCATTTAATCCTTATTTGGTCTGTCATATTTTGGAAGGTCATTTTCTTGATTTAATTCTGAACAATGAGGACATTGCTCCTCTTAGGTGTGAGGAAGGAGAGACCTTTCCCTGAAAATATGACAGCTCTGTTCGATAATGCCACACTCACTTATTGCTACTCTAAACTGCCTAAATTAAAAAATTTTGATAGAAATAAGATAAAATAATTGTAGAAGTGTATGAAATTATGTCAAGTGACAACTTAAAGATGGTTTTATTTTTAGGAGTTTGTAAAATTATTTTCCATCAAAATACTCTATTTTCACCCAAATATGATAGATCTGCTAATTGTAGAAATCAATTTAGTTTAGCTTGGGATTATGGAATATGTGGAAAGTTAAGGAAAGAAAAGGATGAAGACAAGGTACTCCACTGTTTATGAATTTTTTCTAAACCAAAAACGGGCCTCGTATATCTGGTTATTAAGTTCTTTGGGGTGCTTTAACACCTATCTACCTAAGGTCTCGTGACCTGGGATAGAAGACCCAACACCGCTACAAGGATAGAGAGAAAAGTTTGGGGTACAGAAAAATAATGCAATTTTAAAAATTTTGTGTGTTTTGTATATACAATATTTGCACATTCAAAAAGAAATGTAAATATAAATTGCAATTATATTTATGAACATGAGTACGTGGTGTTGAAAGGTATTGCGGAATAAGGCATTACTTCACACCCCTTGTCATCCCGGTTAGTGAATGAAATTGGTTGAAAATCCCAGGTTAATCTAACTTGATTTCTACAGTTAGTTTTTCTGTGCTTTTATTAAATTGTTCTTCTTCACTGTTTGCTAAACCTACTTCTAAGAGCAAATTATTCTTTCAATTGTCACTTTGTCTAAATTCCCTTCTACACTTATTTAATCTTGTTTTATTAATTTGGCTTAGAGATAATTAATTCTTTATTTGCTTGAGGACAACAAAAGTCAAGTGTGAGGAAGTTTGATAAGTGCAAAACATATAGACTTTTAAGGTTTAATCACCTTATTAATTGCAGCATTTTTAGTAATGTTTCGCACTTATCTAGGGTTTTTCCTATAATTGTGTTTGTTATATTAACTGATGTATTATATGTGTTAAAATGTAGGAAAATACCAATTAAACACTTATATTATTGAAGGATTAAATAAGGCACGTGGAGGAGGGCGTGCATGCGTACGTAATATTGCATGCAACCGCTCCATAACAAGAGAATCAAGAGGCGACCGCCTCATATCGGCGGACGACACAAGGCAAACCGCCCCCTATTGGGCGGACACACTAATACTGAAACCGCCTGTCAACACGCGGACAAGAGAAGGAAATAGAAATAAGAGGCGACCGCCTACAAGGAGGCGGACAACACAGAGGGCGACCGCCCCTTATTGGCGGACGTGAACTGAGTGTACCGCTTGATACGAGGCGGACAAGACAGAGGAGACCGCTTGATACGAGGCGGATAAGACAGAGGAGACCGCCACTTATCTAGCGGACACGTGTAAATGTGAACGGGTTATCTTCTTCGCGCCCCCAACTTGACTCCGCCATATCGTTTTAGCAGTCGGCGCCTACCAGAAA
>CM041783.1:28738879-28865021 GCA_023374045.1 Limonium bicolor | reverse complement strand
TGGAGAACGGTCCTCAAATGCTCCTCGTGCTCTTCAGCACTCTTGGAATACACCAAGATGTCATCGATGAAAACTACAACGAACTGGTCCAAAAATGGCTTGAAGACTCTGTTCATCATATCCATAAATACTGACGGCGCATTCGTCAACCCGAATGGCATCACTAGGAACTCGTAGTGTCCATAACGAGTCCTGAAAGCGGACTTAGGCACGTCGTCTGCCTTAATCCTCAGCTGATGATATCCCGACCTCAGATCGATCTTCGAAAACACCTTAGCTCCTGCTAACTGGTCGAACAAGTCATCTATGCGCGGGAGAGGATACCTATTCTTAATGGTAACCTTGTTGAGCTCCCTGTAGTCAATGCACAACCGCATACTACCGTCCTTCTTCTTTACAAACAACACTGGCGCTCCCCAAGGCGACACACTTGGGCGAATAAAGCCCTTATCCAGCAGCTCCTGTAACTGGACCTTCAACTCCTTAAGCTCAGCAGGCGCCATCCGGTATGGGGCCTTCGAAATCGGCTGAGTCTCAGGTGCGAGCTCGATCGAGAACTCCACCTCTCTAACAGGGGGAAGTCAAGGTACATCATCCTGGAACACATCGGGAAAGTCTTTGACCACTGGAATCTCATCCAACTCGCATCCTTGCGAACCTCACGGATGTAGCACAGATATCCCTGGCATCCTTTCCTCAGAAAACGGAACGCCTGCATAGCTGATATGACTAGCGGCGAGCACGGGAGTCCATTCCCTGCTACAATCAAACGGGGCTGGCCCGGCTCCTCGAAAGTGACTCTCGAAGCAGCACAATCAATATGGGCATGGTGCGCAGCAAGCCAATCCATGCCCAGGATCACATCAAAAGAAGTCATCTCCATCGGGATGAGGTTAGCACACAGAGTCCTATCTCTGACTAACACAGGACTATCTTTGCAAACAGAAATCAACCGCATAGAAGAGTCCCTAACTAATGGACTATGCACACACAACTCAACACCCAGAGGCACAACAGGCAAACCGAGCTCACCCACCAACTCAGCAGAAATAAAAGAGTGGGTGGCTCCAGAGTCAAACAAACAGAAAACAGAACGAGATGACAGCTGGAGAATACCTGTGACAACTCTGTCAGTCGATCGGTCCCTCTCTCCAGCCATCGCGTACACTCTGGCCTGGCCCTGGGGCTTCTTCTGCTCAGCCCGGTCTCGATCTCTAGACCCAGATGCAGATCCTCCGGCTCCACCTCCAGAGCTACTCTGCTCTCCCTCCTCTTATTTAAAAAGGACTCCCATGTCCTACGCAACACAAGCCAACTTAGCATTACATCAAACGGAATAAAATGCAACGAACTTTGGGTTATACTAAATGTAACACCCCCAAACACTGGCCTAGGAGCTCGGGGTATTACACGCCGCGTATTATTACATAATAACGCAAGGCTCTAATAAACAGAATTAAACAGATCATCAAATAAGGCCCAAACGAAATACTCCAATATAGCATTATCGAAGAGATGTAAAACATCCCCAAAAATCATTACAGAACCCACCAAACAGATGTCAAAAGCGGAAGCTTAACAAAATATGCCCAAAGGCCCAAATTCAATACAAGGTCTCAAAAGAAGCTAAAACAAAGCAGCTAAACTCCAGAAGCTGAGGGGAGACGATCCTCGCTAATCAATCTGCAAAAGCGTTAGAAGTAGGGGAATGAGCACACAACTATGCCCAGTAGATGACCAACTTCATCAACCAGCATGCTCAAAACATTTACAGAATGTTATCAAATCAGAAGGAGTCAAGAATCCACAGACATGTCAGAAATCAGAAACAGAAGTCCATACCATAGGGACTAGACAGAACAGAAGCAGACAGAAGCTGAAAACAGAGTGGGACACTAGCGATCACAGCATACAGACAGAACGAGCAACCAGCTCGTGAACAGAACGAGGAAACCTCACTCGTAAACAGAACAGGTGTAAAACACCCGTGAACAGAACGGGGAACATCACCCGTGAACAGAAGGATCCTACATAGCGCGCTACGAGACAGCGTAACCAGCCATCCAAAGGCTCAGACACAGAGATAACTAGGTCCCAAAACAGAAGCATAAATACAGATAAGCATATGTGCACCAAAGGCACCAGAAAGCTCATAGATAGCTTGGAAATCAGAAGGGGAATCCAACCCCGCAAACAGAAGTCAAAACGGAGCTCAAACGAGCAAGTTATGGCCAAAACAGTAGCCTGTCCGAACTTGTGTCCGGACATCAATGTTCGGACACAAGTCGAGACTCAAAAGGCAAAATCAGACAGATGTCCGAACTTGTGTCCGGACTTCAAAGTTCGGGCACAAGTCGAACCTTAAAACAGAAGAAGAGCCAGAGGTGTCCGAACATCCAAGTTCGGACGGATGTTCGGACATCCTTCGGAAAACAGAACGTGGAGAGTCCGAACTTGCGTCCGGACATCCGATGTTCGGACACAAGTCGAAGCAAAATCAGAGTTGTTGATTTGGATTGGTTTTTGTGCCTCTGTTCGTTTGAATTCGCTTCTGATTTCTGAGGTTTTCGGCATGTCCGAACTTCCGTCCGAACTTTGAAGTTCGGACATGCCCTTCTGCGCTTAATCTTTTGAAAATCTTCACTGTGTCCGAACTTCCGTCCGAGCTTTGAAGTTCGGACACAGCCTTCTGCATCCCTCTGATTTTGCTTCGACTTGTGTCCGAACATCGGATGTCCGGACACAAGTTCGGATTCTCCACGTTCTGTTTTCCGAAGGATGTCCGAACATCCGTCCGAACTTGGATGTTCGGACACCTCTGGCTCTTCTTCTGTTTTAAGGTTCGACTTGTGCCCGAACTTTGAAGTCCGGACACAAGTTCGGACATCTGTCTGATTTTGCCTTCTGAGTCTCGACTTGTGTCCGAACATTGATGTCCGGACACAAGTTCGGACAGGCTACTGTTTTGGCCATAACTTGCTCGTTTGAGCTCCGTTTTGACTTCTGTTTGCGGGGTTGGATTCCCCTTCTGATTTCCAAGCTATCTATGAGCTTTCTGGTGCCTTTGGTGCACATATGCTTATCTGTATTTATGCTTCTGTTTTGGGACCTAGTTATCTCCGTGTCTGAGCCTTTGGATGGCTGGTTACGCTGTCTCGTAGCGCGCTATGTAGGATCCTTCTGTTCACGGGTGATGTTCCCCGTTCTGTTCACGGGTGTTTACACCTGTTCTGTTTACGAGTGAGGTTTCCTCGTTCTGTTCACGAGCTGGTTGCTCGTTCTGTCTGTATGCTGTGATCGCTAGTGTCCCACTCTGTTTTCAGCTTCTGTCTGCTTCTGTTCTGTCTAGTCCCTATGGTATGGACTTCTGTTTCTCATTTCTGACATGTCTGTGGATTCTTGACTCCTTCTGATTTGATAACATTCTGTAAATGTTTTGAGCATGCTGGTTGATGAAGTTGGTCATCTACTGGGCATAGTTGTGTGCTCATTCCCCTATAGTTTCTTTTTTGAGCAGAGGTAGCTCTGGAGGTGGAGCCGGAGGATCTGCATCTGGGTCTAGAGATCGAGACCGGGCTGAGCAGAAGAAGCCCCAGGGCCAGGCCAGAGTGTACGCGATGGCTGTAGAGAGGGACCGATCGACTGACAGAGTTGTCACAGGTATTCTCCAGCTGTCATCTCGTTCTGTTTTTTGTTTGTTTGACTCTGGAGCCACCCACTCTTTTATTTCTGCTGAGTTGGTGGGTGAGCTCGGTTTGCCTGTTGTGCCTCTGGGTGTTGAGTTGTGTGTGCATTGTCCATTAGTTAGGGACTCTTCTATGCGGTTGATTTCTGTTTGCAAAGATAGTCCTGTGTTAGTCAGAGATAGGACTCTGTGTGCTAACCTCATCCCGATGGAGATGACTTCTTTTGATGTGATCCTGGGCATGGATTGGCTTGCTGCGCACCATGCCCATATTGATTGTGCTGCTTCGAGAGTCACTTTCGAGGAGCCGGGCCAGCCCCGTTTGATTGTAGCAGGGAATGGACTCCCGTGCTCGCCGCCAGTCATATAAGCTATGCAGGCGTTCCGTTTTCTGAGGAAAGAATGCCAGGGATATCTGTGCTACATCCCTGAGGTTCGCAAGGATGCGAAGTTGGATGAGATTCCAGTGGTCAGAGACTTTCCTGATGTGTTCCAGGATGATGTACCTGGACTTCCCCCTGTTAGAGAGGTGGAGTTCTCGATCGAGCTCGCACCTGAGACTCAGCCGATTTCGAAGGCCCCATACCGGATGGCGCCTGCTGAGCTTAAGGAGTTGAAGGTCCAGTTACAGGAGCTGCTGAATAAGGGCTTTATTCGCCCAAGTGTGTCGCCTTGGGGAGCGCCAGTGTTTTTTGTAAAGAAGAAGGACGGTAGTATGCGGTTGTGCATTGACTACAGGGAGCTCAACAAGGTTACCATTAAGAATAGGTATCCTCTCCCGCGCATAGATGACTTGTTCGACCAGTTAGCAGGAGCTAAGGTGTTTTCGAAGATCGATCTGAGGTCGGGATATCATCAGCTGAGGATTAAGGCAGACGACGTGCCTAAGTCCGCTTTCAGGACTCGTTATGGACACTACGAGTTCCTAGTGATGCCATTCGGGTTGACGAATGCGCCGTCAGTATTTATGGATATGATGAACAGAGTCTTCAAGCCATTTTTGGACCAGTTCGTTGTAGTTTTTATCGATGACATCTTGGTGTATTCCAAGAGTGCTGAAGAGCACGAGGAGCATTTGAGGACCGTTCTCCAGACTCTGAGGGAGAACGAGTTGTATGCGAAGCTGAAGAAGTGCGAGTTCTGGCTAGATCAGGTGGTGTTCTTGGGGCATGTGGTCTCTAGGGATGGTATCTCCGTGGATCCGGAGAAGATTCGAGCTATTACTGAGTGGGCCATGCCTACTAATGTTGGAGATATTCGTAGCTTCCTTGGACTAGCGGGCTACTATCGCAAGTTTGTGGAGGGCTTCTCCAAGTTGGTGATTCCGTTGACTCGTCTGCTACAGAAGGATGTGAAGTTTGAGTGGAGCGATGCCTGTGAGCAGTGTTTTCTGGAGTTGAAGAAGAGGTTGACTACTGCGCCGATCTTGACTCTTCCGGAGGGGACCGAGGGTCTGGAGGTTTTCTGTGATGCGTCCCATAGGGGACTTGGATGTGTTCTGATGCAGCATGGGAAGGTAGTAGCATATGGCTCTCGTCAGTTGAAGCCATATGAGAAGAACTATCCGACCCACGATCTGGAGCTGGCTGCGGTGGTTTTTGCGTTGAAGATTTGGAGGCACTACTTGTATGGGGCAGCGTGCAAGGTGTATACGGACCATAAGAGTCTCAAGTATCTATTCACTCAGAAGGAGTTGAACTTGAGGCAGAGGAGGGGTGCTGGAGTTGTTGCACGATTATGATTTAGAGATCCTCTACCATCCGGGTAGGGCGAACGTGGTTGCTGATGCGCTCAGTAGGAGGGGTCCGTCTGGGACTGTTTGTGCTTTGTCCGGTGTGGAGAGGTCTGCTCAGGAGTTGCAGCGCGTGGGTATCTGGGTTGTCCGTCCAGAGAGGTCTAGGATGTTAGCAGCACTGCAGGTTCAGCCTACCTTGATCGACCGGATCAAGGCCAGTCAGGAGCTTGATGTCAGTCTGTGTAAGATCAGAGAGAGTTTGTCTGCTGGTCAGGGAGTCCGAGTTCCGGGTTTCAGAGGATGGCTGCCTGAGGTTCAGAGGTCGTGTTTGTGTGCCGGCAGACGACGCGTTGAGGCGTGAGATCATGCAGGAGGCTCATGGAGCCTCTTACTCGGTACACCCAGGAGGTGTGAAGATGTACCGGGATCTGCGTGAGACTTTCTGGTGGAGCAATATGAAGAGGGACATCTCCGACTTTGTATCCAGATGTAGGACCTGTCAGCAGGTCAAGGCCGAGCATCAGAGACCAGCTGGATTGCTTCAGCCTCTTCCCGTTCCGGAGTGGAAGTGGGAGAGCGTCGGTATGGATTTTGTCATGGGACTGCCTATGACTCCGAGGGGTTTCGATGCAGTTTGGGTCATTGTGGACCGGCTCACGAAGAGCGCTCACTTCCTACCTGTCAGGAAGACTTTCAGTTTGCACCGCTTGGCTCAGTTGTACATTGATGAGATTGTACGTCTGCATGGGGTTCCGGCTTCGATTGTGTCTGACAGAGATCTGAGGTTTATGTCCAGATTCTGGCAGAGTTTGCATCAGGCTTTGGGGACGAAGTTGTCCTTCAGTTCAGCTTATCATCCTCAGTCAGACGGGCAGACAGAGAGGACGAATTAGGTCCTAGAGGACATGCTCAGGGCATGTGTACTCGACTTTGGGGGCAGCTGGGATCAGCACGTGGCACTGATAGAGTCGCGTACAATAACAGCTTTCAGACCAGTATTGGGATGGCACCGTTCAAGGCCTTGTATGGCAAGGAGGTGCAGATCACCCATCTGTTGGGATGATCTGAAGGAGAGAGCTGTGATTGGTCCAGACTTGGTTCAGGATGCTGTGGGCAAGATTCAGTCTATCAGGGAACGTTTGCTAGTGGCTCAGAGTCGCCAGAAGAGCTACGCCGATCAGAGGAGACGACCTCTAGAGTTCGAGGTGGGCGACCATGTGTATCTGAAAGTTTCCCCAGTTCGAGGAGTCGTTCGTTTTGGGAAGAGAGGCAAGCTTAGCCCTCGTTTTGTGGGTCCTTTCGAGATCCTAGAGAGGATCGGACCGGTTGCCTATCGTTTGGCTCTGCCTCCGTCTTTAGCAGCAGTGCACAGTGTTTTCCATGTTTCGATGCTGAGGAAGTATATTCCGGACCCATCTCATGTGATCGACTTCAGTCCGCTTCAGTTGAGGGAGGACTTCACGTTTGAGGCAGTTCCTTTGAGGATTTTGGCGCGGGATATCCGCAAGCTCAGGAGTAAGACCATGCCCTGGTGAAGGTGCAGTGGTCGGGGTCAGTCAAAGGAAGAGGCGACCTGGGAGGTCGAAAAGCGAAGTTCGTTCTAAGTTCCCCGCCCTTTTCGAGCAGTAGGTATGTTTTAATTTCGAGGACGAAATTCTTTTAAGGGGGAGGTGATGTATATAACCCAAAGTTCGTTGCATTTTATTCCGTTTGATGTAATGCTAAGTTGGCTTGTGTTGCGTAGGACATGGGAGTCCTTTTTAAATAAGAGGAGGGACAAGATGGACTTTTCCCTTCTAGTGAAATTTTGGTAAGTATTAATAACACTTTTATTAATTAATCCTCACGCTCTACACCACGATCAGATCATTCTTTCTTTTGACAGTTTCCAACCTTGTTCCTCTCTTTCTCTCTCTCAAGAATACGTTCAATCAAGCGCTCAACCCTGCAAGTGTGGTTCTGAAACCCGAGTTCGCTGGTGGATTCTGCAATTTGTTTCGCCGTCTCCGTTGCAATCAGGTTGGTCTTGTGGTTGTCATTGTGAAACAGTTTTGGGGTTTAGGTTTTGGGAACCCTTTCAATCTCTAATAGTTCTTTGCAATCTGATTGTGATTCAGCGTTGACCCCTCTGTTCCGTTCTTCTCTCTCCTGCGTTTGGCTCCATTTGTGTGTTTCGACGTCGGATTCAGGTGAGGGTTCATTACAGTTTTTGGATTGTAATTTCAGTTTTCAGAGTTTGGGTTCCGTTTTCTGAATTGGGAGTTTGCAATTGTGTTTTGCTCAGTGTATTTGGTTGCGTTCGGTCTGCGTTTGAGGGTCTGCATTGGCTGGATTCTGCTGTTCAGAATTGAGGAAATTGTCTCTTCTGCTTTATACTGAGGTAGGTGGCTTTCGGATTCGATCCGTATGTTCAGCCTTGGGGAGTTTGGATTCTACCAGTTAATTCAATGATTCGATCCTGTGTTAGTGTGTGTCTTATGTCTGTTTAATGCCTTTTCAATGGATTAATCCCCCAAGGTTGTTTTGTAAATGTGTGTGTTGATTTGGATTGGTTTTTGTGCCTCTGTTCATTTGAATTCGCTTCTGATTTCTGAGGTTTTCGGCATGTCCGAACTTCCGTCCGAACTTTGAAGTTCGGACATGCCCTTCTGCGCTTAATCTTTTGAAAATCTTCACTGTGTCCGAACTTCCGTCCGAGCTTTGAAGTTCGGACACAGCCTTCTGCATCCCTCTGATTTTGCTTCGACTTGTGTCCGAACATCGGATGTCCGGACACAAGTTCGGACTCTCCACGTTCTGTTTTCCGAAGGATTCTCCGAACATCCGTCCGAACTTGGATGTTCGGACACCTCTGGCTCTTCTTCTGTTTTAAGGTTCGACTTGTGCCCGAACTTTGAAGTCCGGACACAAGTTCGGACATCTGTCTGATTTTGCCTTCTGAGTCTCGACTTGTGTCCGAACATTGATGTCCGGACACAAGTTCGGACAGGCTACTGTTTTGGCCATAACTTGCTCGTTTGAGCTCCGTTTTGACTTCTGTTTGCGGTTGGATTCCCCTTCTGATTTCCAAGCTATCTATGAGCTTTCTGGTGCCTTTGGTGCACATATGCTTATCTGTATTTATGCTTCTGTTTTGGGACCTAGTTATCTCCGTGTCTGAGCCTTTGGATGGCTGGTTACGCTGTCTCGTAGCGCGCTATGTAGGATCCTTCTGTTCACGGGTGATGTTCCCCGTTCTGTTCACGGGTGTTTACACCTGTTCTGTTTTCGAGTGAGGTTTCCTCGTTCTGTTCACGAGCTGGTTGCTCGTTCTGTCTGTATGCTGTGATCGCTAGTGTCCCACTCTGTTTTCAGCTTCTGTCTGCTTCTCTGTTCTGTCTAGTCCCTATGGTATGGACTTCTGTTTCTGATTTCTGACATGTATGTGGATTCTTGACTCCTTCTGATTTGATAACATTCTGTAAATGTTTGAGCATGCTGGTTGATGAAGTTGGTCATCTACTGGGCATAGTTGTGTGCTCATTCCCCTACTTCTAACGCTTTTGCAGATTGATTAGCGAGGATCGTCTCCCCTCAGCTTCTGGAGTTTAGCTGCTTTGTTTTTAGCTTCTTTTGAGACCTTGTATTGAATTTGGGCCTTTGGGCATATTTTGTTAAGCTTCCGCTTTTGACATCTGTTTGGTGGGTTCTGTAATGATTTTTGGGGATGTTTTCATCTCTCTTCGATAATGCTGTATTGGAGTATTTCGTTGGGCCTTATTTGATGATCTGTTTAATTCTGTTTATTAGAGCCTTGCGTTATTATGTAATAATACGCGGCGTGTAATACCCCTAGCTCCTAGGCCAGTGTTTGGGGTGTTACATGCCATGTAAACAAATGTTGTTTAATGAGTAAGAACATGGTACGCAGCAAGCGACCGTTGTAAGAGTATAGCCAGATAATGATATGAAGTTGATGAGAAAGGATGGTAAAAGAAACATGTTCATTCTTATCACATAAGAGATTTACTGCCAAGGGTTTACGCCTCTGCACTCTGTATGACTAAGTGTTTTGGTATTGCATTTGTGCAGTAATGATCTAGGGGGATAGCCAGGAATATGAGAAATGACAATCGTAGTGAATCCTTATTTTCGCCAATGAACATGGTGCAAGCCTGTTGAGCGAAAATCTAGAGAAATAACCGTACGGCTGTATGCCAGAGATGCACAAAGAACGTGGGCCCATAACCCACAGGTCCCAGGACCGATGCATGGTAAATGCAGAGTAGAATGAATGAAGAATTCTTGTACAGAAACAAGTAAACAAACATAATTCAGAAGCCATTATTAACAAGGAAGCATTACATACTAAGTAGTAGCTTTATCTCAACCAACAATAAGTCAGAACGAGTAAGTGAATAATAACGAAGGTATGCAGTGCTATACGAAATAGATTTCCAGGGAACTGGAGAGAAAATCTATAACTCATCGAATTCGCATACGGTAAGTGATACCACACGACGATGGAAAAACCTTATTCCCAAGATAAAAAGGTGATGTGTAACAGATTAAAAGTAACAAAAGGGCGAATCAAGCTCTAAGCTATCAGGTCACACAACAGAAGCTAGTGGGCCGTAATTCAAGGTTAAGTATATCTGGCAAATGCGAGTAAATGGCTAATCATAAACGCCTTGAAGCCTTAGAGGCTAGAACCGAACCCGGTTATGAGTTAATTAGCCGCAACGAAGTTAGAACACTTCATGATACCCGAATTAGTGAACCAATGTTCAGTGATAACATATGGTCGATTACGCGGGTGTAACCCCTTTTAAGGGGGGTAGGGCGAGAAACCGCTTAGAGTATGTTTTACGTATAGGTGCGTAAACTACTGTGTGCATAGCACAGAAGAAATTGTTTTGATGATTAGAACTTATGTTACATAAACATATGTACCCATTCATTGTGTAATTATGGTTATTACGCATGAGAGATGCGAGTAACACGTATATAATAATTATGAAAAGAGGAGTAGAGAAACTCTTGGGGAATGAGAATCCCTATAGTATATGTCTATTGAGATTAGACATGAGATTTATGAGTATGAATCGGTATGAAACCGGTGTATAACCCAGTAGGAAGTGAGTTTCCTAGGTGGTTTTAATTGAGAATGATTGATGGAGTGAGTTCCATCCTTTGGAGTTGTATGATGAATGTTTTAAATTGAGTTACACAATTTGTGAAAATGAACCCATGAGTTGCTTAGGTAAAGTAAGCAAAGTAAATTGATAATGACAGATAACCAAAGTTCTAGGAATTTGAGATAAGTTAAAATGGATTGTTTTATGAATATGACTAGAAAGAGTAAAAGATAGAAAACGAAAATGTTTGACTATCTGCTTGTTTGAAACTGACGTGGGAGGTGGAACTTGATCTGCTAGCGATCAAGGGAAACTGAACACAAATTGGGGTGGAAGGATAGTTCAACACCGATGTTGATCACATCAGGGTTGGATGATTCTTGAAGCTCCCTATAAGTGGTCACAAGTAAACATGCTAAGAAAAGATACAACTACCATAAACCGGCTTTGGAGTTGTGTGATGTTTTAAAAAGAATTTTCAAACGGAATTTGAAAAAGATCTTCCTTCGAGCATGAAGGTGAAAACTGGTCTTGAAACCATTGCACCGTACGTGCAGAGGCCCTAAGTGACCGGTTGGGGCGGTCACTATGTGTGATTTTTCCAAAGGTAGCGGGACGGGAGAGTACCCTGAGAATGTCCTGTGTTGAGTGAGTCAACCAGAGTGCCTGAGGATATGTATATGTGTAACGTTTTGATCAGAACCGAAGGGACCGTGGGCCAGAGAGAGTAAGTGCCCATTTGTCATGAAACGGCCGTGAACTAGAAAGCATAAGTGTTCAACGTGACCGGTACCTGAGGGATCAGTAGTATATTACTCAATATGGATTCAAGGACTGTAGTGCTTTCTTGTCTTCGGACCGATTCCATGAAGAGAGTACAAAGAGTATTTTTGATTGCTATTGCTATACATGCTGTGATATGTGTGTGGTATGTGTAGTGTGAAATGAGACTGACTTGTTCAGTCTGAAAGGTTATACATGTATTATAACCTTGGCATAATATGCCCATGAGAGTAATGATATTAGATTCACCAACTTTGAGGACAAAGTTCTTAAGGGGGTAGATTTTAATACCCCGGACTTAAAAGTAGTGATTAAATTATTCTAATATGATTACCAAGGCCTAATGGTGCCTAGAGAGTATTGGTAAAGAGAATAAAACCAAAAGAATAGAGAAAATGCGTAAAACGCGAAAAGCGCGCATTAAATGAGTATAGGAGGAATACGACCTCGAATAGGGTACGAGATGGATTCCTAAGGCTTAATTATGCCTTATAAGTATGTGGGAATTATTCCCGAAGAAAACGGATCCAAATAACGGATTGAAACTCTAACAGAGTTTTAAAGCATGTTTTTTGAGGAAACCCAAAAACGTGACTTTGAGTGGTCAAACGGACCCGTAAAAATTATGGTTGACTATATAACTTTAAGTAAGTATTAATGGAAACTTAATAGCCATTAAAAAAATAAAGAAACGAGAAAAATCCAAAAAACAGGCCCGATGAGTGAATAGTGCCGAACCGGGTAAAATAACAAGCGTTTTCAGTAAATGACCAAAAACGCCCAGCTTATGTAGCTACAGTGGGGGCCGTTTTGTACCCTCTCACACACACCCCATACTTTACTAGAAAAGAAAAGAAAAAGGAAAAGAAAGAAATGGAAAAAGGGAAAAAGTAGAAAAGTAAAGGAGACTCTCTCTCCTCCCTCATTTCCCTCTTTTTCCTCTCTTTCCTTTTTCTTCTTCCCAAGCCGTCAGCTCTCTTCTCCCCTCTCTAAAAGATTTCTTGAAGCAGCCTCCAATGGCTTTTGCCATTTTCTTTCCTTGTACAAGCTTCCTCCAAGCTCCGAATTAAAAACTGAGCATATATTCTTGCTCCTCTCACCACGACCTACCTCCCTCTCTTTTCAAAATTCAAAAAGGAAGAAGTTCATTTTCATGGTATATCTCATTTGAGAAGGAAATCACATGTTCTTGGAGCTAGACATCTCCTATTTCATTCAATGTATGAAAAATCTAACAAAAATACATTTTTCTTCATCTCTTTGTCATGGCCAATTTTTGACACCCTTGATACCTTGTTTATTTCCTTGTTGAGCTATATTCCAAGCCTTCAATGGTGGTGGAGTGCCCTCTTTTAATTCATGGATGAAAGTCCATCTTAGAGCTTCAAAGGTAATGACCTAATTATGTGTTCTAAATCTCCTCCTTAAATTCTAGGGCTATTTTATGAGCCTAAGTGTCTTGACCTATTCCCATTCCATCCTTTGATGTTGGCTAGAGAATTGGGCAAGTGCTTGCCTTCGCCGATTTTTGGGGGTCAAGAGAATTGAGCAAGAGAGATGGAGAAAAGGAGAAGAGAAGTGAAAAAGAAACTCTTGAATGCTTAAGGTAAGAAACCCACCCTAATTTGTATTCTATATGTATTAGAATTTGGGATGGGTTAATAAAATGAATGAACCCCACATGAGTTGTGTAGTAATGTACTTGTATGGTATTAATGCAAGTGTGAAAGAAATTGTAAAATTAATGCTTGATTTAAGGGCCTAAGTACCAAGTGTCTAAGTTATTGCTTTATATGGTGCTTGATGAGATTTGATGAGTATTGATGGATTTATATGTGTGCTAGTAGAACCCTTGTGGGTTTGGCTAGTTTTAGGTTGATTTAAATGGTGGTATGAGCTTTGGGCAATGTTAGAAAAGTAGTCGGACTATGGTGAAATTCCGATAGAAATCTATGTGATTTAAGTGGTGTTTTGAGTGAAGAATAGCCTAGGGTTAGCTAGGTATGAATGGAGGTTGATTTGAGTTAGTAAACCACCTTGGGAATGCTTGTTTAAGGTAGGAGATTTGTGCAAAAATTTGTAGCAAAAGGAGTTGTTTAAGTTCCTTGGGAGTTTAAGGAAAGAGTGAGGATTTAAGGTTTTAAGATTGAGGCATGAGCCTTGGTATGGGAAGTGCATTGTCTTGGAGTATTTGGAATGGTCTAATGGAGTGGGAACAAAATGCAATTGCTAAGAGATAAAAATCTGTAGCACAAGGGTGCAAAATGTAACAGAGAGAATGAAAAATTTGTGAATTTGAGCAAGAATTTGACTAGGGATTAAACCTATGTTTTGAAGTGGTTTAGAGCATGTTTTAAGATGATTAAACATGTAGGAAACATGTGGAATGATTAGGGAAAGATTAGAGATGAATTAGGGGTTGAAAACTGATCAAAAAACTGTAAATTTTGACAGTTCCAGGGGTGGTCCGGGTTTGCAAATCGGTATTCAAACCCGGACCACATCAAAAACGCACTAGAAAGCCATCCCAGGGGGTGGTCCGGTTTGTAAACTAGTACACAAACCCGGACCACATGAACATTAAGGCAGAAACTGAAAACCGTGTTTGGTTTGGGTTTGTAACCCCGGACACAAACCCGGACCGATGTAAAAAGTTGCCAGAAAGTGTTTTTAAGTGTCCTAATGATGGGGAAATGAATGGTAATGGTTTTAGATGATGTTTAGGCCTTGTTTTGGGACATGTAAAGGTCCTAAGAAGTGTAAACAAGTGCTAGGAGTCAATGAGAAGTATGAACCTAAGTTAACAAGAGTAAAACCGAGATAACGTGATTACGGGGTAAGTACGGGAGTAGTAATTATTTACGTACCCTATGAGCTTGGTATTAATAATAGTGTTTGAAACATTATCAGTGAACCGTGTGTGAACCGAGCAATGTGAGGGCACGGTAAAAGTGAGACCAAGGTGTAAGGTATGATTTTCTCATACCCCGTATGCTAACCGTGATACGTTGATTTGTGTGTTTGTGTGCCGGATTAATCAAGACTAAAGCATGAAATTGAACAATTGCTTGAGTATATGCATGTCTTGTTGTATGTTGTATGAGCTAACATACTTGAATGCCGGTGAGGTCAAACTTGGTGTATAGACCGACTCATAGATAGGTGACGATTGGCTAGAGACTCGTAGATCGGGTCGTATCGTAAAATAACGAAAACGTGCAAACACACATACTATCGATTTAAGAACAACGATATCGTAAACTCATGAACTCACTAGTATGTGAGGGAGTTGTACGGGTTTACTAAACACCCGATAACGGTTAGAAAACCAAATTAAAATAATCCACGAAATAAATAATGTGGAAAGGTACATGAACCTCCATCTAGAGGATTGTAGATAGTTCAAAGATGTGAACTTGTAAGAAAGGTAAAAGAGACCTAAGGGACTATTTAACTCCCTTGAGACATGGTCGACCTCCTATATGAAGATTTTACCTGGTATAAGAAAATAACCGAAAGTATAAGTATATGAAATGTAAGGGTAACCCTTAAACCTAAGATTACCCGAACTTAAGTAATGTTCCCAAAATCATTAGGAACATCGAGAGTGATGCTTCTAGAATAATATACATAATTATATTATAACTCCGAGAGAGGAGTGTATGAGAATGTGAGAAGTCCGAGAGTAGTCGGACCTATGTGAAAGTAATAGGAACTAAGAGAGAGTTCCGGGAGCTAGTCGAACTATGCTCGAGAGCCATGTGTTTTGGGCTTAAGAAGTATTAAGAGAAACAAGCGTGACGTAAGAGACCTATAGTGTCTCGAGAACTACAAGAGTTTGAGTATTAGTAACCCAAGAGTGTGGGTGAGATAAAGTATAAGTAACCCAAGAGAATGGGAGAGTATAAGAATGAGTAACCCAGAGAATGGGTGAGAATAAGAATAAGTAACCCGAGAGAGTGGGTGAGTTATTGAATTAGTATACAAGGCATAGTGAGCTATAACCCTCAAGGCCTGAGAGTAAATTGATACAACTAACAACCTTGTAGGGTAGTTAGGGATTGTATCCCTTGATTGATTATCGAATCCTTGTGTAGTGAACATATATAATGTATTACTATATGCATGTTGAATGAATTAAAATGAACTCCATGCTCTCGACAAAAGTAGTCGGCGTACCCCGGTTAGCAAGCGGGTATGCGAATTTCATATGTAGCGTTAAGCTGAGCCCCTAGGGGCATCTTTTTTATTTTCAGGTACACCGAAGACGATACCGTTCGAGAGTAGGACGGTGACGGTGGTTAGCATGGGTAGTTAGACTTTAATTACTTATGTATTGAAATGAGGTGTAAGACCGAATATGTTATTGGCATCCGTATATTGTAGGCTCGGTATAGTAAAGAACTGAATTGAGAATTATATTGTGACTCGGTTGGTAATGGATAAGTAATGTATTTTGAATTGAGTACTCGGTTATTCCGGTCCATTAGACCGATGCAGTAGTAGAGTTAGTCCTGGTTAGCCACGTGGGTGGCTAACGGCGTTGTATCACCCTCTGTTGTAATTAGAGTTCCGCTGGGAGGTTATGGGAAAATGTGACTGTTAAGAGGTAATTATGAGTTTAGCGGTTGGGGTGTTACGCATTCGGTTTCATGGCATTGATAATTAACCATTTACTCATACTCACTAGGTATATTTAACCTTAGGATTGTGGCCCACCAGTTTCTGCTGCGCGACCATGATAACTTAGAGCTTGGTTCGCCCTATTCGTTATTCTCAATGTACTATACATGTTCTTCTTATCCCTTTTTTCTTGGGAGTTAGGTCTCTCAATCGACGCGTGGTATTTCTTACCGTATGCGAATTCGATGAGTTATAGATTTTCTATCCAGCTCTCTGGAAATCTATTTCGTATACTGTTGTATACCTTCGTGATTATTCATTTGGTTCCTCCGACTTATTGTCGGTTGAGGTTAAGCTACTACCTCTTATGTAGTGCTTCCTCAGTTTTTAGTGGCTTCTGAATTAGCACACTTAACTGATTTTGTACAAGAATTCTTCTAATTTGTACGACCTTGCATTTCTTATGCATCGGTCCTTGTGACGTTCATAAGCTTCGTCCCGCTTTTATTGCGGTGGAATTTATTAGTTGATTATTGGTATGTCCAACGTTCTTCGTGCTTCTTTGGCCAGAGGCCGCACGGTTTTGTTTCTAGCTTTTTGCTTAACTGGCTTGCGCCACGTTCATTGGTATGTTTGCAAATCCTCTGTATCTAGTACGGGTTGGTTATTTAGCAACTGGGTACTCTTATCCCAAAGCTTATTATTTTGTTATCAACTGATCCTCTAGGGATACTCCTCTCGTTCCTTATACAACTACAATAGGAATGAACGATGTCTTGCCTGTGAGATCTTTTGTCACATGGTGCCGACTACTGGCTTTACCGCTCGGTTTATTTACCATTCCTTGCTTCTCATCTCCGTTGAGTCTAATTCAGAATTGCACTTTGTTGTCGATGTCATTGTGTGATTATATTCATATACTGGTCTCTTGTTGCGCACCATGTTCATATTTATTTACAACCTTGGTTTCCATGGCATCCGCTATTACATTAGCTTCCGCTCATGTATTTCTACCATTTATACAATGGTTCGCCATTTACTTGGCTGATTACTGAATAGGCTATTCTTAAGCCTTTGTGCTCCTTGAGCGTTATCAGTATATAGTTCGCATCGTACACGTACAATGTTCACTTCTAGACCGATTACTCTTTTGGTTCCAAGAATTGCTACAAAAGCTTCTTTCTTTATACTTATTCTTAGAAGTTTCCCTTTATTATTCAAATCATTCCTTGGCAATAGCCACATGCTCATGCTTTGATATATTATTGAGTGGAATCCTCTTTCTGAAAGGTCCACATTTTCGCCGTTCTAGCGGTATCACCATAGCAAGGGGTATCCCCACTCTTATAGAGTGGTTTGTTCTCCGCTTTATTCATTTGTTATCAAACAATATCTCCTGCTTAGGTGCCATTCTCGGCAATTCTTCTTGTTATTCATGTGGGTTGCACCCATTTAATATACATGTTGTAGTTGGTTTACGGTTTATATGCCACGTGCCTCGAGCTCTGCTCATTGGTTTCTACTCTCTTTCTACTTCTCCGTACACCATAAGATGGTTTGGAGGTAATACTGGGCTCCTTGATATGGTTGTTGCATCATGCTTCCGTTTATTGGGGATCCCTTTAGATAGTAATAACCGGTTACCTCTTGGCAATTTAGGGTACTTCCCGTTCAGTGGAATCCCTTCGGTGTTCTAACCGAGTGTTCGTTCTAGCACTTGTGTTCTTATCACGACATTTCGTTCTACACCCTTCAAGGATTGCTCTTGGGTGTTGTTAAGTGATGCCATTTCATTTAGCTCACACTTTGGGTATGATCAGTTTATTACCCCGCTTGCGGTTTTGGATTTCAAATTGTCCCGTTTGGGATTATAACGTCTCCCGTTTTTAGGGTAGACCTTTCCTTATGGTTTGACCGGGTCGATATCCTCTTCGGTGATGAAGGGTATTCCCGGTAACTTATAGGATCATTATGGGTATTTATCCTGTTCATTGACTATTGATGCGTTAACGTTAGGCATTTGCCTTAGTGTGTTCAGGCTAGGTATTCATTCCAGCTAACATGCTTTGCTTCAATATCCTTGAGACATATCCAATGTCTTTATTCAATTGCTTGTGCTTCTCGCACTTCCTAACTCTTGATCATTCTCCTGGAGTGAGTTGTTGACTCCTTTAGCTTTGTGAGCTTACCTGAGTTCCTTCGATTGTTCAAGGTGTCCAATTGTTTTGGCTTTGAACTTACTTCACTGTCCGCAGAACGGAGTCGACTACTTCCCGTATTTCATACACTACTTGTATACATACGTGGGGTACCTTACTGGTACATTGCTACTTACCTTACTAACTCACAAGTGGTCTGTTAGTCTCACAAGCTCCTTCAGAGTGCGGTCATCCCACATCCCGTGTTTGGGTACACTCGTAGTGCTCGTCACACGCCTAGGTGAAGTATTCTATTGTCAACTTCTCTTGTATCGTCCTATGATAACTTACCGTGGTTCTCTAGATTGGTTTTAAAAATCTGAGGTTTTAAAGAAATGTTTAGGTTTGAAAGAAAAGTCTGGAGTTGAAAAGAAAAATTTTCATAGTGTTACCATATCTGAGGTCTTGACCAAGCCTAGCTTCTCGCCAACCGGTATGTTCCTTTAAGGCGATGGTCAAGCCGTTGGGCCTTCTAAGGTTTCGTTCTTCAAATTCTTTGGATTGGTGATCTTATATTTGCTTCACTGTCGTGTGTGGTACTTTAGTAAGTACTTGTTGGTCATTAAAGTTTCCAAATAGCCCTATAGTTGCTACACTTGCCCTGGCAAGTTCACGGGTAGGTCGTTTTTCAGGTTGACATACCCGGTTACGGTGTTGTTCCCATCCGTATTTGGTGGTTTTTTTTTTAGCTCTTCTATCGATCTTTTGATCTTAGTGATCAATCTGCTAGGTAGCTTCTCAGTGTTCTTAACATGATTGTCATTACTCCAGGTGTTCCCCAATCTTTGGGGGTACTCGCTTCGTTGCTGCTCGTTCTCACACACCTTCACTGTGGTTACTGAAGTTTGACATACCCTTAGGAACTACGCCGTAGTCCTATTGGTGTATGTTCCATGGATGCCCTTATAGTTGTCTGAACTCTGTTATTCGGGTATTACTGCTTCTTGGTGTTGTAGGCTAGGAGTTATTCATCCTTAACTAATTTAGGTCAGTATACCGTTGGTGGTATTACCCAGCGTTTGCAGTCCGTAGACTCTCTTGTCTTGGGTTCTGTTACTTCGCCTTTTTCGCTTCGTTATGCGGTTGTGCTCTCCTTCTCGCTGGCTAGGCATGGTTCTCGCGACTGCGAAGCACGTCGCCCCATGGTGTAGTAAATTTCATTATCCTATGGTTAGGATTCTCAATCTGTAGCTAATAAGCGTGGTTGTTGTCATTCAATCGGGAACCGTCCCCAGGATTTCCATCTCTTGGAATCTACCATATGACTGGTTCTTTCTCTTACGAGGTTTATTTGCAACTGCCAGATCGGGTTTTCCCGAGTAAGAGAGGTCTTTCCATCTCTCTAGTGTTCTTGTCCCAACTTTGTAACGTGGGATGCGGAGGGCGGGAATGATATTTTAGGTATCCAGATCATACTAGATGTACCTATCTAGCGTACTTCACACGCTAACTCTCAACCCTTGGCCCTATGTCTCTAATTCCTAACTCAGTATTTCCTAAACTCGGTATTTCGAGTCATCAGAGCGATACTTCGCTCTGATACCACTTTTGTAACACCCCTACCGCTAAACAAGTCATTACCAATCCTAATCCATCTCAATTACCAATACCAAAGCAGCGGAATCCTTTCTCCAAACGGTGGGTGATACAATGCCGTTAGTCACCCACGTGACTAACAAGGCCAAATCCATTACAACAATCCAATTACAATATCGGTTTGATGAACAAGTATACCGAGTACTCCATACCAAACAATACATTCCATTCCTTAATCAAATCATAATACGATCCAAACCTCAAATCAATACTATACCGAGTTTCTACAGTCATCTCAAGTATGCCGATACAATTCGGTCTTACAATTCAACATTTCTAATAAATACAACTTTCATTAATGAGCTACCCATGCTTATACAACAACCCCGTCTTACACTCTCGAACGGTGATCGGCTCCGAGTACGGAAAGTAAAAACGAAGCCCAAGGGGCTCAGCGAATTGCTGGCATGAAATTCGCATACCCGTGTGCTAACGGGAGTACGCCGACTACTTGGTCGAGAACATGGGATTCATTTTAATTCAATAATCATGTTTGCATTCAAAGGCATTCAACAAGGAATACAAAACAACTAACACAAAAATTTGTTAGTTAGTATTAACTTACTCTTAGGCCTTGAGGGTTTCTACCTCACTATGCCTTAGTCACTTATTCATTATCTTACCCATTCTCTTGGGTTACTCATACTCAAGCTCTCTTATCTCAACTCACAATCTAAATTCTCAATTCTTAAATAATCAAATCTCAATCTCAAATTCTCAATTCTCAAATGGATATCTTTTGAGTCATTACCCATGACCTCCGGGCAGAGTCTTAACAAGACTTACCACCGAGCTTTCAAATACAAGTCATACTTCCCCGGTTTTGACCCTACTCCGGGTCTAGCATAGTGGGAAGGTTCGACTATCAAGCGGAACTATACACTTAGCTCCTCAATTTCTCAAACATCCGTGCCTTTACCGGACTACTCAATTTCCCACACACTTCTCTCTCGGAGTTATATTGTAATCATATGGATTAGCCTAGAAGTATCTCTCTCGATATCATCTAATAGCTTAGGAAATTCTCTCAATGTCTAGTATTCTCGGATTTAAGGGTTTTCCCAACGTATCGGATAATTTTTATATTCGGGACATTTTCTCAAATTGGTCAGATCCTCATAATGTAGATCGACTTTCTTTTAAAGGAGCTTGACTGTCTCTTTATATGTATTTTACCCTTCTCAAAATGAGTTCTTTTCTTCGAACTATCGTCTATTCCTCTAAGGAAGAGGTTCATTACATCTTCCACTCTTATCTGGTGTTCGTGGATTATTTCAACTCGGTTGTCTAACCTTTAACGGGGTTCACTAATCCGTACAACTCTCTCACGTTCCAGTGAGTTCATATGTTGCATTATTGTTATTCTTGATTTGATAGTTTTCGTGTGTTTCCACGTTTTCGTTATTTGCAAAACGACTCTTCCACGAGTCACTAACCAATCGTTACTCTATTACGAGTTGGTCTATAACGCTAAGTTAGATGACACACATACTAGGATGGTTAGTACACACAGCATGCTTCAAGATACACAATCAACACAATAAATCATTTTCATGCTTTTATCTTAATTAAGTCGGCACACAAGAAAAACAACACACAAATCACTGTAATCCAGTTAGCATATAGGGCATGAGAAAATCATACCGTTCACCA
Source organism: Limonium bicolor (assembly GCA_023374045.1). Classification (NCBI taxonomy): domain Eukaryota; kingdom Viridiplantae; phylum Streptophyta; class Magnoliopsida; order Caryophyllales; family Plumbaginaceae; genus Limonium; species Limonium bicolor. The sequence goes on along the minus strand of CM041783.1, from coordinate 28,843,631 downwards.
TGGATTAACTTTACCGTGTCATCTCATGTTCCTCGGGTTATTTTCGAACCATTGATAACATTCCAAATGTTTCTATTAACATTAAGGCATTACGGTATGTAATAACTACTATACCCGTACTTACCCCGTTATCCCGACATTCTCAATTTTACTCAAGTGTTCTTATGTGCATATTGTTTTCTTCTCACCATCATTACCCTCCCAATAGGTTACTACTTAAGCCCCACACATTTTTTTTGTTTGACCCGACCGACCCAACCCTGGGTCGGTCGGGTGTGCAGAGACATCGGGTTCAAAAATTCCAGTCCGACCGACCAGCCAGAGTCGGTCCCTTGGGTCGGTCGGATGCAGAGGACATCCCGATTAAAAATTCCAACTCGACCGACCCAGCCAGGTCAGTCCCCTAGGTCGGTTGAATGCAGAAGGCTCTGAGTTTTGCAAATTTCAGGCTGACCGACCCTACCAGGGTCGGTCTTAGGGTTGGTCACGCCGAGTACCTATTTTAATTGCTCAGTTTGAACTCCAAACTTACCTTAATTCTCACCCATCTTTTCCTAATCATTCCACATGTTTCCTACATGTTTAAACACCTTAAATCACTTCTTAAATCTTCCTAAATCATTGGTCCAATCCTTACTCCACTTCTTGCTTACTTCTACAAATTTCCATCCTTATTTTTGCACTTGTGCACACTAGTGCATTTCTAACCTTCTCTTGACAGCCTACCTCTTATTCTCACCCATTTTGACCATTCCAAATCCTTCCTAGACTTTTGCATTTAGCTATACCCAAGTCCATCCTTATCTCCAAGGTTACACTCCTTGTTTCACCTCTAGCAAAATTCAAGATTCTACTAAAACCTTTTGCTACAGTTTTTGCACCAAAATCCCATCCATAATCAAGCCTTACTAGGGTGGTTATCTAACCCACCCCAATCTCCATCAACACCTACTTTCTCCAGGTCATTCTTACTCTTATAATCCCTGAAAATCCTTCGGTTGTACCGAAATTTCGCCATAACCTCCCTACAAATCTAACATGCCCAAATGCATCATTTCATCCATTTTCTAATTTATTCACAAGCCACATCCACAAGGGATCCTACCAGCACACAAATTTCCATTCAAACTTCACCAATCACAAATAGCTCAACAATCTCAATTGCAATGGACACTTAAGCCCTTAATTCATTACAAGGTTCACAATTCTCTCTAACATCAACCACGTACATTTTCGTTCCAGATTTTTTTTCGTCTTTTAGATTCCCATCCCAAATCCTAAAACATATAGAATAAACATTAAGGTAGATTTCTTACCTTAAATTTCTCAAGTTCTTTCAATTCAATCTCTTCCTCCTCCTCCTCCCATTCTCTTGGTACCAAATCGGTCAAGGGTAATCCAATTGCCCAATCTCTAGATCAACACCCAAATGGGGGAATTAAACACTAATCAATATACCTAGATTCTTTAATCAAGCTAGGATTAAAATGGGAGGTGCGTGAAGCACAATGATGAAGAATTACCTTGAAACCCTAAGATGGGTTTTGGTCATGAATCAAAGAGGAGCCCCTACCACCATTTGAGGCTTGGAAAAATGCTCAAACAAAGAAAGAGGAAAGCCTCATTAACAAATGAAATCGGCCAAAACAAGAAGGAAGAGAAAATGAGTTTTTCTTTGACCTTTTTACCTTAGATGGAAGAGGAGACTCCAAGCTTCAAGAAGCTCCAACTTTCTCTTCAAATGGGCTATACCCATGGAGATGAACTTCATGTTTTTGGGATTTTGAAAAGAGGGAAATGTAGCCCTTGATGAGAGGAACACAAATATGTGTTTTATTTTTGATTTGGAGTATGGAGTTGGCTAGAGCATGAGGAGGATGGTGGAGTAGCCATGGGAGCTGCTCAAAATCATCCTAGCATGGAGAGAAGGGTATAAATCGGCAGGGAAGGAGAAGGAAGGGGAAGAAAGGAGAATGAGAGAGAGAGAGGGAAAAGGGAAATAAGTACCCCTTTTTCACTTTTTCACTTTTTAACTTTTTGACTTTTCTTTTCTAATTTAGCAAGCTAGCTTATTTTATGAGAGGGGATGAGTCATCCACTAGAAAACCGGCCCCCTCTAATTAATGGGCAGGGAATTTTCGTCTTTTTACAAGAAACGCTCGTTAATTACACAGTTTTAGCACTATTCACTAACTGGGCCCATTTTATGGATTTTCTTGTTTCTTTAATTTTAATGGTTCTTAAGCTTCCATTTATACTTAATTATAGTTATATAGTCAACTATAATTTTTACGGGTCTGTTTGGCCACTTAAAATCACGTTTTCGGGTTTTCTTGAAAAATGTGCTCTAATGCTTCATTAGCATTTTTAATCCATTTTATGGATCCGTTTTCTTCGGGATTTGTTCCCACATATTAATTAGGCATAAATAATCCTTAGACATCCATCTAGGACCCTAACCGAGGTCGTATTCCTTCTATGGTCGTGTAACGCTCATTTTGTGGTTTACGCTTTTTAAGCGTTTTCTCTTTTCTTTTGGGTTATTTTCTTCACCAATATTCTTTAGGCACTATTAGGCCCTTAAATACCATATTATAATTATTCAATCACCATATTTATGTTCGGGGTATTTCAATCTCATTGAGATGATTAACAAGTATCCTTGCACAATGTTTTCACGTGGCTAGCACATATTGTCAAACTACTAAAGCACACTTGATTTTAGCCTAAAGGTATGTATTTTGTCTAAGTTTAACACTTTCAAATCCAAATAAAGACTCGTATTGTAACAGCCCTATTACAGGTATCGAATATGAATGAGGTTTGGAATCCGAGCGAGGGCTCGTATTGAATGTGACTGGGGTGTGGAATCCGAGTGGGGGCTCGCATTGAATGTGAATGGGTTTGTTGTGTGAAAATAGTTGTATGGAGTTAAAGTGGGAACTCGCTCTGTAGTGTGAATATGCTTTTGCACCAAAAGTATTTGGATTTAAAGTGAGGACACGTATGGACTTTGAGTAAATATTGGGCCAAAAAATGGGGTTGTGGTCAAATGGACATATTTTGAAGCTCTTTTAGCTATGATGTATAAGAAACAAGCTTGACTTAAAAAGGGAAATGTCAACTAGTGTGGGGTGTTCTTAAAGAGACCTTGTGGTAGGATGATGTTCAAGCACACAAAGGCTCAATCAAAGGCATATAAGTCTTCACCAGGTGGTTTTCATCAAATGGATATGGTTATGTTCGGAGAGTGCTCAAGGACTTGACAGGTGGTAAAGGGATGAGGCAGGCGCACCATCCTTTTAGTTTTTCACACCCTTACACTTCACCTTGGGGCGTAAGTCTTGGGACACGTCATACTTAGTTGTCACGTAAGAGTACCATAAGGGTACGTTTACTTGGAGCTTGGGCGCTTCGCTTGGGTAGTAAAGGGATGAGGATTGATCACTATCCTTCTATTTTATCCCCACATTTACACATCACGCAAGACTTGTGTCTCAAAATGGGTCATGTCTGGACAAGGCCAGAAGTTGGTTTGTTCTAACCTTCGTTCAACTATCACTTGATGTAGAAATTAATGACGATGCACAAAGAAAATATAATAAACAAACAAGCCTTAAGAAACATGTTCAAGTTATGTTTTCGCTCTTAAATTTAAGATGTTTATCACCACATGGTTGCTAACATGTCAACCCTAATTTTGAACATTCCTAAAAGTGTTAGGACCAACTTGCAAGTTATAGGTTCTACATTTGACTAAGGTTGTGAAGCTAAGTTAGGTAACCTAAGTAGTATGCCCAAACTATTTACCTTCGGGAGAGCTCCCATGGCACAAAATGAGGCCAAGGGAAAAATGGTCAAACTCTTGTACGCTCAAGACATTTTTGGCAATTAAAGGAATTCTTCAACTCTTATAATATTATAAAAGTCAACCACCACTTTAAAAATGATTTAAAATCCTATTTCTTGTCAAAACACATTCCTTATATTTATGGTCAATTTAATTCCAAATATTCCATATTAAACCCTTTAAATAACTGTAACTCTTTTGAAAACTCTATATTTATCCAAAAAATGAAAGATACAATTCTTTTTGTTGGAAGTAAGATCGTCAAATTAAAAGCTCGCCTACTCTTAGGAAAATCCATTCAAAACTTTTGGTTTTCAGCTTTTTATTTAACCTTGGAGAAAAAAATATCAATATCCCGATAATATTTATCCTTTAAAAAATGTTTTTAGTTGAAATTTCTCAAACTTTAAACAATCCCTCAAAACTAGATTTATGACCAAAACCAACAATATTTTTAGAAAATTCAGCTATTAACTATTTAATTGTTTTTTGATCTAATTTGGGATAGAAATTAACTTAGAAAATGCTTTTTATCCTAAAATTAGGAACTCACTTCCAAAGCGTTACATTTTTTTAATCCTTTCATAGCCTCCCCGTGAGCCTCGGTTTTGAACCACTATCCTATGTTGATTTGTGTTGATTAGGACCTGGTCGAGTTCTAGGTCCACTTATAACCTAAGTTTAATAACTATGTCATAAACATTAATTATTAAAACCTAAGTTAGTGCACTGATAACCTATTAAGAGTTGCCACCTAATTTTAACCTAGGGGAAATTAGGAAAGGTAGCGTTTGGGTTCAGGGGCTTGGTATTTGACTTATTTAGGGTTCAAATTTCTTTCATTACTCCTCTAGGTCGTTTTTCCTCTACGTAGATTATTTATAGCTTGTTACAATGTCGTTTTAACCTAAGTGCCCATGTTTCTGATTTTTCGGTATTTTTTACATTTTTTGATAAAAAATTAAAATGGAAATTGAAATTACCTAAACTAGGATTTTCAAAGTCGAATTAGGTCAAATTTTAGTTCCGTCCGTGGCTACGGTACTAATGTCCGAACCCACGGACCCCAATTATCCTAGTTAAACAGAAAAGGTAAATTTGAAGAAAAACGAAAAAAATTAAAGAGTCCGAGGCTACGGACTTGGCGTCCGTGGGCCCGGACATAATTGAGAAAACCTAAAACATTTGAAAATTAAATTCCCGCTGCGGTCGTGGGGTGTCCGTGGCCACAGACTACCCTCGGACGGTGGCATTCTAGTGGTTCTCAGCGGTGTTTTCGGCTAAATATTTATGGGTTGATAGCCCGAAAGATTCTTAACACGTTAGTGGTCAAAAGTTTTCAATTTGAATTCGAATTAATGTGAAACTTTATAAACAAGTTATTGGGCTGAAGCTAAACCGAATAGCAATACAGAATCTGGAAAAGGTTGGTTTACGCTCGAAGTTTGATAGAATAATAATGAAGTCGAAGGGAGTTAGGAAAATAGGGTTTAAACCTGTTTTACCTTCGGAATTGACATGGTTCTTCACATCCGGAATCTTTCGGTGCTTTGTCGGAATCGGTTATGAGTTGAGTTCAAAGCCAACTTCTGACACTTATGAATTGATGGTGTTCTTCGCGTTTTGGTGCTGATTTGGTGGTGGTTTGATGATTTTTTGATGTGGTGGGGGGTTGGATAACGTGTTTATGTGGTGATTTTGGTGAAGTTTGGTGAGGTTTCATTTCTCAGGAGTTGAAGAACGTGAGGGAGTGAAGACGGCTGTGTTTATGACTGGTTAGGGTTCTAGGAGCTCTATCTCTCATCAAGAGATAAGTTCCTTTAATCATTAAAGATAAAGTAACTCGGTAAAAACCGAAGTTTACCGGGGTTTTGGTTAGGTGACTTCCCAAGGGAATCTGACCATGAAATTTTAACCACATGTAGAGGAAGATGTTTCTGATTTTGCTAAGGAGAAATTATAATTTTCAGATATTGGAATGTTTTAATATTCAATTTCTCGTCAAATTCGTTCAGAAAATACTAAGAAACTATTGGAAGTTCAAAAATCCAAAATTCCAATAACATTATGCTCTAAGTGTCATCCTTTATCATGTTTTGAAATTTCAAAGCATTCCGAGTTGATTTTTGTCACTTTTGGAGGAGAGAGAAAGTTTACGAGATGGCTTAGGAGCCGTTGAAATTACAAAAATACCCTCGGGATGACTAAGTTGTTACTAACACTCCGGAACGCGCCGATCGAATCAGGATTCCTCATCATAAACTAGAATACCCTTTACAACACTTATACCTTAGAGACTATACTTCGGGCGGCCAAAATTTTGGGTATAACAAATTGCCCTCGTCAACTAGACTTTAGAATGGGTATGAAAAGTCTAGTTGATGCTTGAGTGATACCCAAAAATTTTTGGATTCTATGAGACGCTGCATGTATCAAAAACTGACAGATTGTGTCAAGCTATTCTAAGGCGCTGACTACCTAAACAGTAAAGAAAGATGTTGTTGAGCAATTTAAAGTCGCTAACTACCTGAAGGACAGTGTTATACCCAAAATTTTGACCCCCCATACCCTTTACCACACTTATGCCTTAAAGACTATACTTTGAGGGGTCAAAATTTTGGTATAACAGATTGCCCCCCATCAATTGGACTTTGGAATGGATATGAAGAGTCTAGTTGATGCTCGAGTGATACCCAAAAATTTTTGGATCCTAAGAGACCCTGCATGCTATCAGAAACCGACAGATTGTGTCGAGCTATTCTAAGGCGCTGACTACCTGAACAATAAAGAATGATGTTGTTGAGTAATTCGAAGTCGCTAACTACTTGACGGCGGGTGTTATACCCAAAATTTTGACCTCCCAGAAGAGGGTCTCCAAGTCATAAGTGTTGCAAAGGGTATTCTGGTCTAATGACGAGGAATCTCGGTTTGATCGACGTGTTCCGGAGTGTTAGTGATAGCTTATTCACCCTCGGTGGTATTTTCATAATTGTTTAGGCTCTAAGACCTCCCGTAAGCTTTCTCACTCCTCCTAAAACAACTCAAATCAACCCAGAATACTTTAAAATTTGGAAAAATTACATCCCCCACCCATGACGTTTGGAGAAATTACATACCCCACCCATGAGGTTTCAAAAATTACTTTACCCACCCATGTGGTTTCCACTATTTTACATCCAACAACTTTTCTAATATTTGATCAACTTAAAAGATGGTTAAATGTTGTCCAAAATTGATGAAACTTTACATGGACGATGCTAAGGTGTTATATTTTGGTCTAGCGTGAAATCCAAAGTTTTTTAAGCTCATATGTGATCCGTGGTACCCAATGAAACATGTGACGTGTGAACATGTTTTCATTGGGTCCCATAGGTCATATACGACCTTAAAAACACTGGATTTGACATTGGACAAAAATATAACACCTTAGCATCATCTATGTACAGTTTTATCAATTTTGGACAACATTTAAGCCTCATTTAAGTTGATCAAATATTAGAAAAGTTATCGGATGTAAAATAGCGGAAAGCACATGGGTGGGTAAGTAATTTTTAAAACCTTGTGGGTGGGGTGTGTAATTTCGCCAAACATCATGGGTGGGGGATGTAATTTTCCCTTAAAATTTTAATGCATCATAGAGGATGACATTTTGAGGATAATGGATTTGGCATTTTGATTTTACAAAATTTCTTTAATTTTCTAGCAATTTTTGATTGAATCTGATGAGAAAATGAATTTAAAAATAATTCCATTGTCTAAAAATCCTAATTTTTTTTCAGAAAAATCCAAAAAAAAAACTTTATTTACATGCGGCTAAAATTTCATAATCAGATTCTTTCAGAAAGTCACTTGGCTAAGACCTCAGTAAAATCCCGGTTTTACTCGATCTTTCTATCATTAGTGATGTCTATTTAAAGAGCCTTATCCCTTCACCAAATTAGAACATGAAGAACTGAAATACCCCAAACCTTAGTATGTTGTTTAAACATATAAATATGGTATATTAAGACTAAAAAGAGTCTTAGAAGCATTAGTAAGCAAATTAAACCATAGAAAACACAAAATGTGCTTTAAGGTCAATAAGAGCCAAAATGTGCTCTAAGCTTGGGAAAGCTTGGTTAAGACCTAATGAACTTACCAAGACCTTATTTATATACTAATGAACATATTAAACCTATTATAAAAGAAAACCAAGCTTGAAAACAAGTTAAAACACAAAATGTGCTTTAAGGAGTCTTAAAGCACATTTTGAAAAATTGTCTTGTAAATCCTTAAGCACATTTTTGAAAAATTGTCTTGTAAATGAGTTTGAATGGCTAAATGTCTATCATTACTCTTTAATTAACATGTGTACTATATAGTATCACATTTGGAAGTCTATATCAATGGGAAATCAAAAATTTCACTTCTATGTGCTCTGTTTTTATGAATAGTAACTTTAATAAGCTAGTTTGTAACATATGTTATTATAAGTAATTAAATTGACAAATAAAGACTAAAATACCCCTTATGTAATAAAGGGGGCCGGTTTTCTTATGGGATGACTCATCCCTTGTTAATTGATAAGATAGAAAAGAAAATAAAATGGCAAAAGTAAATAGTTACTTTACTTAAATATCTAAACAACTTACCTTTTCCCTTCATTCTCTCTTTCTTCTTGCATTCCCACCGTCTCCAACACTTCACCTTCTCCATTCTTGCTCTCTCTCACGGTAATACACCACCACCATCAAAACTCCATCTTTGACCACTTGTAATTCCTAGCTCACTTAACCAAATAAAAAACAAACACCACCATTCTCTTAGTCTCATCAAGCTCTTCATTCCTATCTTCTCAAAACTTCAAGACCACCATTTCGGTGCCATGGAGTTCCACCATTGAAGGAGCTTGAGCTTATATTTCTACATATTATTGATCTCCTTTGCTTCTAGGTCAGGAATCTCAAAGAAAAATGTGTTTCTTCCATGTTTTTATCATGACCGAAAATCACCATTGATGGTGCTCATTATATTGCTTTGTTCTAGCTTCATTCCAACCTTTCAAGGACTAGGTGGAGTACTCTCTTGATAGATATTAAACTCTCTTCAAATACCAAGGTAAAATAACTATCTTAATGCTTTTGGAAACAATGTAAAACTTGGGTTTACAATGAGATTAAGCTTGAAGCTTGAATGTTCATTATATTGTTTGTATAATGTATAAAGTTGACAAGCTACCAAACATCCTTACCGGTTTTATAAGGAAACAAGAAAGAAGTTGTGAGGAAAAAAAGGTAAATATGATAACCTAATGTAGTTTAATATTTTAGGAGAAATGAGCTTATATTTCTTGTTAAAACTACTTAAAGAGCCAATGGTAAATGACTTAGTAAAATGCTCTCAAGCAGATTGTTAAGGGCATATGTTTTGTTGGGTGTATTTGCAGGTCAAAGGCATATATATTATGGAAATTCAATGTTTAAGGTTTAAGCATTTTAAGGGCCTAAGAGTCATGCATTATAAGGGCCTAAGTGCCATGCAATTCAAATTATGCACTATATTGTAATATAGTGTACTTTGGGTGAAACTTTGTGTGTGAGAGTGTTCTTGGTGAATTTAGATGTTCTTGTGTGCTTAATGGAGAAAAAATAATGTATAGGAGGTTATAAGTGTTTAAGAGAATTTTGGGGAACTAGGAAGTCTTGTGAAGGGCTAGGTATTTTACTAGGAAAGAAACTATGTATTAAGATGTTTTAGAGTGCAAAAAGGACTTAGACATTGTCTTGAAGGTTTAGAATACAGTGGGTGTTTAGGAATACACCAAAGCCATTTTGGAGTTGTTCTAGGACTCATGCAACTTTGGTAAACAAAGAGAAGGAATAAACTTGTAAGAGGAACTACAAGGATGACATAAGGATTTAGGTGTAAGAAAGATGCTTGAGAGATGATGTGTAAATGGTGAGGAAATATTTTGGTATAATGGCTACAATAGGCATGAAACACCATTTAGAAACTTAAGGAGAAAATACTATGAGTGTTTGAGGTTTGGGTGGAAATTGGTTAAGTATTTACAGGCTTAGAAAATGAGTGTTTTGCCATGTCCAACATCCGTCCGGACATGGACGTTCGGACAGGCCCTGTTGCGTAAAAATTTTCAGAGTTTCAATTTGTGTCTGACTTTTGGAAGTCCGGACACAAGTTCGGACGTACCTACTTCTTCTTTCAATTTTCTCGACCTATGTCCGAACTTCCGAAGTCCGGACACAAGTTCGGACAGGCGTCTGTTTCAGTTTTGAGTCTCGACTTGCGTCCGAACTTGGGAAGTCCGGACACAAGTTCGGACAGGCCACTGTATGGACCAAAAACTTTGTTTTAAGGTAGAAAACGATGTCTAAAAATGGTGATTAACCTGTAATGATAATATGAGGATGTTTAAACTAAGTTAGGTGAGTTATAAAGACAATTCAAAGGTGAAAAGTTATAACAAGGGTGAAAATGAAATAAACTAGATATGTGAAGTAACAAGATAACAATGGACTAGTGCATTAATTAACCGACGTTACTAATGTGTTTAGGATTCTCTCAAGGTGGAAACCAGTCGAAGCAAGGACCAAGGTATGGTTTTCTTGCAGTCTGTTGCCTACCGGTTTACACCGGCTTGTGTGTTGTTTGCTTTTCTGTGTGTTAATGACTTTGTAAGATTAAACCATGTAAAGAGTTTACAGTTGTTAAATAGTATTATGTTGTAAGTATGACTCTCTCTTCCCTTGTGTGTGTTTAACAAGACTTGACCTATTATTGTGAATTGTGTATTGAGTTCAATAATAAACTACTAACAAGTGCTAACGGGGGAAGTGAGGAGTCCGGTCTGTTCCGGCCACGCGTGTGAGTATGGGAGTCGATGTCATAACCGTTCGATTCTCTTTATATGTTATGGTTGTTTTCCAATTTGGTTTTCCAACCTTCCCTTTAGCTTAACCAAGGCTATTTTACTGACTCACGTCAGGCCACAGGGGCATACTATGTGTTGTTTCGGTGCTTGGATCACTATATCCGAGGCACCTTGTGTTAAGTTATCCGTTCAATCTAACAGGACGGTAACGAGTTATGTAACGAGCTTAGCATGAGCATGGCAACATTCTCTAGGCACTCCATGGGGACTAATTGTGTTGGTTCTCTTCCTTTAAGGAATTGTTCTTGTGTGATGTGTATGATGTTGTGTACAATACCCATGTTATGATATATGTATAAGTGTGTGTGTTTTAAAATGAATGCCATGTCACCATGCAATTAGTTGCGCGTATCCCGGTAGCCGATGGGCTGCGCGTTAACCATACCAGCCAAGGGTTGCTGACCCCTCGGGGGCTCCATATTTCTTTTACTGCAGGATGAGGATCGAAGAAGCGGAATGGCTTTAGATTCTAGGATGCAGGTTTACTTTTGATGACTTTGGATGTTGGGCCCGGATGCGCCTGTGCTCCCGTGGCGTATATATTTTGGTGGTGAACAGTTTACAGTGACGTTTACAGTGAAGGATGTAAGCAAATACTCGGTATTATGTTTATGTATATGTGGTTATTAGTTCTATGCTCGGGAGTCTGATCATCAGACCGATACACTTGTATTTATTCAGCCTTGTTAACCACGTGGGTGGTTGACGGCGTTGTAGCACCAATCGTTTAGTTATAGATTAGTTGTTTAAATTCCGCTGCTATTTCAAGTAATGTTATGTGCGTAGTAGGGGTGTTACAAAAAGTGGTATCAGAGCGAAGTATCACTCTGATGGCAAGAATACCGAGCTTAGGAATATACCGAGTTAGAAACCTAACTACAGTCACCTAAGTGAACAGTTATGGAAAGGTTAACCACTAACTAAGTGTGGAAATACCTTATGGTCGGGAAAAGTGTTACAACCGTTGGACCAATAAGTGTGCAAGCATATTGCTAATGAATGTTCATGTGAATTCAGATGTCAGGTCGACCGAGAGGTAGAGGCCGCGGGCACGACGATGGAGATACGGGTGACCAGGGCGAGAATACTACAGCTCAGGTTATGGCTGAGGCAGTAGCAGCCGCCGTAGCCCACAAATGGTACCCCCATTGGTACTCGATGAAGCAGGGGCAACAGCCCAGAGTTCAACCACCACACCGCCACCGCCACGAGAGACCAACTGGGTCAAGGCGTTGGGGATGATTGGCCACCATCGTTCGTGGGGGGACCGACCCTCGTAAGCTGGAGGCGTACATCTCCGAGATGGAGACCGCCTTCGAGACCTTAGCGGTTGCCTGAGGAGGTCAGGTTCGACTTGCCGAATACTATTTGAAGGGTTCGGCACAGAGCTGGTGGAAGTTAGTACGGGAGGGCAGAGTTACTGACCGACCTTTCAGTGGAGGGAGTACACGGCTCTGTTGCGAGCCAAATACACCTGATACACGTGCAAGAGGCCAAGCGCCTAGAGTTGGACAATCTGAGGCAAGGGGATAAGATGACGGTAGATGAGTACTACTCAGCCTTCATCGGACTTATCCACACCTGCTACGGATCTGGGTTACTCAGACCGGATTCTTGTGAACCGTTTTACAACGGACTGAGCTACCGCCTACGCTATGGCATGGGGCCAACCGGATATAAACTTTGCAGGTAATGGGACTACAGTGTGATGTGAATAAGTATGTAGGTAGGTTAATGTGATGTGATTTGTTTGGCGGGGCATAATTGACACCCTAAATATAGGAGTGCTACCATGCCGCTGCAATTGTGGAGATCACCGTCGTCTGAGGGACGAGGAGAGTGCGCTCAAGCGCAAGACCATGAACGAGGGCCAAGGCACGCAAGGGCAAGGGGGAGGAAAGAAGAGGAAGCCTTACCCCCAGTCCCAGAAAGGACAGCAACAGGGTGGCAAGGGCCAGACCCAGACCACCACTGCTGAGGAGCCTCTGCAGCTCACCTATGCGTATGCGGCCAAGCCCCTACGCTCTTACCCACCCAAGGGTAATTATAAATTCAATACCGAAATCTAGTGTGTGTTATTAACTGTGAAGTATGTACGAGTGTGTGATGTGTGTTAGCAGCTAGCACGGGCACTGGACCGGAGCGCCACTATTACTGCAAGTGGTGTAACGGAGACCACCCCGACAAGGACTGCAAGGGTAATGATGTGTAGTGCCGATACTGCAAAAAGATGGGGCACCGCGACTATGAGTGCTGGCAGGACCCCGAACAGTAGAAACTACAGGCCCAAGGGGCAATGGAAGGGTAAGGCCACTGGACCACCGATGGCCCGAAGACGGCGAATCAGCCACCCCCAGATCAGAGGTACACAGATTCCCATAAGGGGAAGGGGTCGGGGTCCGGCAAGGCCGCCCTGAATGTGGTGGACCAGTCTGAGGCGCCAGGGCCCTCTTCTAGACCAGGTACCGCCTAAACTATTGAGTGAAATAAGTGCTTGCATACCGCATTTCATGCATGTGTGTTAGTGAGTTTAAGTAAAAAACCATGTGAGTAAATAATTAAAGTATAGTGTGAAAGTCACCTAATTAGATAACTCTAAACTTAAAGGAACCTTCAATATATGTTATCCAGTCCCACCCACACCAAACCCTGAAAAACTACCATCGGCATCACCGACTTTCCAATGGAGCAATGTCAGGTCATCCGACCAGGTATGGTACTCTTAAATGGATACTGACACCGGAAGCACAAATCCATATCATCAGACGATGCGATGAACTTGGAGCAAAACCGGTGGTTTCTACACACCTAAATACCCGAGCGGATCAAGAATGAAATGAAGATGATGTGCATGGGTAAGGACTGGAACCCTTACACCAAGACATATCAAGAAGTGCGAGTGAAGATGGAGCAACTGTACCAAGTATACCTAGGAGTTCCTTGCGGTCGTTAACCACGCCGTGGGAATTGCTCAACAAGTTGAAACGGATTCAATTCCAAATGTGAAAGCAGATCTATGCATTGTGAACTTCTACCAGAAAGGTGGACGGTTAGGATTACACCAAGACAAGGACGAGTCACCCGAGTCTCTAAGTATGGGAGTACCCGTGGTGTCTTGGTCCATTGGTGATACCACAGTGTTTGTGTATGGCGAGCAGAAGCGTGCGATCTCGCAAAGAAGCTAGTGTTGAAATCAGGAGATGTGTTAATCATGGGTGGGCAGTCAAGGATGCTATATCATAGCATCAGGAAGATCAAACTGAATACCGCACCGTCGACAGTGATCAATGCCACACACATGAAACCCGGACGTTTGAATTTGACCTTCAGACAGATTTTAAAGCCTTGTATAATTATGTGATGTGATAAACCAGTGCATGTTAAGAAGTTGTAAGTGTTAATCATGGCGACAGTGTAAGCCAACGAATGTTGTAAAAAGAGTGTGTTAATGAATAAAGTGGAGTTGTTTGAAGTATATCAACCGTGTTGTTACCCAATACTTATTAGTTTGCCAATGAATTAGGCTGTGCTCTCGGAACGGGAGGTATACTGAGTGTCTGCAATGAGGCAGAAGCCGGCAAGAGCGGCACAATCCTCACCGGTACCTTTCCAGTCAATAGCGTGGACGCTTCGATCTTGTTCGACTCCGGAGCCTCACATACATTTATTTCGCTATCCTTTGCGAAGAAGAGACTGGGGTTAGATGGTGATGAGATGCCAGACTTCCTAGTCACTCTCCCGTCGAAAGAGCGGATCAGGTGTACCCGCTACCACCGAGATGTTGTTGTGAGAATCAGAGGTGAAGAATTTCTGATCGACTTGATAGAGTTCGACGGACTTGGTTTTGATGTGATTGTCAGGATGAACTGGTTGGAGCGGTACAAGGGAAGAATCTTGTGTGCCGAGCATCGTGCTTCTTCGGAGTCCATCTGGGGTTACTATATCTTACCGCCAGAGGCCCAGGGAGCCTTCGACTCAGATCATCACCCCATGTCTATGTGTCGTGAACTACGACGAGGGAGTGATGTATACCTCTGCTATGTCCAGGACATAGAGAGAGACCCAGAGTTTAGTCCTGATGTGCCGGTAGTGTCGGAGTTCCTGATGTATTCCTAAGGAACTGTCGCGGCATGCCGCCAGCACGGGAAGTGAGTTTGAGATCGATTTGTTCCGGGCACCGGACCAATTGCGAAGGCGCCCTATCGTATGGCTCCCAGCAGAGATGACAGAGCTCAAGGAGCAGCTGAGAGACCTACTCGACAAGGGGTTTATCCGCCCTAGCGTTTCACCATGGGGAGCGCCGGTCCTCTTCGTGAAGAAGAAGGACGGTAGCCTCCGCCTGTGTATTGACTATCGAGAGCTGAATGCAGTTACGGTGAAGAACCGTACCCTTTACCACGCATCGACGATTTATTTGATCAGTTGAGGGGAGCATCAGTATTCTCCAAGATAGATCTACGATCCGGATACCATCAGATTTCCATCTGTGAGAGTGACATTGAGAAGACAGCATTCAGAATTAGGTATGGACATTATGAGTTTACGGTTATGCCGTTTGGTTTATCCAATGCACCAGCCAAGTTCATGGACTTAATGAACCACTTGTTCCAAGATCAGTTGGACAAGTCAGTGGTAGTCTTCATCGACGATATACTTGTGTACTCGAAATCGAGAGGTGAGCACGAAAGCCACCTGAGAAGTGTGTTGCAAATATTGAGAAAGAATCAGTTGTATGCTAAATTTCAAAATGTGAGTTTTGGTTGAACCAAGTATCCTTTCTTGGTCATGTGATTTCTGAAGCGGGATCGCTGTTGATCCGGCAAAGATTGATGCTGTGCGCACCTAGCCTAGGCCGAAGACAGTTACCGACATCAGGAGCTTCCTCGGTCTGGCAGGTTATTATAGGAGGTTTGTGAAGGACTTCTCCAGTGTCTCGAAGCCTATGACTTCCTTGATGAAAAGGGATGCACCATTCGAGTGGACAGTCGACTGTGAGAGTTCTTTCAGAGTCTCAAGGATGCTCTGACATCTGCACCAGTCCTGATTTTACCAGACGGTCCAGATGGTTTTGAGGTCTATTGCGACGCATCAGGCAGAGGTATGGGTTGTGTGTTGATGCAACACGGGAAGGTCGTGGAATACGCCTCCCGACAGCTGAAGAAGCATGAAGAGAACTACCCTACCCACGACTTAGAATTGGGGGCCATTGTCTTCGCACTGAAGATATGGCGACATCACTTGTATGGGGTAAGTGTGACGATTTATTCTGACCACAAGAGTTAAGGTACTTGTTCACTCAGAAGGAGTGAACATGAGACAAAGAAGGTGGGTTGAATTTCTAAGCGATTACGACATTAATCTGCAATATAAGGAGGGTAAGGCAAATGTGGTAGCTGACGCACTGAGTCGCCGAGCACACTCTCTCCATTCACTAGTCTCTCATTCTAGCTTGGTTGAAGAGGTGCGGAGTGCTCAGATGACGGATCAGTACATGATGGAGATTAGACAGAAGCTTATTGATGGCACATTCGAGGGTCAGAAGTATGACTTCAGACTCCACGATGATGACCTGATTAGGCTTAATGGCCGATTGTGTATACCGAGGAGTAGCGCTGAGTTGAAGAAGCGCATATTGAGTGAATCCCATTGTTCTACTACTTCGATTCACCCCGGAGCTTCAAAGATGTATAAGTATATGAAAAGTATTTTTGGTGGACTGGAATGAAAAAGGATGTGAATGACTATGTGTTGAGGTGTCGCACTTGTCAGAAGGTCAAGTTTGAGCACCGACGGCCTGGTGGTATGGTACAGCCAATGCTAGTGCCTGAGTGGAAGTTCCATGATATTTCTATGGACTTCGTAGTAGGGCTTCCGCCTAAAAGGGGAGGTCAGAATATGATTTGGGTTGTGTTGACCGACTGACCAAGGTGGCTCGATTCATACCGATGAAGGACACCTGGAAAGTGGCTAAAGCTTGCAGAGCTCTTCGACAGAGAGATTGTAAGACATCATGGGGTACCGAAAACGATTGTATCTGACAGAGATACCAGATTCTTATCGAGGTATTGGAAGTCTACACGAGAAGCACTGGGTACCGAACTGAAATTGAGTACAGCGTTTCACCCACAAACCGATGGTCAAAGTGAGCGCACCATCCAGACACTTGAGGATATGTTACGTGCATGTACACTTGACTTTCAGACCAGCTGGATTGACAAGTTACATATGATCGAGTTTAGCTACAACAACAGTTACCATGCTTCGATCAAGATGTCTCCCTTCCAGGCCTTGTACGGTAGACCATGCCGCACGCCACTATGCTGGGATGAGTCGAGTGAGACGGTCATTATAGGACCAGAGTATCTGGAGCAAGTTCAGGCAGAAGTTTGCCAGATCCGGGCTAACATGAAGGCAGCTCAGGATAGACAGAAGTCATACGCAGATGTGCGCAGACGTGACTTGGAGTTCGCCGTGGGCGATCAGGTATCTAGAGAGTATCCCCCATGAAGGGAGTATTTCGTTTTGGCCAGAAAGGCAAGTTGAGCCCGAAATATGTGGGGCCATATGTTGTGACGGAGCGGATCGGCCCGGTAGCTTACAGACTTGATTTACCCGCCGAGCTGGGCAAGGTACATGATGTATTTCATGTGTCCCAGTTGAAGAAATATATGTCTCATCCGTCTCATGTACTTCAGCCTGAAAGGCTAACTTAGAGCCGACCATGCGATCAGTGGAGACTCTGGTACGCATTCTGGATACTAAGACTCGAGACACTCGCCATAAGTCTGTGAGACTGGTGAAGGTTCTCTGGTCTAACCAGGACGTTGAGGAGGCCACTTGGGAGCTGGAAGATAAGATGAAGGCGAAGTACCCGTCATTGTTACTTCTTAGCGTTTGTATGTATAGGGTACGGGGGTACCCCTATTTAAGGGGGTAGAGCCGTTTCGGTTATGTGTGTGCGACATGATTTGGATACATTGTCTGTGTGTGTTGTTATGTTGTTACCCTGTTATGTTACAGACCGCTGAGTCTGAATGATGTTGTGATGTTTTGTTGTTTGGAACTTGTGTCCGATGTTATGTAAAGATGTTGTTAATGTTGTTATGGAAGTGTGTTTATATGTGTTCCCGTGTTCTAATATTTAGGATATGGAAGTGTGAACTTTGGGGACAAAGTTCTTTTAAGGGGGGTAGATTGAAATACCCCAAACTTAGTATGTTGTTTAAACATTTAAATATGGTATATTAAGACTAAAAAGAGTTTAGAAGCATTAGTAAGCAAATTAAACCATAGAAAACACAAAATGTGCTTTAAGGTCAATAAGAGCCAAAATGTGCTCTAAGCTTGGGATAAGCTTGGTTAAGACCTAATGAACTTACCAAGACCTTATTTATATACTAATTAACATATTAAACCAATTAGCAAAGAAAACCAAGCTTGAAAACAAGTTAAAACATAAAAATGTGCTTTAAGGAGTCTTAAAGCACATTTTTGAAAAATTGTCCTGTAAATGAGTTTTGAATGGATAAATGTCCATCATTACTCTTTAATTAACATGTGTACTATATAGTATCACATTTGAAAGTCTATATCAATGGGAAATCAAAAATTTCACTTATATGTCTTGTTTTTATGAATAGTAACTTTAATAAGCTAGTTTGTAACATATGTTATTATAAGTAATTAAATTTACAAATAAAGACTAAAATACCCCTTATGTAATAAAGGGGGCCGGTTTTCTTATGGGATGACTCATCCCTCTGTTAATTATAAGATAGAAAAGAAAATAAAATGGCAAAAGTAAATAGTTACTTTACTTAAATATCTAAACAACTTACCTTTTCCCTTCATTCTCTCTTTCTTCTTGCATTCCCACGTCTCCAACACTTCACCTTCTCCATTCTTGCTCTCTCTCACGGTAATACACCACCACCATCAAAAACTCCATCTTTGACCACTTGTAATTCCTAGCTCACTTAACCAAATAAAAAACAAACACCACCATTCTCTTAGTCTCATCAAGCTCTTCATTCCTATCTTCTCAAAACTTCAAGACCACCATTTCGATGCCATGGATTTCCACCATTGAAGGAGCTTGAGCTTATATTTCTACATATTATTGATCTCCTTTGCTTCTAGGTAAGGAATCTCAAAGAAAAATGATGTTTCTTCCATGTTTTTATCATGACCGAAAATCACCATTGATGGTGCTCATTATAGCTTTGTTCTAGCTTCATTCCAACCTTTCAAGGACTAGGTGGAGTCCTCTCTTGATAGATATTTAACTCTCTCATCAAATACCAAGGTAAAACAACTATCTTAATGCTTTTGGAAACAATGTAAAACCTAGGATTTACAATGAGATTAAGCTTGAAGCTTGAATGTTCATTATTTGTTGTATAATGTATAGAAGTTGACAAGCTACCAAACATCCTTACCGATTTATAAGGAAACAAGAAAGAAGTTTGTGAGGAAAAGAGGTAAATATGCTAACCTAATGTAGTTTAATGTTTTAGGAGAAATGAGCTTATATTGCTTGTTAAAACTACTTAAAGAGCCAATGGTAAATGACTTAGTAAAATTCTCTCAAGGAGATTATTAAGGGCATATGTTTTTTTGGGTGTATTTGCAGGTCAAAGGCATATATTGTGGAAATTCAGTGTTTAAGGTTAAAGCATTTTAAGGGCCTAAGAGCCATGCATTATAAGGGCATAAGTGCCATGCAATTCAAATTATGCACTATATTGTAATATAGTGTACTTTGGGTGAAACTTTGTGTGTGAGAGTGTTCTTGGTGAATTTAGGTGTTCTTGTGGGCTTAATGGAGAAAACTAATGTATAGGAGGTTATAAGTGTTTAAGAGAATTTTGGGGAACTAGGAAGTCTTCTGAAGGGCTAGGTATTTTACTAGGAAAGAAACTATGTATTAAGATGTTTTAGAGTGCAAAAAGGACTTAGACATTGTCTTGAAGGATTTAGAATACAGGGTGTTTAGGAATACACCAAAGCCATTTTGGAGTGTTCTAGGACTCATGCAACTTTGGTAAACAAAGAGAAGGAAAAAACTTGTAAGAGGAACTACAAGGATGACATAAGGATTTAGGTGTAAGAAAAGATGCTTGAGAGATGATGTGTAAACGGTGAGGAAATTTGGTTTGGTATAATGGCTACAATAGGCATGAAACACCATTTAGAAACTTAGGGAAAAATACTATGAGTGTTTGAGGTTTGGGTGGAAATTGGTTAAGTATTTAAAGGCTTAGAAAATGAGTGTTTTGCCTTGTCCGAACATCCGTCCGGACATGGACCTTCGGACAGGCCCTGTTGCATAAAAATTTTCAGAGTTTAAACTTGTATCCGACCTTTGGAAGTCCGGACACAAGTTCGGACGTACCTGCTTCTTCTTTCAATTTTCCTCGACCCATGTCCGAACTTCCGAAGTCCGGACACAAGTTCGGACAGGCGTCTGTCTTCAGTTTTGAGTCTCGACTTGCGTCCAAACTTGGAAGTCCGGACACAAGTTCGGACAGGCCACTGTATGGACCAAAAACTTTGTTTTAAGGTAGAAAACGATGTCTAAAAATGGTGATAACCTGTAATGAAAATATGAGGATGTTTAAACTAAGTTAGGTGAGTTATAAAGACAATTCAAAGGTGAAGAGTTATAACAAGGGTGAAAATGAAATAAACTAGATATGTGAAGTAACAAGATAACAATGGACTAGTGCGTTAATTAACCGACGTTACTAATGTGTTTAGGATTCTCTCAAGGTGGAAACCAGTCGAAGCAAGGACCAAGGTATGGTTTTCTTGCAGTCTGTTGCCTGCCGGTTTACACCGGCTTGTGTGTTGTTTGCTTTTCTGTGTGTTAATGACTTTGTAAGATTAAACCATGTAAAGAGTTTACAGTTGTTAAATAGTATTATGTTGTAAGTATGACTCTCTCTTCCCTTGTGTGTGTCTAACAAGACTTGACCTATTATTGTGAATTGTTTATTGAGTTCAATAATGACCTACTAACAAGTGCTAATGGGGAAGTGAGGAGTCCGGTCTGTTCCGGCCACGCGTGTGAGTATGGGAGTCGATGTCAAACCGGTTCGATTCTCTTTGTATGTTATGGTTGTTTTCCAATTTGGTTTCCAACCTTCCCTTTAGCTTAACCATGGCTATTTTACTGACTCATGTCGGGCCATAGGGGCATACTATGTGTTGTTTCGGTGTGCTTGGATCACTATATCCGAGGCACCTTGTGTTAAGTTATCCGTTCAATCTAACAGGACGGTAACGAGTTATGTAACGAGCTTAGCATGAGCATGGCAACATTCTCTAGGCTCTCCATGGGGACTAATTGTGTTGGTTCTCTTCCTTTAAGGAATTGTTCTTATGTGATGTGTGTGATGTGTGTGATGTTGTGTACAATACCCATGTTATGATATATGTATAAGTTGTGTGTTTTAAAATGAATGCCATGTCACCATGACAATTAGTTGCGCGTATCCCGGTAGCCGATAGGCTGCGCGTTAACCATACCAGCCAAGGGTTGCTGACCCCCTCGGGGGCTCCATATTTCTTTTACTGCAGGATGAGGATCGAGGAAGCGGAATGGCTTTAGATTCTAGGATGCAGGTTTACTTTTGATGACTTTTGGATGTTGGGCCCGGGATGCGCCTGTGCTCCCGTGGCATTATATATTTTGGTGATGAACAGTTTACAGTGACGGTTTACAGTGAAGGATGTAAGCAAATACTCGGTATTATGTTTATGTATATGTGGTTATTAGTTCTATGCTCGGGAGTCTGATCATAGACCGATACACTTGTATTTATTCAGCCTTGTTAACCATGTGGGTGGTGGACGGCGTTGTAGCACCAATCGTTAGTTAGTTTGTGTTTAGTTTTTAAATTCCGCTGCGATTTCAAGTAATGTTATGTGCGTAGTAGGGGTGTTACAAGAACCCTAGACAATCAGAACACCCAGCCGTATCAAAATACCCACGTTTTGCAACTTTCTAGAACCGAAATCTCATCGAAATTCACCGAAATCACCACATAACTCGTTTTTCAACTCCCATCACTTCAACAATCATCAAACCACCACCAAATCACCACCAAGACATGAAGAGTACCGTCAATTTGCTGGGATCATAAGCTAGACTCAAACTCAATCCAGAACCGACTCCGGATGGGCAGAGAAAAACTCCTAATGTGAAGAATCGCATCAATCCCAATAGTGAAATAGGTTAGAATCCAGGTTTTCAAAACTCCATGATTTAATCAACTCTCTGCCAAAATTTGGGATCGAAGCAACTTTTTACGGCTCCCGAACTAACATTTGTTTTTGTTTCCGCCTAATAACTTGTTTGCTAAGTTTCATCATTAATTCAAATTCAAATCGAAAACTTTTGATCACTAACATGTTTAGAATCTTTCAGGCTATCTACCTATAAAATTTGACCCAAAAACGCCGCTAGAAAACACTTGAACGCTACTGTCCGTGGCTAGTCAGCGCTTTCGGACGGCCTGCCCGGGATCTCAGACAGCCGATCCGTGGCCACGGACAGCCTCGAATGGCGGTGGAAATTTATTTAAAAAGTTTTAGGTATTTCCAATTCATTTCCAGGCCCACAAACGTTCTGTCTGTGGCCCCAGACTTTTCAAATTTTTGTTTTCTCATAAAGTCGACTTTTCTGTATAACTTGGTTAACCAGGGTCCGTGGGTTCAGACATTAGGTCCGTAGCCATGGACAGAATAAAATTTCGCCAAATTCGACTTCTGAAACCCTAGTTTAGGTAGCTTTAATTTCACTTTAATTTTCAGTAAAAAATATCAAAAATATAAAAACATTAGAAACATGCGCACTTAGGTTAAAGCAACCTCATAACAAGCCGTAAATAACTAAGCAGAGGAAAAATGACCTAGAAGGGGTAATGAAAGTAATTTGACCCATGAATAAGTCGAATACCAAGCCCCAAACCCGAACTCTCCTTTCCAAATTTAGCCTAGGTTAAAATTAGGTTGCGACTCTAATTAGGTTCCAGTGAGCTAACTTAGGACTTAGTAATTAATGTTTATAACGTAGTCATTAAGCTTAGGTTGAGTGGACTTAGAACCCGATTAGATGCTAATCATCCATAATCAACATAGGATAGTGGTTCAAAAAACCAAGGCTCATAGAGGGAGTTTGAAATTGTTCAGCTATTCAAAGGCGCTAACTTCCTAAAGTGATGAAATGTTGTCGAGCTATCCTAAGGCGTTGACTACCTAAAGTGATGAAATATTGTTGAGCTATTCTAAGGCGCTGACTATCTAAAGTGATGAAATGATGTCAAGCTACTCTAAGGCGCTGACTACCTAAAGTGAATTTCTTCATCGGCTAAAAATAGTTCATGCTCGCACAACGACCGATTCTAAGCACAAATGTATTCCTGTGAAGTTCGCTAAATCTTCAACACTTGGAAAATTTTTAGCCCAAAAATATATAATCCATCATCAGAGCACATCATCTGGATCACATAAGTGTCTCTAAAATTAAAATAAATCCTATACCTGGACCGCAAAAATATTTAAGCTAAATGTTTGTCCCGTCGTTGTGGTGGCATCTGCGTTATAAAAGAGGAAAAATTCACCAACTACCCCTGAGATTTGAGTGAATATCACAAAAACACCCTATGAGTTTGCTACTTACTCCAAAATATCCTTAACTTTTCATTTTTATTACAAATAACCTTCGTTCAAATTTTGACATACTATATTTATCATATTCCCATTTTACTGCTTACACCATATGCCTCTACAATAACCTTATGGAATATGGTCAAAAGTTTAAAAATGTGTAAAACAAAAAAAATAGACAAAATAATTAAAGATTGTATAAAGTTTGAATTTTTGTATAATTATTAAAAAACTGTAAAAATAAAAAAACACATAAAAAATAATTAAAACCATAGAAGTTTAAAAATAAATGAAAAAGATGAATAATATTAAAAAATGCTAAATATTTTTTAAAAATATGCATAAATTTTAAAATGTTACATAATTTGAAAAACAATTACAGGTGGTAACTTAAAATTGTAAAAAGGTTATAACAATATCATTAAATATAAAGAATTAGCACATAATTATAAATATTAATTTAATTGCAAGTATATATTATAATGTTATATTTTATACTTTCTTTATAATTTGAAAATGTATTTTTTATAAACTATATGAACTTGTTAAACTTTACATTCCCATATACATAAACCTTTTCAATTGTATATTATATTTAATTTAATTTTTACAACTTTAAAGATTTTGAGTAATTATAAATTATGTAACATTTAAACTTTTGTGTAATTTTTTAGAAAAAAACTATAGATTTTTTGGTCATATAGTCATTGTCACATTTATTTTAATACTTCTATTATTTTTGTGTGTTTTTTTTATAGTTTTTGCTCATTTATGAATATTGTGATCAATTTTTATAATATTTTTAATTCTTTTGTGTATACGTTTTTTTTACATTTGTTTTTTTAAAAAAAGCTTTTGACCATATACCTCTTAGGTTATTGCATGGACATATGGTGCAAGGGGTAAGATGGTAATACGAAAAATATAATATGTTAAAATTTGAATGGAGTCCCATCTTGAAATGAAAATGAATACTTGAAAGCATTTTGTAGTAAGTTGCAAACTTGAGGGGTATTTTCTGAATTTCACCAAATCTTAGGAATATTTGTTAAAAAAAATAAATCTTCCGAATTCATTGGACAAAGGTCGGCTTACCCCTGACAACCCTCTCAGAGTTTGGTATCTTAGGTCGTTCATCGCATTAGAACACCTTCCTTTAGTGCTCATATCCTTACATGCATGGTGTCTTTGTGTGCTTATGTGACTAAATGGTGTCCAATCCTTAAGAATCCTTTTGAAACACCCCACATGATTCGACTTTATTTGCTTTTCACCGAGCTTGTCTCTTACACTCGCAGGTATCAAGCCTAACAAAATTACAAAGAAGGGTTGGAGTGGAAGCTCTGGTCGATTAACTCGACCATAAGTTTATGTCTCCTCTTACTCACCAGAGATTATTTCCCGTTTAGAAGTGTAAAACCCATATAGAGCCGACTGGGAGTCCGATGCTCTCGAAAATGTGATCGAGGAAGGTAGTCAGACCAACCTGGAAGCCATGCTGACTGCAATGGAGCTCAGACTCAAAGCCGTCGTTGAGGACCTATAATCAAAATATGCCACCACAATACATTGGGTGAGGAACAAGATTAACAAACTTGAAGTAGCACCTCGCAACCACGAGGGATTCGCTAGCTGATAAGTCAGGAATTTACCTATTTCTAAAGGGTCTTTGATACCAAATTCGTTGCTAATCACTGTTAAATTCCTGTCTTATAAGCATTTCATGCTTCTCACTGCAATTGTCTTCTGTTATGGGTTTTGTGTACTTTTTCAGGTTTTTAATCTCAAGGAAACACATTCCCATCACTGTTGGAAACACATGGAAAATCACACAAGCAGATTTAAGTCAAAGACAACGAACTCTCGAATTAAAATCAAGCATGGTCCGGGACTTGATTCTGGAGCTAAGTCCTGGACCACATTGTGACTCAAAATCTCGACCTGAATACAGACATGGTCCGGGACTTGTTGCATAACTTAAGTCTGGACCACAATGAAGCATCACTCTCGACTGGATTTCAAGCATGGTCCGGGACTTTATACACAACTTAAGTCCCGGACCACACAAGGAAAGGAGTCTCGACCTGTTTTAACACCATGGTCCGGGACTTTATACAAACCCTAAGTCCCGGACCACATCTCAGAGCAAATTCTCGACCTGTTTCAATGATACGGTCCGGGACTTCATACAGAACTCAAGTCCCGGATCATATGGCTAAAACAGAAGATCTATAGCGCGGCGAATGAGAAAAGAAGAGATTCTCTTCTTATATACTGCGCCGCCCCATATTTCCATTGTCTGTACTCCCTTTCCAGACCATGCTACTTTCAATCATCCTCCCACTAATCCAATTATTTCCCTAAATTCAGCTCATCATTCACCTTTCCACTCACAAGTCCAGCATTCCTATCCACCACTACTACGTACTGAGTTCTATAAATAGAACTCAAATCCCTCTCATTCAACACACAATCCAGAGAACCTTCATCTCACCATTACTCTCATCTCCCTTTAATCAAAATATCACACACACAACTTCACTCCCATATTCATTCCCATTTCACTTCTCTTCCACATACTACCACCGTGACAGAAGCAGCAGTTGAAGATATTCACCTTATTTTTGAGATTGAATAAAGGAAGCGCTGATCCAACAATAGACTCCATCTAAGAGTCTTAAATCAGAGTTCATTCTTGTCCTTTCTCTCTAATGTTATTATTTATATATTTGATAGTATTTCTATTTCCATGGCTGAGTAGTCTTTATAAATTTCGGTATGCTATGTAATCCAAATTCTAAGGTTCCATTATCTTTGTGATTACCATTTTAACAGATTAAAGTGTTGTTCCTTATTTATTGTTAAATCTTGTGATTTGGCCAATTACTGGATTTTATCTGTTTATCTGCTTATAAGTGAGAACTGCGGTAGATAATAGACAACAGGAACAACACCGGTTAATTAGAGATGGTAATTCCTCTAGGATATTAACTGATCATTAAAATGGATTATTCTTAAAGCTGTTAGCAATTAGTAAATTTGTAACGAGAGTTAAAATTTATTAGCTGTTAATTAGATTCCACCGAGCGGGAGACCGAACGTGGAATAATTCTGATCTAGGATTTTAATCTAGATGTTGGTATCACACTGAGAAAGGAACCGAAGAAATTGGAGGATTAGTAAACCGGAATTTTCCTTCTCATTAATTCAGAACATCATTATTCTGCTCATTATTAATCTTGCATTTATACTCTTGTTCTTATTTACATTTTGTTTCTCTACCTAGTAATTCAACAAACAAACCCCTGTTACTTGAGTTATTATATTAGTTTGTTCAAATATCAATTAAACTAAAACGCTGCCTCCCTTGGATTCGATAACCTGGAGGGACACTTCTAGGAAAACTTGCTATAACCGACCGGTATACTTGCCGTTAGGTTTTACCCCAACAAGTTTATGGCGCCGTTGCCGGGGAGGCACGGTTATTTAGTTAGTCTTTATTCTATTTTATTTTATTTTATTTTGTTTTGGTTAATTTATTTGCGTTTTATTTTGTTTAACGTGTTTCGTGTCTTTGTGTTTTATTAAATTCCGTTGGTTTTGTTTTCAAAAAAAAATTCGTTAGTTTGAATTCTGTTCGCACGTTAGTTATCTTTATTTTATTTTTATTTGATTTTATTTATTTTGTTAGTTTAGTTTGTTTTTAGGTTAGGTTGTTTATTTTCGTATTCGTTCATTGTTGATTTTCTTAGTTTAGTTTTTTTTTTCCGCTCTTTATTTTGATTTGCTTATTAGTTATTCTCTTATTTGTTTATTTTTGTTATTCTATTTCTTTGATTTTAATTTATAGGAATGTTTAGTTTAATTTTATTTATCTTTTCTGTTTTATATTTTATTGTTATGTACATATTTTTATTCTCATTTTCTTCTTTATGTATATAATTTATTTTTCTATTTCTTTCGAGGTACTTTGATTTGATGGCTAGATATTACAATCCGCTAGGAGGATGGCCTGGATATTACAACCAATGGGTTGTATGCGAAAGGTGTGGAGGAGACCACGAGCGTGCTGATTGTCCAGTTGTCTCTTCTGGATTGGAGGATGCTCTAAGAAGTTTTATATCGTCTAGCCCTCCTGAAGCACGGCCGTCTCCTGGAGACTATTATCCTGCACAGAATACAACCAATGGGATGTTTGTCAAACATGTGGAGGAAACCATGAAAGTTTCACTGTCAGGTTCCTTAATCGAAAGCTGGAAACCAAAGTCTACTGAGCATGAGACCTACATCATGTCGGAGATGCATGCAAGACTGGACTATATGTCAGCCAAAAATGGCTCTCTTGATTGAAAGGTTAGAGGCTCATGACGGCAAACAAACCAACTGCAGTAGCTGAGTGGAGTGATACGCAGCTTGATCATTTGATCCCTGAAGTTGCAGACAACACCTGAGGTGGAGATCATGGAGAGGCCAGAGCTAGAGATTGAGAAAGTTGATGAATCTTTAGAGTTAGAGAATCATATAATTCATGAACCTATCCAGTCAATTCCTTCTCCACCTGCACCTGAGCCAGAGAGTTTTCCAGTTGACCTCCTCTGCACCTGCTGTTGAGCCATCAGAGCAGAGTTATCTCATTGACTTCAAGGAACCTTTGATTCCTGTGAAGTTGATTTTCATGCGAGTCCATCCTTGAGCTTCCACCGGATGACAAGGATGTTTACATCTTGAATTTGAGAAGGAGGACCAGCCACAGAGTGTTCCTCATATCAAGGATCACCACACCTAAACACACCACCTGATGCATGATCGTTGGAGTTACACTTTACATCTAAGTGTTGAGGTTAATTTTCCATTTGATCGGGGACGTTTTATGAAAATATATGATGCCCACCCACACCACCCTTTGGCACCAACGTCGACATTCATTTTTGATCCTGGTTGACCTTAGGGAGGTATGGTCTAGCCAAAGACGTTAAAGAAAGGGCAGCTGGCGGGGAGACAACCCAGCGTTTATTTTATTTGTTAGTCTTTAATTCAGTTTTCACTTCTTTTTTTAGTTATTCCCCTGGTTTTGTTATTTATTAATTTTAACTCCTTCTTGTAGTTTGGTTGCTCTGTTGTTTTATTTTCAGATGAATTCTTCATGGTGATATTGCACCCAAGTTACAACACTTGAGCAAAGCTCAAGTGTGGGGTCGTTCTACATCTGCCGTGAGTACGATGAGCGATTTACACAGTTGGAGTCCTGGTGCATGCCGGCGGGCGGTTAGCACATGAGACTGCCATTTTTGTGTGCGATATCGAAAGAAAACAAGGAGACTCTGGCGAATTTTTCCAACACTCCATGAGTCTCCCGTCCTTTTCATAAGTGTGGGGGACATCCTCTCACTCCGTTTCAAGGGAGTTATATTCTTTCTTTTGCACTATGATCCTATTCTCGCAGCAATGAGGGCATTGCTAATTTCTAAGTGTGGGGAGGTTGTAGTACGGGGGGCTATGCGTTTATTGCTTATTTCTTTATTCCTGAAACTACTACTTCTCTCTTCATTAACCTTTGATGACCCTCCACATAAAATTTTTTTCAACATACTTGGCTTCAATTGTGGTCAGATGCATCAGTGGGAATAACATACAAGTAGCAAATATGTCTGAAATTTAATCTGAACTTCGGTCACAAAGAACTTTGGTTAGACTGCGTGCATTGTCAGTTTTTGGTTAAAATTTTTCTATTTCCTTCAACAAAAAGGTGAGACCATTTTGTTACTATTTTGTTTGAACTAACGTGGGGCTTTGGGAAAGTTTTGGAATGAATGGAAGGAAAGGACAAAGGCAAGGTACTCCTCTAATCTACTCTGAACCGGAACAGGCCTCTCCCATTCGGTAATTAAGCCCGTGGAGTGCATCTCACCATCTACCTAAGATCATCTGATATGGGATAGAAGGCCCAACACCGCTACAAGGATGGGGAGAAAAAGTCTGGGGGGATGAAATGAATAATGCTTACTCAGAAAAATTGGAAGGAAAGTTCTCTCATGCTAAACAGTTTATTGCAAATTCTTCCTTGATTATGAGTATGTGGCAATGAAAGGTAATGTGGAATATGACATTACTTCTTGCCCCTTGTCGTCCAATGAATTGTGGAAAGAAAAAGGAAAGTAAAGCCCTGAGTACAGTTTGGATAAAACAGTTTAATGAGTCTCATGCATTTGTCAAACATCTTAGTTCACTGTTTGAGAAAACTTGCAGTACTAATCGTTGCTTCTTATGGCTGTTGTTCTGCATTAAGATCCTTGTACACTTCTCTGATCTGACTGCAGTAATTGCTTGAGGACAAGCAAAGATTAAGTGTGGGGATGTTGATAAGTCAGGAATTTACCTATTTCTAAAGGGTTTTGATACCAAATTCGTTGCTAATCACTGTTAAATTCCTGTCTTATAAGCATTTCATGCTTCTCAATGCATGTCTTCTGTATGGGTTTTGTGTGCTTTTTTTTAGGTTTTAATCTCAAGGAAAACACTTCCCATCACTGTTGGAACACATGGAAAATCATACAAGCAGATTTGAGTCAAAGACAACGAACTCTCGAATTAAAATCAAGCATGGTCCGGGACTTGATTTTGGAGCTAAGTCCCGGACCACATTGTGACTCAAAATCTCGACCTGAATACAGACATGGTCCGGGACTTGTTGCATAACTTAAGTCCCGGACCACAATGAAGCATCACTCTCGACTGGATTTCAAGCATGGTCCGGGACTTTATACACAACTTAAGTCCCGGACCACACAAGGAAAGGAGTCTCGACCTGTTTTAACACCATGGTCCGGGACTTTATATAAACCCTAAGTCCCGGACCACATCTCATAGCAAATTCTCGACCTGTTTCAATGATACGGTCCGGGACTTCATACAGAACTCAAGTCCCGGACCATATGGCTAAAACGGAAGATCTGTAGCGCGGCGAATGAGAAAAGAAGAGATTCTCTTCTTATTATACTGCGCCGCCCCATATTTCCATTGTGTGTACTCCCTTTTCAGACCACGCTACTTTCAATCATCCTCCCACTAATCCAATTATTTCCCTAAATTCAGCTCATCATTCACCTTTCCACTCACAAGTCCAGCATTCCTGTCCACCACTGCTACGTACTGAGTTCTATAAATAGAACTCAAATCCCTCTCATTCAACACACAATCCATAGAACCTTCATCTCACCATTACTCTCATCTCCCTTTAATCCAAATATCACACACACAACTTCACTCCCATATTCATTCCCATTTCACTTCTCTTCCACATACTACCACCATGACAGAAGCAGCAGTTGAAGATATTCACCTTATTTTTGAGATTGAATAAAGGAAGCGCTGATCCAACAATAGACTCCATCTAAGAGTCTTAAATCAGAGTTCCTTCTTGTCCTTTCTCTCTAATGTTATTATTTATATATTTTGATAGTATTTCTATTTCCATGGCTGAGTAGTCTTTATAAATTTCGGTTTGCTATGTAATCCAAATTCTGAGGTTCCATTATCTTTGTGATTTACCATTTTAACAGATTAAAGTGTTGTTCCTTATTTATTGTTATAAATCTTGTGATTTGGCCAATTACTGGATTTTATCTGTTTATCTGCTTATAAGTGAGAACTGCGGTAGATAATAGACAGTAGGAACAACACCGGTTAATTTAGAGATGGTAATTCCTCTAGGATATTAACTGATCATTAAACTGGATTATTCTTAAAGCTGTTAGCAATTAGTAAATTTGTAACGAGAGTTAAAATTTATTAGCTGTTAATTAGATTCCACCGAGCGGGAGACCGAACGTGGAATAATTCTGATCTAGGATTTTCATCTAGATGTTGGTATCACACTGAGAAAGGAACCGAAGAAATTGGAGGATTAGTAAACCGGAATTTTCCCTTCTCATTAATTCAGAAACATCATTATTCTGCTCATTATTAATCTTGCATTTATTACTCTTGTTCTTATTTACATTTTGTTTCTCTACCTAGTAATTCAACAAACAAAACCCCCCTGTTACTTGAGTTATTTTATTAGTTTGTTCTTAAATATCAATTAAACTAAAACGCTGCCTCCCTTGGATTCGATAACCTGGAGGGACACTTCTAGGAAAAGTTGCTATAACCGACCGGTATACTTGCCGTTAGGTTTTTACCCCAACACTAGCAATTATGCTAATCCACTATATGAGCCCAACAACGATGATGTCGTAGTGAACTCTATGTGGGGCCCAAGGTCAACGAAGACATGTTGGGGGCACAACCCACAATAACCAACTAGATATAGAGCGCAAAAGGACGCTAAAAAGGATTGAGTGCATTAAGAAAGCAAGTAGGTCAACTAGCTTTGACTACTAATCTATGGAGGTATACCCTAAGTCGACCTCCCGCCGAAGCTAAAGTTATCTCCAATAACATTGAAAAGGGCACCTCGGACCCTCTGATCCATCTCGCATTGTTTGACCGAGAGATGACCATCCTAAGGTTATATGTCATGCAAAAATCCAAGGTATTCTTTCGCTACCTTAAAGAATTCCCTCAACCTGGTATCTGACCCAAAAGATTAATACAAAAAGCTATGACCTCGAAAAACACACATTAGCTCAGTAGTGGTCTACGGGTTCAGGAATTTGGTCTGGGTACCGGCCCGTTGGTTTGAGGTATCAGGCCACCTACTTAATCTGCCAAATTCAACAAAAAAAAAGAACTTAGCTTTGGCCCGTGGTCATGAACACTAGATCGGGGTCATGGAACAATATTTTGTTTTATTAATTTCCTAATTTCCCAATATCTGAATAGAAAAAAAAACCTTGGTTGGGGGTCTCAGACACTTGGACTGGGGCCTTAGACTCTTAAAAAATCTTTATTTTAAAATTTTCATTTTCCAGCTTGGTAATACCCTAATTTTTTGTTGTTTCCGACCAATGGTTCCAGGCCTAAACAAAGGCTAAAATTGACTAAAATATGCAACTTTATCCCTACTCCAACTTAGGTAAATTTAAATTCATTCTACTCTTTTAATCAGCCAAAATTAGCTAAATACAAAAACTACTATTCTATGAAAGGAAAATTAACATTAACTTAAGCTTTAGGAAAGATTAGTAAAGGAAAAGAAGCTTCTGTTGGTAATGAAAATATTTGAACCGTGAAAAGTTTCATACCATGCCTTTAAACTCAATCTCTAACCTTTCCTACTATAAATGGATAAAATTTGGTGGAATATATAATAGGCTAGCATGACCAAACTTTGGTTAATAAATTTTAGGTTATACACATAGCTTAATGACATAGGTTAAAGTCGAACCTAGATCCTGTAAAGATAAGGTTCAAAATCGGGCATCACCCTATACTTCATACACCATGGACATGATGTGGCCTTTAGGGCACTCAGTCGACTAGTGATGGGTTTCTTCAATAGGGCTAGGTCTTCTACTAGAGACTAGTGCACCCCACACATAGAGAACAAGTACCAACTTGCGACAACGTGCTACATGACCACCCTGACCAGTGAAAGAAGGTAGAAGACATGGATAAGAGCACAACAACCTTATGCCACTATCTACAAATGTCTTGCCAGACACCTCCAGCTCACTCAGTCAGCATGGAGTCACTACAGAGAATTATTTGTACGCTCCAAATCTTTCAGAGCTGCCTGGGGCACAAGCAACGCCGAGTATGCCGAATCCAGCAGCATATGAATCAAGACCAGCAGCAGATTGTTCCAATTCATCAACTGATGTCTCACAACTGTGAGCCTCGATTTTTGAACCCTATCCTATGTTGATTCAAGTTAATTAGGATTTGGTCGGGTCCTAGGTCCACTTATAACCTAAGTTTAATAATTATGTCATAAACACTAATTAGTAAATCCTAAGTTAACTCACTAGAACCTATTATGAGTCGCCACCTAATTTTAGCCTAGGGTAAATTAGGAAAGGAGAGTTTGGGGGCTTGGTATTGACTTATTTAGGGTTCAATTACTTTCATTACCCCTTGAAGTCAATTTTCCTCTACTTAGTTTATTTACGGCTTCTTACGAGTCGTTTTAACCTAAGTGCGCGAACTTCTGATTTTTTTTATTTTGTAACATCTTTTGACAAAAAATTAAAGTGAAAATTAAAATTACCTAAACTAGGGTTTCAGAGGCAGAATTAAGTCAAATTTTGTTTCCGTCCGTGGCCACGGACCTAATGTCCTTGACCACGCTAGTTAACCTAATTATGCAGAAAAAATCAAAATTCCATAAAAATGTAATTTTCGCCACCATCCGAGGCTGTTTGTGGCCACGGACAGGCCGTCCGAGGGTACGGACGTGCTGCCCGAGGGTGCGGACAAGCCACAGACGGTGGCTTTCGTGTGTTTCCCGGCGGTGTATATGGCTAAAGCGTTTTACGCGTGTAGCATGAGAAATTTCCAAGGTGTTAGTAATTAGAATATTTCAATTTGAAGTAGAATTAAACACGAAACATAGCAAACAAGTTATTGGACAAAAGCAAAAACAAACGTTAATTCAGAAGCCGTAAAAGGTTGGTTCAATCTCAAATTTTGACAGATGACTAACAAATTCGTGGGAAGTTAGAAAAGTAGAATTCTAACATGTTTTACCTTCGGAATTGTTGAGGTTTCTTCACGTCAGGAATCTTTCGGTGCCTTGCCGGATTCAGTTCCGGGTTGAATTTGAATCCAGCTTCTGACTATTGGCGGTGGGTGGTGGTCTTCAAGTTTTTATGGCGGTTTGATGTTGGTTGGATGATTATTGAGGTGCTGGGGATCGAAATGTGTATTTAGGTGGTGAATTCGGGGAGTATTTGATGTGATTTTGGTGATTGGGAGTTGCAAAACGTGAGAGAGTAAGGATGGCTGAATTTTATGACTTCTTAGGGTTCTTGGAATTCTGCCTTGTTCAAGAGTTAAGGTTTCTTAAGTAGGTCTCAATAAAGATAGAAAAAATCTAGTAAAAACCGAGATTTACCGACATCTTAGCTCAAGGGCTTCCAAATAAAATTTGACTATGAAATTTTAACCACTTGTAAAGGAAGATATCTTTGATTTATTTGGGGAGGAATTGGAATTTTTGGATATTGGAATATTTTTAAATTCAATTTCTCATCTGATTCAATCAGAAATTACTAGAAAATTATTGGAAATTCGAAAAATCAAAATTTCAAAGCCATTATGCTCAAAATGTCATCCTCTATCATGTATTAAAAATTTCAAAGCATTTAGAGTTCATTTAAGCCATTTTTGGAGGAGAGAGAAAGCTTACAGGGGACTTTAGGAGCGTTGAAAATTACGAAAATGCCCCTGAAGATGACCAAGCTGTCACTAACACCCCGGAATGCGCCGATCGAACTGGGAATCCATGCTACTTGACCAAACTACCCTTAGTAACTGTTCCTTAAGAGCCTCTCTTCCGGGGGTTAAAATTTTGGGTATAACAATGACTAGAAGCATATGCTTCATGCTCAACAACATATAGAGAGAACCTAATGTAGTGTAAGGAAATTTGCTCCAACTCGGATGATTAAGGAGAGATACTCCAGCAACTTTGGGCTTCTATCGCAACTCAAATAGTGTTAAAGAAAGTCGATCAATAAACCTTCTGTGTTGTGACTTGAAATCTCTTTTAAATTAGCTCACACTTCAAAGGTGCACTTCTTCTTTTCTCTTTTTGCACTAATACGATTTTTCTCTCTATAGGTAGGAAACCTAACAAGGTTAGGTTTATTTTGTTTTTATAGTGGGCACAAGGATTACTAACCTACTGGACTTTGCTTCCATTATGATCTTAGGGGCCTTTGATTGGTACCCTCTTTGCAGCCCAAAGCCATGCTTATGTACAAATATGAATTCTGATTGGACATGTATTGTCGCTATCATAGACTCAAGCCATGTTTTTGTTTATGGAGGATTCTGATTGGCGGCCAAGTCATGTAATTTTCACACACTCAAGCCACACATCTGTTTATGAAGGATTCTGATTGGAGAACAAGTCCTTACTCTTTCATATACTCAAGCTATGCCTCTGTCTAGAGTTCCACTATAACACCCCATCCAAAGCCATTCGTGGTTATCGCAAAACTGAACACTTAATCGAATACGTCGCAGCGGAAATAATAAACACCTGGACCTTGCCACGGTCTGATCGTTCGAATATACCGGTCTTAACATTTACAATACTTATCCAAAATACTTATCCAACTCAAAACATCACCATCCACAATACCACAACCAACCGAGTAAAATATCTTGAACATAATCTCAACCTTACATCAGTTTAAATTAAACAGTCGGGTGCACAGGCGCAACCCGAACTCAAAATAAACATCCCACCCTAAGTCTAACCGCTCCTACTCTCGTAGTGCGTCCTCATGGGTCTCTTACCTGCGAGTGTAAAAATAGCCCCCGAGGGGGTCAGCACGAATGCTGGTACACCCTCTCATGGCCCCCAAGCTAACAGAGCTACGACGACTAATTGTCGATAGCATGGAAATTGATTACATACACAAGCATAGAAGTGCAATAACAATAACACAGATGAACATATATAGTTCACAAACAATGAACGACTCAAGCGTTCCCTTATCAAGTGGGTTAGTAACCCCTTCCTTAGTCCTCATTTCTTAATCTCAGTTCCTTACCTTAATCTCAATGTAACACCCCATCCAAACAACATACACACTTAACAACAAACTGCAGCGGAAAACAAACTTCAACACATTACTTAACTTCTTGGTGTTACACGCCGTTAACCACCCACGTGGCTAACAAGGCTAATACATATACATTGTACCGGTCTGATGGGCTAAATTCCCGAGCGACTACACATTACTATCCCTTCCATTAACAACAACAACACACCTTTCAACTGTACCGAGTATTCACAAACTGATGCCGATAACAGTTTCGGTCTTACTACGCCTACTGTATATACACTTAAATGATTACCCATGTACAACGACTACCCATCCTACTCTCAAACGGCTTCCAGCACTTCGTACCTGAAATAAGAAAAGAAGAGAAAGGGTGGCCCCCAAGGGGCTCAGCACCTTTGCTGGTATGGTAATCCCGCAGCCCACATGCTACCGGGCCACGCACAACTAATTGTCGTCTTAGCATGCAGTTGATTATATTTAAATCGTGCACGCAACTGTAAACACACAACACACACACATTTCGCCTCAATGGGCTCAATAAACGGATAATACATCCTTATTTGATAAGTCACTCATGGTATTCATTATCCCTAGAGTGTTTCTCCTCTAATGGAGCTACTTCCTTAATAGACGACACTTACCCGTTATTCGGGTTATCCTTAAACGTCTCTATCACAACTGGGATTCATATCCATGATCCACATACTCCACATTTTACAACATATAACATGCATCCCATAACAACACATAACAACACTT
Organism: Limonium bicolor; assembly: GCA_023374045.1. NCBI lineage: Eukaryota > Viridiplantae > Streptophyta > Magnoliopsida > Caryophyllales > Plumbaginaceae > Limonium > Limonium bicolor. The sequence continues at coordinate 28,806,739 of CM041783.1, read as the reverse complement.
TCACGTTTCAACGTGCACATAATAACATTGCAATAGAAATTGCATTACAACAACATCACATAACATAACGGGAATGGTTCTCTTAGGAACCGACCCAAACATTGTTAATACACTGGTGAGCCTAGAGAATGTTGCCAGTCTCATGATAAGCTCGTTACATAACTCGTTACCATCTCGTTAAATGAGCGGATAACTTAACACAAGGTGTCTCGGATATAGTGATCCAAGCACACCGAACAAACATAACATAGTATGCCCCTGTGGCCCGACGTGAGTCAGTAATAGCCTTGGTTAAGCTAAAGGGAAGGTTGGGAACCAAATTGGAAAACAACCATAACATACGAAGAGGATCGAACCTGATATGACAACGACCCCCATACTCACACGCGTGGCTGGAACAGACCGGACTCCTCACTCCCCCGTTAGCACTTGTCAGAAGTTCATCATTGAACTTAGTTAAACAATCACACATTGGGTTAAGTCTTGTTAGACACACACAAGGGAAGGGAGTCACACATTCACACACAAACATCACACACAAACATCACATAACTAACTCACGCATAGCCGTGGTTAGAACGTTCCTTAGGTCGGACGTTATCACCGGATACCGTTCTCTTACGTTTACCTAATAGTGGTAACTAGCCCTTCAAGCGCATTCGAGGTTACCGGTATCGGCACGTAAACATACAATAACATTAACGACTGTAAACTCGTTTCATGATTTATCTTATAACGTGGCAAACACACAGAAAAACATTGGCATACAAGCCGGTGTAATCCGGTAGGACACAGTTGCAAGAAAACCATACCTGTCACCGGAGTCCCTTTACCACATCCACTTATGTTCCTCGAGCAATTCTCGAACAACTGATAACATTACATGTACTTTTATTAACATCGATGTAACATGATTGTTTAAAGTCTAATGCTTATCTTTCTAACCATCATCACTCCCTAATGTTGGACCACTAAGTCATTGTAATTTAAAAACTTAATCATATAAGTTAATCACTTCTCATTACACCTCATACTTGTTTACACCTCTTAAGGCCTTTACATGTCACCAAACAAGCCTAAACATCATCTAAAACCATTACCATTCAATCCCCCATCATTAGGAGCCTTAAACAATTTTTTTTTTCTTCATTCTGGTCTGGACCGCCCCTCTGGGGCGGTCCCAGGGGCGGTCCACAACAGATGCTACACGTTTTTTTTTTTCCACTTCTCTGCACTGGACTCCCCACAGGGGCGGTCCGTAGGGGCGGTCCACTGCAGAACCAATTTTCTAATGTGCTTTTCTCCCCTTTCTGAACTCCAAATTCATCCCAATTTTTTCCTATGCTTTACACATGTTCTCCCACATGTTTTAACATCTTTGGGCACACTTAAACCCTCTCGAAACATCCAACAAATTCCTTAAACTTTTACTCACTTTTACTAAGTCCTTAACACTTAGAACATTTTTTTCTTACACTTGTAACTTGTATTCTTGCCTAAAACTTTCACCTAACCAAAGTACTCCTCACTACCTTATAACCACCCTTTTAAACATCATTTGCACTACACTCATCCCCTTTACACACACTCCTCAAGTCTTTCCCACAAGTTCATAATTAAACCTCGCAAGGCGTTACACTTCCATTGTTCACCAAACTTTGCACAAGACTTTACGACACCCTCCACCATCACCTTGGTGTATCAAGAAATCATCCATTAGTTCCCTAAATCTCCAAGACTATGCCTAAGGCATCTTAACACCTAAGAACACCTTAATTCACTTTCTTTCACCATCTTAACACTTAAAAATTCCTAGTACCTTCTAGGTAATAAATCTCATTACAACACATAAACTCTTTTGTTTATCAACTAAATTTCGCCATAGCTTCTCTTGTATCACCTTACACCCAAACACTTGTTTTTTCACCTTTAGACAATCAAACATTCAATCTCTTAATACACACTCTTATACACAAACATATGGTTTTTCATCCTTTAACCATCAAACACATTCACCTTCACAAGAGATGTTCTTTACACTAACTAAACCTTTAAACTACACTACATCACAATATAGTGCATAAACTTAAATTGCTTGGCACTTAGGCCCTTAAATAACATAAACCATAAACACTGAATTTCCACATTTAAATGCCTTCAAACCTGCGAATACACCAACACTGCTCCCATGGTCTTTTTTAGTCCACCTTGTGATAGTTTTCTCTAGCTTTCCCATTGGCTCTTTAGGTTATTTATTAAGCAAATATAGCTCAATTCCCTATACATAAAAACCACATTAAGAGAGGTCATTACCTCTTTGTTTTCCAAGCTTTCTCACTTGTTTTCACTTGTTTTTCTTGATTGAAAATCGGCAAGGAGCTTTTATCACTTGGCAAACTTCTAACCAATACACATATAAGGGTAATGAGTATTAAGTTTAATACTCAAACTCATAATTAAACCCTAGGTTTACATAAGTGTCTTAAACACTAAATTTGATGATTACCTTTGGAATTTGAAAGAGAGCTTGGTTAAGTGGCAAGATAGGACTCCTCCTAGTCCCTTGAAGATTGAATTAAGCTAAGAAAATAGCAAGACAAGGCACCATTGTAAGGTGAATTTTCGGTTATACAAGAAAATGATGGGAACTTGGATTTTCTTTGATTTTCCTTACCTTGAAACAAAGGAGAATGACAAGGCATGGACATATGAGCTCAAGCTCCTTCAATGGTGAATCTCCATGGCACCGAAATGGAGCTTTTGAAGATTTGAAAAGATAGGAATGTAGAGCTTACTCTAACTAAGACAACGGTAGTCTCGGAATTGAATTCGGAGCTTGGAGCCATGAGTTACAAGCATTCAAAGATGGAGAATGGCTACTTGCTGTAGCAAAACGAGAATGGAGAAGGGAGGATGAGGTTGGAGACGGTGGGAACCAAAAAGAAAAGAAGACAAAGTGAGGAGAGAGGTAAGTTTTGGAGATATTTAAGTTATAAAGCAAAAAGGTAACCTTTACTTACTTTTCTTTCTTTCTTTTAATTGGCAAGCCAAGTTGATGACTCACACCCCTAAAACCGTGGCCCCTTACATATAACATATATATGGCCTTTGTTGACCAATTAAACAACTTATGTTGACTTATAACTTAAACTAGCACTATTTGAGCACTATTCACAAATTAAGGCACATATTTGTGAAATTTTTGATTTCCCATTGATTTAGACTTCCTAATGTGATACTAAGTAGTAAACATGTTGATTAAAGAGTAATGATGGACATTTAGCCACTCAAAACCCATTTACAAGACAATTTTTTCAAAAATGTGCTTTAAGGCTCCTTAAAGCACATTTTGTGTTTTAGCTTGTTTTCAAGCTTGGTTTTCTTTGGTAATTGATTTAATATGTTCATTAACATATAAATAAAGTCTTGGTAAGCTTATTAAGTCTTAACCAAACTTATCCCAAGCTTAGAGCACATTTTCGCCAATATTGGCTTTAAGGTATTTATTTGTGTTTTGTTTGGTTTAATTGTCTACCAAAGTTTCCTAAGGACTTAATTATCCTTATTAAATCATAATTGAATATTACTAAGTCTTGGTAGGCTCTTTGGGTCCCAACCAAGTTCACTCCAAGCTTAGAGCATGTTTTTGCTCAAGCTGTGTCTTAGTGCTTTATTGTGTTTTACTATGGTTTAAGTTGTACACTAACATTTCTAAGGCACTTTTTAGCCTTTAAATACCATAGTTTAAATGTTTAACAACATATCAAGGTTTGGGGTGTTTCAATCTACCCCCCTTAAAAGAACTTCGTCCTCGAAGTTTACACTTCCCACACATCTTGGATTAGAATACGGGGATTACTTATAGAGATAAAACTTCCATAACCAAACACACTTTACATCACAACCTCGGACTTAATGGTCCGGGTAACACATTCACATCCATACATAACATAACATATTCACAAGATAACCTCGGACTCAATGGTCCGGGTATCTTAACAACATTTACACATACATAACAACCCTTAGACTCTCTGGTCTTGGGTAACATAACAACATTCAGACACATAGGTCTTGATAACATAACAGCCTTTAGACACATAGGTCTATGTAACACAACACATTTAGACTTATAGGTCTTTATAACATACACTTTTGGAAAGCAAGGTCAAAATAACATTTATTACACATACCACACAACATGTCATAGCATGTATGGCAATCAAAAATGTCTTTGATATACACTATGATCCCGCAGAACCCGGTCGCGATGGACACCTTCCGTCCCCGTGCCTTTGGGAGATCAAAACAATCACTTCAATTTGAAATTTTTCCTTGTGAGGTTAAGTAAGAAAACTTTAATTATGTAAAGTATCTATTGACGTTTTATAAATACCAATTCAAAATCCTTTTTGAAAACACATACAACTCCAAGTCCAACTTATGCTCTTTGCTTCTTTTCTTAGCGTGGATATTGTGACCACTTATAGGGAGCTTCAAGAATCATCCAACCCTGATGTGATCAGCATCAGTGTTGAACTATCCTTCCACTCCAATTTGTGTTCGGCTTCCCTTGATCTCATGAATCAAGTTTCACCTCCCACTTCAATTTCAAGCATCAAGTAAATCACTCATTTCTAATTTTCTATCTTTTTAATCATTCTAATCATGATCATAACATCTCCAAGGGATAGAACTTCATCTATCAATTATTTCCATTCACTTTAATCCTGTTGCCTAGGGAATCTCATTCTCACTAGGTTCTATGTCGGTTTCATACCCTTTTGGTGAATCACTATATAGTATATATATACACATATATTTTATCAAAATACAACACACCATTTCACATTTATATACTGTCGGGGTTTGTTCCCCCGGGAGTTTCTCTACTCCCACACTTGTACTATCACACACACTTGTTAACAAATACACACACTTATCACAATGGTATTCGCATCTTCTGTGCGCAATTACCACAATTAACCATGAATGAATGCGTATGTTTACATAACACACACACCAATCATCAAAACAAATTATTTTGTGCTATGCACAACATAAATCACGTACACTTGTACGGTAATACACACTAAGTGGTTTTGCGCTCTACCCCCCTTAAAAGGGATTACGCCCACGTAATCAATCGCTAAACATTGGCTTAAAATGTTCTGCCGTCGTGAAGTGTTTTAACTTCCACGCGGTCTATTACACAATGGATTCTGATTAGATGATCTTAACCATATTGGCGGTTTAGTTCCTAAACCAAGAATTCTCATTGGAGTTTGTTTAAACTCTTGTTGGTTTTGATTCGGGCCTGTTAGGCTTCTAGGCGTTAATAATTAGCCATTCACTCGTGTTCACCATGTACATTCAACACTTGAATCACTAGCTCACTAGTTTCTGCTGCGAAACTCTAATAACTGTAGAGCTTAATTGCCCCATTTGTTATTCTTACTGTATTGTACATCCCCAATTGTCACCTTCATCTTGGTAACAATGGTTTCTCAACCGACACGTGGTATCTCTTACCGTTAGCGAATTCGGTGAGTTATAAACTTTCTATCCACTTCCATAACAATTTACTGTGTATACAGTTATGTATTTCACAATGATTGACTTGTTCCCTTAATTCCGTCTTACTGTCGGTTGAGATTGAGCTACTACCTAGTGTGTAGAGCTCTCTCAGCTATTTACAACATTTGGGGTATATTCCATACCGATATTTGGCAGTTAGTGCTACTGTAGTCACTTACTGTTAATCATGTATCCACATTTGGTTTTGTACAAGTACTCTTTTATTGGTGCGGCCTTGCATTTCCTATGCATCAGCCATTATAACATTATTCCCCCACAATTAACATGTTTCCCATTCCTAGCTATCCCACTCGATCATTACTGCGCAAGTGCAATACCAAAACACTCAGTCATACAGAGTGCAGAGGCGTAAACTCTTGACAGTAAATCCCTTATGCGATTCACCATGGAATTCACACTGAGTTCCTCATCACATAGTACCTACCACTGACTTATTGCCCAGTCTGTTTAACACCACTTACCTTGCATCTCCACTGAGTTTAACTCATAACTGGTCTTATCTGCCACATTATTATTTAACAACACTTATACAACGGTCGCTTACTGCGCACCGTGCTTATTGTATAACATAACACTAACTTGCATGGTATTTACTGTCACATTAACTTCCACACCCATACTTATATTATGGTTCGTCATTCATCTGGATGACTACCGAATGCTCCTTGAGCATCGATCATTCGAGTCACAAGCCGGCATTATTCAGCTCGGTGTTTCACTTTATACACACATACTACTAAGCTAACTGCTCTCTTTCAATAATAACGTCGTCCATCCTTAACATATTTCTTGAACTTGATTCACATAACTACCGCTCCTGCGGTCTCACAATATCGAGAGGTATCCCCACTCTTAATGCAGTGGTTTGTTTACCACTCTATTTACTTGTATAACATAAAGTCCTGCAATCGATCAAACTTACATAACATATCTTGCTTGTGGCTTATAAGCCTTATTGTCTTGAGTTGCGCTCGTTGTAAGCTGTCCACATTCATTTATTTCCCTGTGCAACTGTAACACCCCATCCAACATATACATACTTACAATAAACTGCAGCGGAAGAACAACCTCATCACATTACTTAACTCGTTGGTGTTACACGCCGTTAGCCACCCATGTGGCTAACAAGGCTAATACATACACAATGTACCGGTCTGATGGGCTAAATTCCCGAGCAACTATACATTAGTATCCCTTTCCATTAACAACAACAACAACATACACCTTATCAACTATACCGAGTATTTATAAACTGGTGCCGACAACAACATCGGTCTTACTACACCTACTGTATATACACACTTAAATGAATACCCATGTACAACGACTACCCGTCCTACTCTCGAACGGCTTCCAGCACTTCGTACCTGAAATAGGAAAAGGAGAGAAAGGGGTGGCCCCAAGGGGCTCAGCACCTTTGCTGGTATGGTAATCCCGCAGCCCACATGCTACCGGGCCACGCACAACTAATTGTCGTCTTAGCATGCAGTTGATTATATTTAAATCATGCATGTGACAATAAACACACAACACTTAACATTTCGCCTCAATGGGCTCATCATTCGGATAACACATCCTACATAACAAGTCACCCATGGTATTCATCATCCCTAGAGTGTTTCTCCTCCAATGGAGCTACTTCCTTAATAGACGACACATACCCTTAAATCGGGTTATCCTTAAACGCCTCTTATCACACACTGGGAGTCATATCCATGATCCACACACACTCCACATTATACAACCTACAACATACACTACATACAACACTTAACAACACTTTGCACGTTTCTACGTACACAACATAATACCGCAATGAATACTGCATCACAACAAAACACATAACACAACGGGAATGGTTCGCTTAGGAACCGACCCAAACATTGTTTACACACTGGTGAGCCTAGAGAATGTTGCCAGTCTCATGATAAGCTCGTTATACAATAACAACAACACTCATTACCGTCCTAATAGTTGGACGAGTAACTTAAGTTAAGGCGGTTCGGGTTTGGAGGCCCGAACACACCACAAACACATGTTCCCCCTAAACCGATCATAAGTCAGAATAGCCAAGCTTTGGAGTAAGCTAATGGGAGATCATAACCCGTGAGGGAAACAACCATAACAAAGAGAAGGGTAAGGCTAGGAAGGATACCCTCTCCCAAAACAACGCGCGACCGGCCAAACCGGATTCCTCACTACTGTTAGTACATACTCACTTTAGACAATACTTAGAACCCCACTATGGAGCCTGTCACATAACAACTCATACAGTATTACAACTGGGTTAAACATACAAGGGAGATCCCTACATTCACATACACATATCACACAATTAACGCACGCATAGCCGTGGTTAGTACGTCCCATGGTACGGGTCGTTTACTCCGAATACCGAACTCTCAAGTGATCCTAGACTCAGTTAACTAAGGTTAACACTGCCGAGGTTAAATGGTATCGGAGTTGAACACGCCACATAAATGAATTACTGTAAACTCATTACATGTTTAATCTTACAACGTGGCAAACATACAGAAAAACACATTGGCATACAAGCCGGTGTAATCCGGTAGGACGCAGGTTGCAAGAAAACCATACCTGTCACCGGAGTCCACTTAATCACGTCCGTTTATGTACCTCGAGCAATTCTCGAACAACTGTTAACATCACACGTGTTTTCATTAACATCGGGGTTTGCTTGATCATTTAATGTCAATGCTTAATTTTTCCCCGTTAACTTAGTTACATAACTTAACATTTTTAACTTGTTTTACTCTCACATTTTAATACAACTTTTAACCCACTTAGGTGTCATTAAAACTCCCCTAACATGTCCTTAACATCCTTATAACATCATTACCTATCAATCCCCATCATCACATATGATTTCATAACCTTAAACCATGTTTTTGGTCCGACCGACCCACCGACCGACCCACAGCTGGGTCGGTCCATTACAGAACCCTTTTACTTCCTTATTAACATGCCCGTCCGACCCACGTCCGACCCACCATTCTGGGTCGGTCCATGTGCGAACATTTTTCCACCTTTGAAACTTGACGACCGACCCATGTCCGACCCACCCTTTTGGGTCGGACCATTACCGAACACATTCCAAACATCTAACAGAGGCTCGACCGACCCAAAAACTGGGTCGGCCCCTGGGTCGGTCGCCTTCTCTACTTACCCAAACTTTGCCAACCTTCACCAAACTTCTCCTAAGGCCTCTTAATGCTTCCTAACAACATTTGGGTACCTTATATCCACATACAACATCCATGAAACTCATTTTCTAACTCCTTAAGCCTTTACCCATTTCCTTGTAAAATTCCTTAACACTTACAATGTTTTCTCCTTATGATTTCTAGGTGGCATTTCACCTATAATGACCACAATACCAAGGTGTTTCCTCTACACCTTATCATCACCTCTCAACTTCTTTTCTTACTAACTAAATCTCCTTTTCACAATTTCTTAAAACTCCTTACTCAAAACCTTACCTAAACATCATTTATTCTTTGAACACCAACATTACCTAAACCTTAAACAAACTCCTCCAAGACTTAATACATTCACAAAACACCCATTGAATTCCTAGAACTTCCAAGACAACACCTAAACCCTTGCATCACTCTAAATCACCTTATTACATGCTTTCTTCTCAAGTAAACATTCAATCACCTTTAACACTTCCTAGTTCACCAAAACTCACTTAAAACACTTAGAACTTCTTACACATTTTCCCAAATTTGGCCATAGTTTCTCTTGTATATACTCACATCCAAACACTTAGGTTTTTACCTTATTTCACTCAAAACACCTAAAATCCACATCAACACATTTTTATACACAAACCTCACACATTAAGCACTACATCACAATATAGTGCATAACTTAAATTGCTTGGCACTTAGGCCCTTAAATGCATGGCTCTTAGGCCCTTAAATTGCATAATCCTTAAACACTGAATTTCCCACATAATAATGCCTTTGACCTGCAAATACATACACCAATACATATGTTCTTTTACTAGTCTCCTTGAGAACACTTTACTAGGTCATTCACCATTTGCTCTTTAGGTGTTTTAACAAGCATCATAAGCTTATTTCTCCTAAGGCATTAAACCACATTGAGATAGCTTGTTTACCTCTTTTCCTCACAAATTTCTTTCTTGTTTCCTTTAAAACCGGTAGGGCATTTGGTCCCTTTTCAACTATTAAACATTATACAAACAATAGAATGAGTATTCAAGCATTATGCTTCTCCTCATTGTAACCCTAGTTACACATATTGTTTTAACACATTAAGGTAATTGTTTTACCTTGGAATTGGAAGAGAACTTGAACAAGTATCAAGAGAGGACTCCTCCTAGCCCTTGGAAGATTCAAATGAAGCTAAAACAAGCAAGATAAATACACCATGGTGAGGTGAATTTTCGGACAACACAAAACATGAAGGAAACTTGATTTTCTTTGAGTTTCCTACCTTGAAGCAAAGGAGAACATGAATATGTGAAAAGATGGGCTCAAGCTCCTTCAATGGTGAATCTCCATGGCACCAAAGTTGAGTTCTTGAAGATTTAAAAAGAGGGAAGTGTAGAGCTTGACCTAACTAAGACAAATATGGTCTTGGAATTTGATTTTGGCCAAGGGAGAAGAAGATACAAGTGAAAGAAGATGGAGAATGGCATGGTTTGCTGTAGCAAAACCGATGGAGTTTGGGAGAAGATGAAGAGGCTACGGTGGGTGTGAGTGGGAAAGAAAGAATGAAGATTGGAATTGCTTTTGAAAGATATTTACATGTTATAAAGGTAACTTCTACTTTTTACTTACTTTTCCTTCTTTCTTTAATTTTTATTAGCTCATGGTGGTGAGTCACCACATGATAAAACCGGCCCCCCATATGATTAGAAGGGTGTTTTGGTCTTTATTTGTCAATTTAATCACTTAACACAACATATGTTACAAACTAGCTTTAAAAATCACTATTCACCTAACAAGGCACTTAGAAGTGAAATTTTTGATTTCCCACTAATATGGCCACCCAAATGTGATACTATATAGTACACATGTTAATTAAAGAGTAATGATGGGCATTTAGCCATTCAAAACTCATTTACAAGACAATTTTCAAAAACGTGCTTTAAGACTCCTTAAAGCACATTTTGCGTTTTAACTTGTTTTCAAGCTTGGTTTTCTTTGGTAATTGATTTAATATGTTCCTTAACATATAAATAAGGCATAGGTATGACCATTAGGCCTTATACACATTTATCCCAAGCTTAGAGCACATTTTGCTCATATTGACTTTAAGGTATTACCTTGTGTTTTGTTTGGTTTCATTGTCTACCAAAGTTTCCTAAGGACTTAATTAGCCTTATAAAATCATAATTAAATGTTATTAAGTCTTGGTAGGCTCTTTGGGTCCTAACCAAGTTCACTCATAGCTTAGAGCATGTTTTTGCTCATACTGTGTCTTAGTGCTTTATTGCACTTTACTATGTTTTAAATTGTTTACTGATGTTACTAAGGCACTTTTTAGCCTTTACATGCCATAATTTGATATTTAACCCACATATCAAGGTTTGGGGTATTTCAATCTACCCCCCTTAAAAGAACTTCGTCCTCGAAGTTCACACTTTTCACATATCATTAGATCAGAACACAGTAATCACTTGGAAATAAACTTCCTTAACCAAACACACTTTACATCACAACCTCGGACTTGATGGTCCGGGCAACACATTCACATCCACACATAACATAACATATCCAAATGATAACCTCGGACTCTATGGTCCGGGTATCTTAACAACACTTACACATACATGACAACCCCTTTGACTCACTGGTCTTGGGTAACCTAACAACATTTGGACACATAGGTCCTGGTAACACAACAGTCTTTAGACACATAGGTCTATGTAACACACACATTTAGACTCATAGGCCTTGATAGTATACACTTTTAGGAAATCCAAGTCAAAACAACATTCATTAACCATCACACAAACATGTCAGAGATGTATAGCAATCAAAAATATCCTTGATATACACTGTGATCCCGCAGAACCCGGTCGCGATGGACACCTTCCGTCCCCGTGCCTTTGGGAGTTTAAAACAATCACTTAAATTTAAAATTTCTTGGTGAGGTTAAGTAAGAGAACTTTAATTACGTAAAGTATCCATCAACGTTTTATAAATACCAATTTAAAATCCTTTTGAAAACACACACAACTCCAAGTCCAACTTAAGCTCTTTGCTTCTTTTATTAGCGTGGTTATTCGTGACCACTTATAGGGAGTTTCAAGAGTCATCCAACCCTGATGTGATCAGCATCAGTGTTGAACTATCCTTCCACCCCAATTTGTGTTCGGTTTCCCTTGATCACATGCAAATCAAGTTCCACCTCCCACTTCATTTTCAAGCATCAATTAAATCACTCATTTCCAATTTTCTATCTTTTGAATCATTCTAGTCATGATCACAACATCTCCAAAGGATAGAACTCCGTCTATCAATTACCTCCATTCACTTTTAATCCTGTTGCCTAGGGAATCTTATTCCCACTAGGTTCTATGTCGGTATCATGCCCTTTCATGCATCACTTATATATATATACACATATATTTTATCCAAAATACAACACCTGGTTTTACATTTATACACTGTCGGGGCTTTTGTTCCCCCGGGAGTTTATCTACTCCCCACACTTGTACAATCACACATAACTGTTAACAAACACACACACTTATCACAATGGTATTCGCATCTTCTGTGCGCAATTACCACAATTAAACCATGAATGAATGTGTATGTTTACGTAACACACACACCAATCATCAAAACAAACAATAATTTTGTGCTATGCACAATATGAATCACATACACTACGTACACTTGTACGGTAATATACACTAAGTGGTTTTGCGCTCTACCCCCCTTAAAGGGATTACGCCCACGTAATCAATCACTAAACATTAGCTTAAATGTTTTGCCGTCGTGAAGTACCTTAACTTCCACGCGGTCTATTACACAATGGATTCTGATTAGAGGATCTTAACCATATTGGCGGTTTAGTCCCTAAACCAAGAATTCGCATTGGAGTTATAACTCATAACCGGTTTCGGTCCTGGCCTGTGAGGCTTTTAGGCGTTAATAATTAGCCATCCACTCATATTCGTTATTCACGTTTTACATTTGAATCACTGGTTCACTAGTTTTCGCTGCGAAACTCTAATAACTGTAGAGCTTAATTGCTCCCTTTTGTTATTCTTACTGTATTGTACATCCCCAATTGTCACCTTCATCTTGGTAACAATGGTTTCTCAACCGACGCACGGTATCTTTTACCCTGAGCGGATTCGGTGAGTTTCACAATTTTCCATCCACCTTCATGATAATTTACTGTGTATACAGCTATGTATTTCACAATGATTGACTTGTCCCTTCCGACTTACTGTCGGTTGAGATTGAGCTACTACCTAGTGTGTAGTGCTCTCTCAGCTATTTCCAACATTTGGGGTGTATTCTATACCGATATTTGACAGTTAGTGCTACTGTAGTCACTTACTGTTAATCATATCTTCACATTCGGTTTTGTACAAGTACTCTTTTATTGGTGCGGCCTTGCATTTCCTATGCATCGGCCTTTATAACATTATTCCTCTATAATTAACATGTCTCCAATTCCTAGCTATCCCACACGATCATTACTGTGCAAGTGCAATACCAAAACACTCAGTCATACAGAGTGCAGAGGCGTAAACTCTTGACAGTAAATCCCTTATGCGACTCGCCATGGAATTCACACTGTCCTTCACTGAGACTCTTATCTCGTAACTGGTTCGACCTACCATATTATCATTCAACAACACTTATACAACGGTCGCTTACTGCGCACCGTGCTCTCACTTATTGTATAACACTAACTCACATAGTATTTACTGTCACATTAACTTCCACACATAAATTTACATTATTCATATTATGGTTCATCCCTCATTTGGATGACCACTGAATGCTCCTTGAGCATCGATCATTCGAGTCACAAGCCGGCGTTATTCAGCCAGGTGCTTCACTTTATACACATACTACTAAGCTAATTTCTCTTTTAATAACAACATGGTCAATCCTTAACATATTTCTTGAACTTGATTCCCATAACTACCGCTCCTGCGGTGTCACAATGTCGAGAGGTATCCCCACTCTTAATGCAGTGGTTCGTTTACCACTCTATTCACTTATACAACCTAAACTTCTACCATCAATCGAATTTATATGATATATCCTGCTTTTGGATTATAAGCCTTATTTGCCTTGAGCTGGGCTCATTATAGGCTGTCCACACACATGTACTTCTTTGTACAATATTACAAGGTCGTTGCATCACGTTTCCTTTCATGGAATGCCCCTTAGGTTTGTCAGTCCGTCTCCTGACAACTTATGTCTAAACTGGGTGTTAGTTTCAACCCTCATGTTTCTGTCATGCATTTCGTGCAACAATTGTTGATGCGAACACCCCTCAAGGATTGCTCCTGGGTGTTGCTAAGTTATGCTTTTCCATTTGGCTCACACTTATTGGTACATTCCGTTAGCTACGCCTTTCGCGTTCTTTACTGGTTATTATCTTCTTCTGTGAAGATTAACATTTCCTGGTAGTGTAGGTACTCATTCTGGGAATTTATCCGTGCATTGCACATTAATGTGTCCACATTAGGCATCTGCTTGCCATGTACAGGCTGGGTCACCATTCCAGCTATAATATTTATCCCTAAGGATCCTTAAGACATATGTGGTGTCTTTACATAACAGTTTGTGCCCATCGCACTTCCTAACTCTTAAACATTTCCTTGAAAGGAGTTCACTAATCCTTTTAGTCTTGCTAACTTAACTGAATTCCTTAACTTCAACTATTCCTTGTAATCCTTAGCTCTCGTTTGATTTATACTGCTGACCGTAGACGGAGTCGACTACTTCCCGTGTTTCGGACTCTACTCGTATACATATATGGGGTATCATACTGATACATTGCTACTTACCCAACTAACCCGTAAGTAGGTCTGTCAGGCCCACAAGCTCCTATCGGAGTGCGGTCGTCCCACAACACAGTTGGTACACTCGTATGTCCGTCACACGCCTAGGTGAAGTATTCTGTTGTCAACTCCCTTATATTGTCCCGTGACAATATTCATTCCATGCTTCCCGAACTTAATCGAGGGAAAGTTTATCCATTGTTGTATCCTTGTCAACTGTCCTTGGTTCTACTGGTTTGGTTTAAAAGAAGGTTGGAAAGAAGTGTTGGTTTGAAAGAAAATTTGGTTTTGAAAAGAAAAGGGGTTTGAATAAATCTGGGTTTGAAAGAAAATTTTCATGGTTTCACAACATCTTCTTACCTTAGTCAAGTCTAGCTTCTTGCTGACCGGTGTACTTCCAATTACAAAGGTCAGGCTGTTGAGCCCTTCCATGGTTATAATGTTCACACTTAACTTCGTGGTACTTTACTAAGTACTTGTAGTAGTTATAAACTTCCCGAACAGCCCTGTTATAGCAGCACTTGCTATGGCAAGTGCGCCATGTTAAATGGCTATCGGTTTAACACATACTGGTTGTGGTATTGTCTTTACCTATACTGTCATCAGTGGCCTTGTTGGCCCTCACTGATCTTACTGCCTTGATAATAATCCTCTGGGTAACTCCTCACTGTATTCATATGGTAATTATCAATTAGGGTGTTTTCCCATTCTGGGAGACCCCTCTTACTTAGTATTGTATTCTCTTTGTAGCCCGTTCCACGCACTTGTCGTGGTTACTGAGACTTGTCTCTTGTTTGGGTACTACGTTGTAGTTCCTTTGTCGGTTGGTGTACCGTTGGTGTTTTTTTATCTACTGTGGTTCCGTAGACACTTGTCTCGGGTGTTATTAATCCATTTCTTGCCTGTTGCACGGTAGGTGCGTTGCAAGCTGGTTATTCTCGACTGCTCTGCATGTCGACCCAGGTTGCCGGAAATTCTATTCTCTTATACACAAAATCCTTCGTTCTTCGCTATGGAATGCGGTTAACATTATTCAGATGGAGACCGTCCCCGGGATTCCCAGTTTTCGGGATCTACCGTGTGACAGGTTCTCCGTACCCTAAAGGTATTTAATAACAGCCAGATCGGGTATTCCCGAGTAAGAGTGGACTTCCATCTCTCTGGCGTTCTTTCCCAAGTTATAAAACAGGGATTGTGGAGGGTGGGAAGGATATTGTAGGTTTCCAGTAGCCACTGGTAGTTCCTAACTAGCGTATCTCTCACGCTATCACTCAACCCTTAACCAAAAGTACTTAAATCCTAACTCGGTACTTCCTAAGCTCGGTAACTCAGTCATCAGAGCGATACTTCGCTCTGATACCACTTTTTGTAACACCCCATCCAACATATACATACTTACAATAAACTGCAGCGGAAGAACAACCTCATCACATTACTTAACTCGTTGGTGTTACACGCCGTTAGCCACCCATGTGGCTAACAGGCTAATACATACACAATGTACCGGTCTGATGGGCTAAATTCCCGAGCAACTATACATTAGTATCCCTTTCCATTAACAACAACAACAACATACACCTTATCAACTATACCGAGTATTTATAAACTGGTGCCGACAACAACATCGGTCTTACTACACCTACTGTTATACACACTTAAATGAATACCCATGTACAACGACTACCCGTCCTACTCTCGAACGGCTTCCAGCACTTCGTACCTGAAATAGGAAAAGGAGAGAAAGGGGTGGCCCCAAGGGGCTCAGCACCTTTGCTGGTATGGTAATCCCGCAGCCCACATGCTACGGGCCACGCACAACTAATTGTCGTCTTAGCATGCAGTTGATTATATTTAAATCAATGCATGTGACAATAAACACACAACACTTAACATTTCGCCTCAATGGGCTCATCATTCGGATAACACATCCTACATAACAAGTCACCCATGGTATTCATCATCCCTAGAGTGTTTCCTCTCCAATGGAGCTACTTCCTTAGACGACACATACCCTTAAATCGGGTTATCCTTAAACGCCTCTTATCACACACTGGGAGTCATATCCATGATCCACACACACTCCACATTATACAACCTACAACATACACTACATACAACACTTAACAACACTTTGCACGTTTCTACGTAACAACATAATACCGCAATGAATACTGCATCACACAAAACACATAACACAACGGGAATGGTTCGCTTAGGAACCGACCCAAACATTGTTTACACACTGGTGAGCCTAGAGAATGTTGCCAGTCTCATGATAAGCTCGTTATACAATAACAACAACACTCATTACCGTCCTAATAGTTGGACGAGTAACTTAAGTTAAGGCGGTTCGGTTTGGAGGCCCGAACACACCACACAACACATGTTCCCCCTAACCGATCATAAGTCAGAATAGCCAAGCTTTGGAGTAAGCTAATGGGAGATCATAACCCGTGAGGGAAACAACCATAACAAAGAGAAGGGTAAGGCTAGGAAGGATACCCCTCCCAAAACAATGCGCGACAGGCCAAACCGGATTCCTCATATGTTAGTACATACTCACTTTAGACAATACTTAGAACCCCACTATGGGCCTGTCACATAACAACTCATACAGTATTACAACTGGGTAAACATACAAGGGAGATCCCTACATTCACATACACATATCACACAATTAACGCACGCATAGCCGTGGTTAGTACGTCCCATGGTACGGGTCGTTTACTCCGATACCGAACTCTCAAGTGATCCTAGACAGTTAACTAAGGTTAACACTGCCGAGGTTAAATGGTATCGGAGTTGAACACGCCACATAAATGAATTACTGTAAACTCATTACATGTTTAATCTTACAACAACGTGGCAAACATACAGAAAACAACATGGCATACAAGCCGGTGTAATCCGGTAGGACGCAGGTTGCAAGAAAACATACCTGTCACCGGAGTCCACTTAATCACGTCCGTTTATGGTACCTCGAGCAATTCTCGAACAACTGTTAACATCACACTGTTTTCATTAACATCGGGGTTTGCTTGATCATTAATGTCAATGCTTAATTTTTCCCGTTAACTTAGTTACATAACTTAACATTTTAACTTGTTTACTCTCACATTTTAATACAACTTTTAACCCACTTAGGTGTCATTAAAACTCCCCTAACATGTCCTTAACATCCTTATAACAATCATTACCTATCAATCCCCTCATCACATATGATTTCATAACCTTAAACCATGTTTTTGGTTCCGACCGACCCACCGACCGACCCACAGCTGGGTCGGTCCATTACAGAACCCTTTTACTTCCTTATTAACATGCCCGTCCGACCCACGTCCGACCCACCATTCTGGGTCGGTCCATGTGCGAACAGTTTTCCACCTTTGAAACTTGACCGACCGACCCATGTCCGACCCACCCTTTTGGGTCGGACCATTACCGAAACACATTCCAAACATCTAACAGAGGCTCGACCGACCCAAAAACTGGGTCGGCCCCTGGGTCGGTCGCCTTCTCTACTTACCCAAACTTTGCCAACCTTCACCAAACTTCTCCTAAGGCCTCTTAATGCTTTCCTAACAACATTTGGGTACCTTATATCCACATACAATCCATGAAACTCATTTTCTAATCCTTAAGCCTTTACCAGTCCTTGTAAAATTCCTTACACTTACAATGTTTTCTCCTTATGATTTCTAGGTGGCATTTCACCTATAATGACCACAATACCAAGGTATTTCCTCTACACCTTATCATCACCTCTCAACTTCTTTTCTTACTAACTAAATCTCCTTTTCACAATTTCTTAAAACTCCTTACTCAAAACCTTACCTAAACATCATTTATTCTTTGAACACCAACATTACCTAAACCTTAAACAAACTCCTCCAAGACTTAATACATTCGCAAAACACCCATTGAATTCCTAGAACTTCCAAGACAACACCTAAACCCTTGCATCACTCTAAATCACCTTATTACATGCTTTCTTCTCAAGTAAACATTCAATCACCTTTAACACTTCCTAGTTCACCAAAACTCACTTAAAACACTTAGAACTTCTTACACATTTTCCCAAATTTGGCCATAGTTTCTCCTGTATATACTCACATCCAAACACTTAGGTTTTTACCTTATTTCACTCAAAACACCTAAAATCCATCAAACACATTTTTATACACAAACCTCACACATTAAGCACTACATCACAATATAGTGCATAACTTAAATTGCTTGGCACTTAGGCCCTTAAATGCATGGCTCTTAGGCCCTTAAATTGCATAATCCTTAAACACTGAATTTCCCACATAATAATGCCTTTGACCTGCAAATACATACACCAATACATATGTTCTTTTACTAGTCTCCTTGAGAACACTTTACTAGGTCATTCACCATTTGCTCTTTAGGTAGTTTTAACAAGCATCATAAGCTTATTTCTCCTAAGGCATTAAACCACATTGAGATAGCTTGTTTACCTCTTTTCCTCACAAATTTCTTTCTTGTTTCCTTGTAAAACCGGTAGGGCATTTGGTCCCTTTTCAACTATTAAACATTATACAAACAATAGAATGAGTATTCAAGCATTATGCTTCTCCTCATTGTAAACCCTAGTTACACATATTGTTTTAACACATTAAGGTAATTGTTTTACCTTGGAATTGGAAGAGAACTTGAACAAGTATCAAGAGAGGACTCCTCCTAGCCCTTGGAAGATTCAAATGAAGCTAAAACAAGCAAGATAAATACACCATGGTGAGGTGAATTTTCGGACAACACAAAACATGAAGGAAACTTGATTTTTCTTTGAGTTTCCTTACCTTGAAGCAAAGGAGAACATGAATATGTGAAAAGATGGGCTCAAGCTCCTTCAATGGTGAATCTCCATGGCACCAAAGTTGAGTTCTTGAAGATTTAAAAAGAGGGAAGTGTAGAGCTTGACCTAACTAAGACAAATATGGTCTTGGAATTTGATTTGGCCAAGGGAGCTAGAAGATACAAGTGAAAGAAGATGGAGAATGGCATGGTTTGCTGTAGCAAAACCGATGGAGTTTGGGAGAAGATGAAGAAGGCTACGGTGGGTGTGAGTGGGAAAGAAAGAATGAAGATTGGAATTGCTTTTGAAAGATATTTACATGTTATAAAGGTAACTTCTACTTTTTACTTACTTTTCCTTCTTTCTTTAATTTTTATTAGCTCATGGTGGTGAGTCACCACATGATAAAACCGGCCCCCATATGATTAGAAGGGTGTTTTGGTCTTTATTTGTCAATTTAATCACTTAACACAACATATGTTACAAACTAGCTTATAAAAATCACTATTCACCTAAACAAGGCACTTAGAAGTGAAATTTTTGATTTCCCACTAATATGGCCACCCAAATGTGATACTATATAGTACACATGTTAATTAAAGAGTAATGATGGACATTTAGCCATTCAAAACTCATTTACAAGACAATTTTTCAAAAACGTGCTTTAAGACTCCTTAAAGCACATTTTGCGTTTTAACTTGTTTTCAAGCTTGGTTTTCTTTGGTAATTGATTTAATATGTTCCTTAACATATAAATAAGGCATAGGTATGACCATTAGGCCTTATACACATTTATCCCAAGCTTAGAGCACATTTTTGCTCATATTGACTTTAAGGTATTACCTTGTGTTTTGTTTGGTTTCATTGTCTACCAAAGTTTCCTAAGGACTTAATTAGCCTTATAAAATCATAATTAAATGTTATTAAGTCTTGGTAGGCTCTTTGGGTCCTAACCAAGTTCACTCATAGCTTAGAGCATGTTTTTGCTCATACTGTGTCTTAGTGCTTTATTGCACTTTACTATGTTTTAAATTGTTTACTGATGTTACTAAGGCACTTTTTAGCCTTTACATGCCATAATTTGATATTTAACCCACATATCAAGGTTTGGGGTATTTCAGCAACATTTCATGATTTGGATATTATATTGGGCTCCATGACAGGGTCGTTGCATTCCGTTTCCTTTCATGGGATGCCCCTTAGGTTTGTCAGTCCGTCTCCTGACAACTTATGTCTAAACTGGGTGTTAGTTTTAACCCTTGTGCTTCTGTCATGCATTTCGTTCAACAATTGTTGATGCGAACACCCTTCAAGGATTGCTCCTGGGTGTTGTTAAGTTATGCCTTTACATCTAGTTCACACTTATTGGTACATTCCGTTAGCCACGCCGTTTGCGCTCTTAACTGGTTATTATCTTCTTCTGTGAAGATCAACATTTCCTGATAGTGTAGGTACTCATTCTGGGAGTTTCATCCCGTTCATTGCACATTAATGTGTCCACATTAGGCATCTGCTTGCCATGTACAGGCTGGGTCACCGTTCCAGCTAACATGTTATCCCTGAGGATCCTTAAGACGTATACGATGTCTTTACATTACAGTTAGTGCACTTCGCACCTCCTGACTCTTAAGCATTTCGTTGAAAGGAATTCACTAATTCCTTTAGTCTCGTTAACTTAACTGGGTTCCTTTACTTCAACCATTCATGGTAATCCTTAGCTGTTGTTTGACTTATACTGCTGACCGTAGAACGGAGTCGACTACTTCCCGTGTTTCGGACTCTACTCGTATACATATGTGGGGTACCATACTGATACATTACTACTTACCCAACTAACCCATAAGTAGGTCTGTCAGGCCCACAAGCTCCTATTGGAGTGCGGTCGTCCCACATTACAATTGGTACACTCGTAGTGTCCGTCACACGCCTGGGTGAAGTATTCTGTTGTCAAGTCCCTTATATTGTCCCGTGACAATATTCATTCCATGCTTCCCGAACTTAATCGAGGGAAAGTTTATCCATTGTTGAATTCTTATCAACTGCCCTTGGTTTTACTGGTTTGGTTTAAAAGAAGGTTAGAAAGAAGTGTTGGTTTGAAAGAAAATTTGGTTTTGAAAAGAAAAGGGTTTGAATAAATATGGGTTGAAAGAAAAATTCTCATGGTTCCACAACATCTTCTTACCCTAACCAAGTCTAGCTTCTCGCTGACTGGTGTACTTATAATTACAGAGGTTAGGCTGTTAAGCCCTTCCATGGTCATAATGATCACACTTAACTTCGTGGTACTTTACCAAGCACTTTGTAGTTGTTAAAACTTCCCCGAACAGCCCTGTTATAGCAGCACTTGCCAGGGCAAGTGCGCCATGTTAACTGGCTATCGGTTCAACACATACCGGTTGTGGTATTGTTTTTACCCGCACTGTCATCAGTGGCCTTGTTGGCCCTCACTGATCTTACTGTCTTGATAATAACTCCTCTAGGTGACTTCTCACTGTCTTCACATGATAATCATTAACTAGGGTGTTTCCCATTCTGGAAGACCCCTTTTTTTTATTGTTTCCTCTTCGTAGCCCATTCCACGCATTGTCGTGGTTACTGAGACTTGTCTCTTGTTTGGGCACTACGTTGTAGTTCCTTTGTCGGTTGGTATACCGTTGGTGTATTATTTATCAACTGTGGTTCCGTAGACACTTGTCTCGGGTTCCATTAATCCACTTCTTGCCTGTTGCACGGTCGGTGCGTTGCAAGCTGGTTGTTCTCGACTGCTCGGCATGTCGACCCAGGTTGCCGGAAATTCTATTTTTCTATACACAAGATTCTTCATTCTTCGCTATTAAATGCGGTTAACATTGTTCAGATGGAAACCGTGAAATACCCCAAACCTTAATGTGTTAATTAATTATGTAATTATAATTTTCTAAGGCTAATTAAGTCCTTAAGATCATCGGTGAAGAAATGAAAACCAAAAAGAAAAAGGAAATGCGTAAAAATCATAAAACGTGAAAATACATATTTAATTATTTTAGGAGGTACATAACCTTCATTAGGGCTATAAATATATTTTTATACCTTAATTACACATTAGGAACGTGTGGGAAAAATCCCGGAAGGAAACGGATCCAAACAATGCGTTTAAACGCTAACGGAGTCTTAGAGCGCGTTTTTCGAGAAAACCCGAAAACGTGACTTTAAACAGTCAAACGACCCCGTAAAAATTATAGTTGATCATATAACTATAAACAAACATAAATGGGAGAATAATAACCATTAAAATTAAATAGACAAGAAAATTCCGGAAAACGGGCCCGGTTAGTGAATAGTGCTAAAACCGGGTAAATAAATGAGCGTTTCTGTAAAAAACGAAAAACGCTCCAGCTGGTCTACTTATATGGGGCCGGTTTTAAAGGGGGGAGCCAGCTCTCTCTCACACACTAAGTAAATAAAGAAAGAAAGAAAAAGAAAGAAAGGAAGGAAAAAGTACAAAAGCAAAAAAATACCTCTCTCCTCTCATTTCCCTCCTCTCTCTCCTCTTCTTTTCCTTTCCCCATCGTGAGCCCTCTTCTTCCTCCCCTTCCTGCTGGCGATTTTGAGCTTCACCAAACAGCCATGGCTTCTCCACTTGTCTCCCTTGTACAAGCTCCGTTGAAGCTCCAAATTCAAAATAAATTACATATTCTTCTTCCTCTCATCATCCTCTACACTTCTCTCTTTCCAAAATTCGAAAAGGATGAGTTTCATTTTTATGGGTTTTACCCATTTGAAGAGAAAAGCACACCATCTTGTAGCTTGGAGTCTCCTCTTCCTCCTAAGGTAAAAATCTTCAAGAAAAAGTCATTCTCTCTCCACTCTCCATGGTGGCCGATTTTTGTTCCCTTTCTCACCTTGTTTTTCTCTTGTTTTGGAGCCTTGTTTCAACTCTCCAATGGTGGAGTAAATGCCTTCTTGATTCAAGGGAGAGAATCCCTCTTAAAAGCTTCAAAAAAAGGTAAACCCTAACTTGTGTTCTAAGCCCTTTGATTGAATTGAGTTTTCTAAGGGTTTAGGTAATTAATTGTATGTGTGTTTTGTGTTCTTGGATGTTGGGATGGAGTTTGGAAACTCCATGCCCTCTTAACCGATACTAGAAAAGATGTGGAGCAAGAGGAGAACTAAAGAGGACTTGTGAATTTAAGGTAAGAAAACTACCTTAATAACTATCTTGGTTGTTTAAGAATTTGGGGGATGGGTTAAATCGAATAATGAACCCAAATATGTATTGGGATGTGACTTGTTGAGATGAGGAGAGTTGTGATAATAATGTGCTTGTGTAGGAATAATGTAAGTGAGGAAACATTGTGAAATAAGTGTTTGATTTATAGGCTATGCACTTTATGGATTATACATTATGTTGCATTTGGAGAATGGATGAGTATTGTGTTTGTATGTGTGCTGGTAGAACCCTTGTGGGTTTGGCTAGATTAGGAAAAAAAATGGTGACAAGATGAGTTTGGACATGCTAGGTTTATGGGGAGGTTATGGTGAAATTTTGATAGGAAATAAGCGTTTTAAGATGACTTAGCAAATTGAGGGATCTAGGTGTTTGAAGTGTTGGGTGGAGATGTTTAGTGACCTTGAAATGGTGAATGGAGGATGGATTTGAAAGAGGTAAAAATCTGTAGCACTAGTGTGCATAAGTGTAACAGAGAAAGGAAAATTCATGAATTTGAGCAAGAATTTGAGTAGGGATTAAACCTATGTTTTGAAGAGCTTTAGAGCATGATTTAGTGTGTTTAAACATGTAGGAAACATGTGGGAACATTAGGAGAAGGTTAGGCTTTGTTTGGAGGTTGAAAAGTGGCAAGAAAAATAATGTTCTGGACTAATACTGGAGTGTTCCGGGTTTGCAACCAAAACCTAAACCCGGAACACCCCAAAAATAGACCCGAGAGTCAAGTCTGTATGTGGTCCGGGTTTGTAAACCCGGATACAAACCCGGACCAGGTGAAAAATTGGGCAGAAAGGTTTACGACGGTGTGTTCCGGGTTTGTAAACTCGGACACAAACCCGGACCACCCTAGAAATGCACCAGAGAGTGTTATTAAGTGTGTTTAAGATGGGGAAATGAATGATAATGGTTTTAGATGTTGATTAGGCCTTGTTTGGTGAGTTTTAAAGGCCATTGGAAGTATAAACAAGTGCTGGAAATGATTGAGAAAGTTGTGAGTTTTAGTACCCAAAGTTAAACCGAAATAACGGGATAACGGGGTAAGTACGGGAGTAGCAATTATGTACCTACCGTAACACCTTAATATTAATTGGACCATTTGACATGTAAATAGTGGTTCAAGAGTATGACATGAGGAACAAGTGTGAACCAAGGAACGGGAGATCACCCGGTAAAGATAAACCCATGGTTTAAGGTATGGTTTTCTTGCAACCTGTGTCCTACCGGATTACACCGGCTTGTATGCCAATGTGTTTTTCTGTGTGTTTGCCACCTTGCAAGATAAAGCATGAAATGAGTTTACAGTAATTCATTATTGTGGCGTAATTAATTCCGATACCGCTTAACCTTAGTTATGTGTTAAATGATAGTTAACCGACCTTAGGCTCACATAAGTGATCGGTATTCGGAATAAACGTCCCAACCCATGGGAACGTTCTAACTGCGGCTATCCGTGCGTTAGTGTATGTTATGATTATGTGTGATGTATGTGACGTGTTTAATTTGTTGTTGTCGTTGAATACTGCTATCCGTGTTGTTGAAATGGGATATGATCTCCCTTGTGTGCCTAACCAAGTTAGCAACACTATGTGATGTATGTATATGATAAGTTCCATAAGGGAACCCTTAATTAATAAGCATATGTATGTATGGAGAGGAATCCGGTTGTCCGGTCGCGCGTATTGTTTGGGAGTTAATATATATATGTGAATTAACTCCCATCCTGTTATGTTAGGGTTGTTTTCCTTCATTGGATTTCGACCTCCCACTAGCTTAGCCAAAGCTTACCTACCCGACCTCCATATCGGGCTAGGAGGGAAATTATGTATAATGTTGGTAGGGTGTCGATGCCTAAGTTCGCTTCGACTCCCTCTTTGTTATGTTACAGTTGTTCTTCCTCCTTGAATTACAACCACCCACAAGCTTAACCAAGGCTTACCTACCTCATCACTATTGGAGCTAGGGGAAATTGTGTATGTTGTGTACGGTCCTAAATGAGGCCGCCACTCAAGTAAAGAAAATGTATGTATGTTGTGCTCGGGCTTATATCACCCCGGCACTCCCTAAATGAAGTTCATGTACTCTAAGAAGGGTGAAATTAAGTTGTGTATGTTATAAAGTGAAGTGTGTTGTTATGTTGGGTGTGCTAACCTTGTGTATGTATTCTATTAATGGATGTTTGCTTATAAGCATGATATGTGTGTGAGTTTGTGCATGTTTGAAATAAATCAACCGCATGCTAAGACGACAAATAGTTGTGCGTGGCCCGGTAGCATGTGGGCTGCGGGATTACCATACCAGCAAAGGTGCTGACCCCCTTTGGGGGCTCCCATACTTTTCAGGTACAAGGAACTGGAAGCCGTTCGAGAGTAGGACGGGGTAGTTGTTTGTATGTGGTAGTCATGAGAATTGTGGATATATTATAGGTGTAGTAAGACCGAAATTGTATCGGCGCTAGTTGGTAATTACTCGGTACAGTTGTAATGTAAGTGTATAATGAATGTTGGACATGGAACGGGATTAATGTGTAGTTGCTCGGGAGTTTAGTCCATCAGACCGGTACGATGTATGTATGTTAGCCTTGTTAGCCACGTGGGTGGCTAACGGCGTGTAACACCAAGGAGTTAAGTTATGTTGTGAGTTATGAATTCCGCTGCGATATGATATTAAGTGTGTTATTTGTAGTTGGCGTGTTACAAAAAGTGGTATCAGAGCGAAGTATCGCTCTGATGACTGAAATACCGAGCTTAGGAAGTACCGAGTTAAGAGTTTAGTACTTTGGGTTAAGGGTTGAGTGATAGCGTGAGAAGTACGCTAGTTAGGGAAATACCAGTGTGTACTGGATACCTACAGTATCCATCCCGCCCTCCACAAACCCTATTTTATAACTCGGGAAAGAACGCCAGAGAGATGAGAGTCATCTCTTACTCGGAAAACCCGATCTGGCAGTTGATATTTACCCATGTAAGTACGGAGGACCTGTCATACGGTAGATCCCGAAAGGTGTGATCCCGAAGACGGTCTCCATTTTAACAATATTAACCGCTCTTGTTAGCGAAAAGTGAAGAATCTTATGCACAAGAGAATGGAATTCCCAGCACCCTGGGTCGACATGCGGAGCAGTCGAGGACAACCAGCTTGCAACGCACCAAGCGTGCAACAGGCAAGGAGCGAGATAATGAAACCCGAGACGAGTGTCTACGGGACTACAGATGTTAACTAATACACCAACGGTATACCAACCGATTAAGGAACCACAATATAGTACGAAGAGGATACGATACTAAGTAAAAAGGGGTCTCCCAAAATGGGAAACACCCTAGTTAATGAGTACCATGTGAAGATAGAGAGAAGTACCCAGGAGATTTATTGTTAAGACTGTAAGATCAAGTAAGGGCCAACAAGGCAACTGATGTCAGATCGGGTGGAAGCGATACCGCAACTAGTGTGTATTGAACCGATAACCAGATTGCATGGCGCACTTGCCATGGCAAGTGCTGCTACACAAGGTTATACGGGAAATCTTAAAAACTACCAGTACTTAGTAAAGTACCATGAAGTGAGGTGAGATCATAATAACTGTGGAAGGGCTTAGCAGCCTGACCTCTGTAATTGGAAATACACCAGTCAGCAAGAAGCTAGACTTGGATAAGGCTTGAAATGTTGTAAAACCACGAATTTTTTTTTCTTCCAACCTAAATTTATTTTCAAACTCTTTTCAAAATCAAATTTTCCTTCAAACCCATTTTATTCCAATACCAACCTTCTTTCTAAACCAAACCAAAGACCTACACGGCCTCAGCGCCATATGGTAGGTAAGTATTACCCAGTTACTTGTAAATAACCGGATGGCAACCGGTAAACCCAAGGGTAACAACCCGGGGAATGGATGGAGTTCATGATAATACAACAGTGAATAACTATCCCTTGATTAAGTTCGGGAAGCATGGAATGCATATTATCACAGGATAATATAAGAGGAGTTGACAACAGAATACTTCACCTAGGCGTGTGACGGACACTACGAGTATACCAACTGTAATGTGGGACGACCGCACTCCGATAGGAGCTTGTGGGCCTGACAGACCTACTTATGGGTTAGTCAGGTAAGTAGCAATGTATCAGTAGGATACCCCACGTATATATACGAGTGGAGCCTGGAACACGGGAAGTAGTCGACTCCATACTACGGTCCGAAGTAAAAGTCAAGCAAGAGCAATGGAGTACCATCGAATGGTTAAAGTAAAGGAACCCAGTCAAGTTAAGGAAACTAAAGGAATCAGTAAGTTCATTTTAAGGAAATGTTTAAAGGTGAACAAGTGCGAAGTGCACTGGTTAGTAAGTAAAGAAATCGCACATGTGTTAAGAATCTTGGAGGATGAACATAATAGCTGGAGTAAGTACCCAGCCTACATATGGTAAGGCAAATGCCTAAAATGGATATGTTAATGTGCAATGATCGGGATGAGACTCCCGAGATATCAATTTCACTAAAGAGGATATTTAACCCAACAAAGAACGCAGAGCGAAGTAGTAAATTAAACATACCAATGAGTGCAGGCCAGATGAAATGGCATAACCTAGTAACACCCAGGAACTATCCTTAAAAGGGTGTTTGGTTCAACGGTGGTTGAACGAGTTAACGTGACAGAAACGCAAAGACTGAAATTAACACCAAGTTTAAGCACAAGTCGTCAGAAGGAAATCTGACATCATTGAAGGGGCATCCCATGAAAGGAACCATGATAATACGGCCTTGCCATGGAGCCCAATGCCAATCTAAACCATGTAATGAGTGTGGACAGCCAACAACGGGCAGAGCCCGAGGCAATAAGGCTTAAAAGCCACAAATCGAAGGTGCTAAGAAAATGTTATTGATCACAGAAGTTTATGTTATATAAGTAAGTAAGTGGATAACGAACCACTGCTTAAAGTGTGGGGATACCTCTTAATATTGTGAGACCGCAACAGCGGTAGTTATGTGAACTAAAGTCAGAGATTGTGTTAAGAGTTGACCATGTTGTTACTACGAAAAGAAGTATTCGTACCAGTTGTGCAGACTGAAAGGGGGATAAGCGTAATGGCAACCACCATAGGTGTGGGATGCTAAATGTGTAATGAACAACGCTCAAGGAGCATAAAGACTCGAAGAATAGAGTATTCAGCAGTCAGCCGAGTAAGTGGCAAAACACAATGTAATTGCGGAAGCTAATATAATAGCGGATGCAGTGTAAGTTAATGTTATACAGTGAGTAAGAGCACGGTGCGCAGTAAGCGACCGTTGCATAAGTGTTGTTAAATAATAACGTGGCAATAAGACCAGTTATGAGTGAAACTCAATGGACATACAAATAAGTGATGATACACAGACGGAGCAATACGCCAGTAGTTGATGCTACATGATAAGGAACACAGTATGAATTCCTATTGCTATCGCATAAGAGACTTACTGTCAAGAGTTTACGCCTCTGCACTCTGTATGACTGAGTGTTTTGGTATTGCGCTTGCGCGGTAATGATCAAGTGAGATAGCTAGGAAGTCTGAAAATATTAAATGTGATAGAAGAACATGACTTATGATGTGATAAAACCGATGCATAAGATAAGCACGGTAGTACCAATCAAAGGGTACTTGGTTGACATAAGTGGCTACAGTAGCACGATTGTTGAATATCGGTATGGAACATACCTCAAGTGTTGGAAATAACCGACAGAGTACTACACAAAAGGTAGTAGCTCAAACTTAACCGATAGTAAGTCGGAAGAAACCAAGTAAATCATTGTAGAATACAATAGATTATCGTGGAAATGAATAGAAAGTTTGTAACTCACCGAATTCGCTCACGGTAAGAAATACCACGCATCGGTTGAGAAACCGTTATTACCAAGATAAAAGTGATAATCGGGGATGCATAATACAGTAAGGATAATGTATGGAGCAAACTAAGCTCTAAATTATCAAGAGTTGCGCAGCAGAAACTGGTGAACCAGTGAGTCAAACAATGAATGTGAATAGTGAACATGAGTGAATGACAAACTAATGATGCCTAAAAGCCTCACAGGCCAGGATCGAAACCAGTTAAGAGTTAAAATAAACTCTAATGAGAATTCTTGGTTAGGGACTAA
The DNA here is from genome assembly GCA_023374045.1 of Limonium bicolor. Classification (NCBI taxonomy): domain Eukaryota; kingdom Viridiplantae; phylum Streptophyta; class Magnoliopsida; order Caryophyllales; family Plumbaginaceae; genus Limonium; species Limonium bicolor. Next base: position 28,776,959 of record CM041783.1, on the reverse strand, counting down.
ACCGCCAATATGGCTAAGATTAAACCGCGTGGGGATAAACACTTCACGACGGTAGAATGTTCTAAACCAGTGATTAACTGATTGATTACGTGGGCGTAATCCCTTTTAAGGGGGTAGAGCGCAGAACCACTTAGTGTCTTTTACCGTACAAGTGTACGTGAACTATGATGTGCATAGCACAAAATGATTTGTTTTGATGATTGGTGTGTGTGTGTTACATAAACATACACATTCATTCATGTTTAATTATGGTAACTGCGCACAGAAGATGCGAATACCATTGTGATAAGTGTGTTTATTGTGTCAACGGATGTGTGAGAAAGTATAGGTATAAGGGAGTAGAAAAACTCCCGGGGAACTAAACCCCGACAGTATATGTTTATGATACCAAATGTAATATTGTGTATTATATTTTGATAAAAAATATATATATCGATATGTGTATATACAGTATTGTGGTTCATGAGGATGTATGAAACCGATATAAAACCTAGTAAGAATTAAATTCCCTAGGTAACTTGATTTAAAATAAATCTGGAAGATGATTGATGGACATAGTTCCACCCTTGGAGATGTATGATTATGACTAGAAGGATTAAAAGATAGAAAATTGGGAATGAATGTATTATCTGTTGTTTGAAAATGAAGTGGGAGGGGAAACTTGATTATCATGAGATCAAGGGAGGCCGAACACAAATTGGGGTGGAAAGATAGTTCGACTCTGATGCTGATCACATTAGGGTTGGATGATTCTTGAAACTCCCTATAAGTGGTCACAAATAATCACATCAAGAATAAGATGCAGTTAACAATAATTGGACTTGGAGTTGTATTGAGTTTTCAAAGGAATTTTAAATTGGGTTTCAAATTTTCAATTGTTATTTTCAAGACTTCAACTAATATTTTTAAGATTCTTAAGTGGTACTTTCAAAGGAAGGACTACCTTTATGTGACCTCGTAGAGGATTTTCAACTTGTATCCCTCCAATAAAGGATTTCATTATACTTAACCACATAGAGGGTATTTTCCTACTACTTGCTCACGAGCTGAGGACGTATGAGCCTTTGTCTTAGGACCGGTGACATGAGAAGTATATTTTAACGATGTATGCAATTGTTTTGATCTCCCAAAGGAACGGGGACCAGAGTGTCCATCGCGACCGGTTCTGCGGGATCACAGTGTATATGTACTCTACATGGGTCTCGAACTCATGAAGAGATGGAAAAGGAATTTCTGGTTGATATACATGTTGACATGTTGTGTGGTATGTGTAGTAATTATTATTTTGGACCTTGAGTCCTAATGTGATTGAATTCCAAAGGTGTTATGTTACCTAGACCATGTGTCTAAAGGTTGTTATGTTATCAAGACCTAAGAGTCTAAATGTTGTTATGTTACCCAGACCTAAGAGTCTAAGGGTTGTTATGTATGTACAATGTTGTTAAGGTACCCGGACCATTAAGTCCGAGGCTACTAAGTAAGTATGTTATGTTATGTATGGATGTGTATATGTACCCGGACCGTTAAGTCCGAGGGTGTGATGTAAAGTATGTTGTTATGGAAGTTCTATGTTACAAGTAATCCCTGTGTTCTAATTCAATTGATGCTAGGGAAGTGTGAACTTCGAGGACGAAGTTCTTTTAAGGGGGGTAGATTGAAATACCCCAAACCTTAATGCGTTAATTAATTATTATTAATATTTTCTAAGGCTAATTAAGTCCTTAAGATCATTGGTGAAGAAATGAAAACCAAAAAGAAAAAGGAAATGCGTAAAAATCACAAAACGTGAAAATACGTATTTAATTATTTTAGGAGGTACATAACCTTCATTAGGGCTATAAATATTTTTATACCTTAATTACACATTAGGAACGTGTGGGAAAAATCCCGGAAGGAAACGGATCCAAACAATGCGTTTAAACGCTAACGGAGTCTTAGAGCGCGTTTTTCGAGAAACCCAAAAACGTGACTTTAAACAGTCAAACGACCCCGTAAAAATTATAGTTGATCATATAACTATAAACAAACATAAATGGGAGAATAATAACCATTAAAATTAAATAGACAAGAAAATTCCGGAAAACGGGCCCGGTTAGTGAATAGTGCTAAAACCGGGTAAATAAATGAGCGTTTCTGTAAAAAACGAAAAACGCTCCAGCTGGTCTACTTATATGGGGCCGGTTTTAAAGGGGGGAGCCAGCTCTCTCTCACACACTAAGTAAATAAAGAAAGAAAGAAAAAGAAAGAAAGGAAGGAAAAAGTACAAAAGCAAAAAAATACCTCTCTCCTCTCATTTCCCTCCTCTCTCTCCTCTTCTTTTCCTTTCCCCATCGTGAGCCCTCTTCTTCCTCCCCTTCCTGCTGGCGATTTTGAGCTTCACCAAACAGCCATGGCTTCTCCACTTGTCTCCCTTGTACAAGCTCCGTTGAAGCTCCAAATTCAAAATAAATTACATATTCTTCTTCCTCTCATCATCCTCTACACTTCTCTCTTTCCAAAATTCGAAAAGGATGAGTTTCATTTTTATGGGTTTTACCCATTTGAAGAGAAAAGCACACCATCTTGTAGCTTGGAGTCTCCTCTTCCTCCTAAGGTAAAAATCTTCAAGAAAAAGTCATTCTCTCTCCACTCTCCATGGTGGCTGATTTTTGTTCCCTTTCTCACCTTGTTTTTCTCTTGTTTTGGAGCCTTGTTTCAACTCTCCAATGGTGGAGTAAATTCCTTCTTGATTCAAGGGAGAGAATCCCTCTTAAAAGCTTCAAAAAAAGGTAAACCCTAACTTGTGTTCTAAGCCCTTTGATTGAATTGAGTTTTCTAAGGGTTTAAGTAATTAATTGTGTGTGTGTTTTGTGTTCTTGGATGTTGGGATGGAGTTTGGAAACTCCATGCCCTCTTAACCGATACTAGAGAAGATGTGGAGCAAGAGGAGAACTAAAGAGGACTTGTGAATTTAAGGTAAGAAAACTACCTTAATAACTATCTTGGTTGTTTAAGAATTTGGGGGATGGGTTAAATCGAATAATGAACCCAAATATGTATTGGGATGTGACTTGTTGAGATGAGGAGAGTTGCGATAATAATGTGCTTGTGTAGGAATAATGCAAGTGAGGAAACATTGTGAAATAAGTGTTTGATTTATGGGCTATGCACTTTATGGATTATACATTGTGTTGCATTTGGAGAATGGATGAGTATTGTGTTTGTATGTGTGCTGGTAGAACCCTTGTGGGTTTGGCTAGATTAGGAAAAAAAAATGGTGACAAGATGAGTTTGGACATGCTAGGTTTATGGGGAGGTTATGGCGAAATTTTGATAGGAATAAGCGTTTAAGATGACTTAGCAAATTGAGGATCTAGTGTTTAAAGTGTTAGGGGGAGATGTTTAGTGACCTTGAAATGGTGAATGGAGGATGGATTTGAAAGAGGTAAAAATTTGTAGCACTAGTGTGCATAAGTGTAACAGAGAAAGGAAAATTCATGAATTTGAGCAAGAATTTGAGTAGGGATTAAACCTATGTTTTGAAGAGCTTTAGAGCATGATTTATGTGTTTAAACATGTAGGAAACATGTGGGAACATTAGGAGAAGGTTAGGCTTGTTTGGAGGTTGAAAAGTGGCAAGAAAAATAATGTTCTGGACTAATACGGAGTGTTCCGGGTTTGCAACCAAAACCTAAACCCGGAACACCCCAAAAATAGACCCGAGAGTCAAGTCTGTATGTGGTCGGGTTTGTAAACCGGATACAACCCGTACGATCGAAAATTGGGCAGAAAGTTTACGACGTTGTGTTCCGGTTTGGTAAACACCGGAAACAAAAACCCGGACCACCCTAGAAATGCACCAAGAGTGTTATTACTGTGTTTTAAGATGGGGAAATGAATGATAATGGTGTTTAGATGTTGATTAGGCCTTGTTGGTGAGTTTAAAGGCCATTGGAAGTATAAACAAGTGTTGGAAATGATTGGAAAGTTGGTGAGTTTTAGTACCCAAAGTTAAACCGAAATAACGGGATAACGGGGTAAGTACGGAGAAGCAATTATGTACCTACCGTAACACCTTAATATTAATTGGACCATTTGACATGTAAATAGGTCAAGAGTATGACATGAGGAACAAGTGTGACCAAGGAACGGGAGATCACCCGTAAAGATAACCCATGGTTAAGGTATGGTTTCTTGCAACCTGTGTCCTACCGGATTACACCGGCTTGTATGCCAATGTGTTTTTCTGTGTGTTTGCCACCTTGCAAGATAAAGCATGAAATGAGTTTACAGTAATTCATTATTGTGGCGTAATTAATTCCGATACCGCTTAACCTTAGTTATGTGTTAAATGATAGTTAACCGACCTTAGGCTCACATAAGTGATCGGTATTCGGAATAAACGTCCCAACCCATGGGAACGTTCTAACTGCGGCTATCCGTGCGTTAGTGTATGTTATGATTATGTGTGATGTATGTGACGTGTTTAATTTGTTGTTGTCGTTGAATACTGCTATCCGTGTTGTTGAAATGGGATATGATCTCCCTTGTGTGCCTAACCAAGTTAGCAACACTATGTGATGTATGTATATGATAAGTTCCATAAGGGAACCCTTAATTAATAAGCATATGTATGTATGGAGAGGAATCCGGTTGTCCCGGTCGCGCGTATTGTTTGGGAGTTAATATATATATGTGAATTAACTCCCATCCTGTTATGTTAGGGTTGTTTTCCTTCATTGGATTTCGACCTCCCACTAGCTTAGCCAAAGCTTACCTACCCGACCTCCATATCGGGCTAGGAGGGAAATTATGTATAATGTTGGTAGGGTGTCGATGCCTAAGTTCGCTTCGACTCCCTCTTTGTTATGTTACGGTTGTTCTTCCTCCTTGAATTACAACCACCCACAAGCTTAACCAAGGCTTACCTACCTCATCACTATTGGAGCTAGGGGGAAATTGTGTATGTTGTGTACGGTCCTAAATGAGGCCGCCACTCAAGTAAAGAAAATGTATGTATGTTGTGCTCGGGCTTATATCACCCCGGCACTCCCTAAATGAAGTTCATGTACTCTAAGAAGGGTGAAATTAAGTTGTGTATGTTATAAAGTGAAGTGTGTTGTTATGTTGGGTGTGCTAACCTTGTGTATGTATTCTATTAATGGATGTTTGCTTATAAGCATGATATGTGTGTGAGTTTGTGCATGTTTGAAATAAATCAACAGCATGCTAAGACGACAAATAGTTGTGCGTGGCCCGGTAGCATGTGGGCTGCGGGATTACCATACCAGCAAAGGTGCTGACCCCCTTTGGGGGCTCCCATACTTTTCAGGTACAAGGAACTGGAAGCCGTTCGAGAGTAGGACGGGGTAGTTGTTTGTATGTGGTAGTCATGAGAATTGTGGATATATTATAGGTGTAGTAAGACTGAAATTGTATCGGCGCTAGTTGGTAATTACTCGGTACAGTTGTAATGTAAGTGTATAATGAATGTTGGACATGGAACGGGATTAATGTGTAGTTGCTCGGGAGTTTAGTCCATCAGACCGGTACGATGTATGTATGTTAGCCTTGTTAGCCACGTGGGTGGCTAACGGCGTGTAACACCAAGGAGTTAAGTTATGTTGTGAGTTATGAATTCCGCTGCGATATGATATTAAGTGTGTTATTTGTAGTTGGGGTGTTACAAACCGTCTCTGGAATTCCCAGTTTTCGGGATCCACCGTATGACAGGTTCTCCCGTACTCTGAAGGTATTTAATAACAGCCAGATCGGGTATTCCCGAGTAAGAGTGGACTTCCATCTCTCTGGCGTTGTTTCCCCAAGTTATATACAGGGATTGTGGATGGCGGGAAGGATATAGTAGGTTTCCAGTATTCACTGGTAGTTCCTTAGTAGCGTATCTCTCACGCTATCACTCAACCCTTAACCCAAAGTACTAAAATCCTAACTCGGTACTTCCTAAGCTCGGTAATTCAGTCATCAAAGCGATACTTCGCTCTGATACCACTTTTTGTAACACCCCATCCAAACAACATACACACTTAACAACAAACTGCAGCGGAAAACAAACTTCAACACATTACTTAACTTCTTGGTGTTACACTCCGTTAACCACCCACGTGGCTAACAAGGCTAATACATATACATTGTACCGGTCTGATGGGCTAAATTCCCGAGCGACTACACATTACTATCCCTTTCCATTAACAACAACAACAACATACACCTTTCAACTGTACCAAGTATTCACAAACTGATGCCGATAACAGTTTCGGTCTTACTACGCCTACTGTATATATACACTTAAATGATTACCCATGTACAACGACTACCCGTCCTACTCTCAAACGGCTTCTAGCACTTCGTACCTGAAATAAGAAAAGAAGAGAAAGGGTGGCCCCCAAGGGCTCAGCACCTTTGCTGGTATGGTAATCCCGCAGCCCACATGCTACCGGGCCACGCACAACTAATTGTCGTCTTAGCATGCGGTTGATTGTATTTAAATCGTGCACACAACTGTAAACACACAACACACAACATTTCGCCTCAATGGGCTCAATAAACGGATAATACATCCTTATTTGATAAGTCACTCATGGTATTCATTATCCCTAGAGTGTTTCTCCTCTAATGGAGCTACTTCCTTAATAGACGACACTTACCCGTTATTCGGGTTATCCTTAAACGTCTCTTATCACAAACTGGGATTCATATCCATGATCCACATACTCCACATTTTACAACATATAACATGCATCCCATAACAACACATAACAACACTTTCACGTTTCAACGTGCACATAATAACATCGCAATAGAAATTGCATTACACAACATCACATAACATAACGGGAATGGTTCTCTTAGGAACCGACCCAAACATTGTTAATACACTGGTGAGCCTAGACAATGTTGCCAGTCTCATGATAAGCTCGTTACATAACTCGTTACCATCTCGTTAAATGAGCGGATAACTTAACACAAGGTGTCTCGGATATAGTGATCCAAGCACACCGAACAAACATAACATAGTATGCCCCTGTGGCCCGACGTGAGTCAGTAATAGCCTTGGTTAAGCTAAAGGGAAGGTTGGGAACCAAATTGGAAACAACCATAACATACTACGAAGAGGATCGAACCTGATATGACAACGACCCCCATACTCACACGCGTGGCTGGAACAGACCGGACTCCTCACTCCCCCCGTTAGCACTTGTCAGAAGTTCATCATTGAACTTAGTTAAACAATCACAACATTGGGTTAAGTCTTGTTAGACACACACAAGGGAAGGGAGAGTCACACATTCACACACAAACATCACACACAAACATCACATAACTAACTTACGCATAGCCGTGGTTAGAACGTTCCTTAGGTCGGACGTTATCACCGGATACCGTTCTCTTACGTTTACCTAATAGTGGTGAACTAGCCCTTCAAGCGCATTCGAGGTTACCGGTATCGGCACGTAAACATACAATAACATTAACGACTGTAAACTCGTTTCATGATTTCTTAACGTGGCAAACACACAGAAAAACAAATTGGCATACAAGCCGGTGTAATCCGGTAGGACACAGGTTGCAAGAAAACCATACCTGTCACCGGAGTCCACTTTACCACATCCACTTATGTTCCTCGAGCAATTCTCGAACAACTGATAACATTACATGTACTTTTATTAACATCGATGTAACATGATTGTTTAAAGTCTAATGCTTATCTTTCTAACCATCATCACTCCCTAATGTTGGACCACTAAGTCATTGTAATTTAAACTTAATCATATAAGTTAATCACTTCTCATTACACCTCATACTTGTTTACACCTCTTAAGGCCTTTACATGTCACCAAACAAGGCCTAAACATCATCTAAAACCATTACCATTCAATCCCCCATCATTACCATTCAATCCCCCAACAGATGCTACAACGTTTTTTTTTTTTCCACTTCTCTGCACTGGACCTCCCACAGGGGCGGTCCGTAGGGGCGGTCCACTGCAGAACCAATTTTCTAATGTGCTTTTCTCCCCTTTCTGAACTCCAAATTCATCCCAATTTTTTTCCTATGCTTTACACATGTTCTCCCACATGTTTTAACATCTTTTGGGCACACTTAAACCCTCTCGAAACATCCAAAAATTCCTTAAACTTTTACTCAACTTTTACTAAGTCCTTAACACTTAGAACATTTTTTCTTACACTTGTAACTTGTATTCTTGCCTAAAACTTCACCTAACCAAAGTACTCCCTCACTACCTTATAACCACCCTTTTAAACATCATTTGCACTACACTCATCCCCTTTACACACACTCCTCAAGTCTTTCCCACAAGTTCGTAATTAAACCTTCGCAAGGCGTTACACTTCCATTGTTCACCAAACTTTGCACAAGACTTTACGACACCTCCACCATCACCTTGGTGTATCAAGAAATCATCCATTAGTTCCCTAAATCTCCAAGACTATGCCTAAGGCATCTTAACACCTAAGAACACCTTAATTCACTTTCTTTCACCATCTTAACACTTAAAAATTCCTAGTACCTTCTAGGTCATAAAATCTCATTACAACACATAAACTCTTTTGTTTATCAACTAAATTTCGTCATAGCTTCTCTTGTATCACCTTACACCAAAACACATTGTTTTTCACCTTTAGACAATCAAGAACATTCAATCTCTTAATACACACTCTTATACACAAACATATGGTTTTTCATCCTTTAACCATCAAACACATTCACCTTCACAAGAGATGTTCTTTACACATAACTAAAAACCTTTAAACTACACTACATCACAATATGTGCATAAACTTAAATTGCTTGGCACTTAGGCCTTAAATAACATAAACCATAAACACTGAATTTCCACATTTAAATGCCTTCAACCTGCGAATACACACAACAATGCTCCCATGTCTTTTTAGTCCACCTTGTGGATAGTTTTCTAGCTCATTTCCCATTGGCTCTTTAGGTTATTTATTAAGCAAATATAGCTCAATTCCCTAGTACATAAAACCACATTAAGAGAGGTCATTTACCTCTTTGTTTCCAAGCTTTCTCACTTTTTTCACTTGTTTTTCTTGATTGAAAATCGGCAAGGAGCTTTTATCACTTGTCAAAATTCTAACCAATACAAATATAAGGGTAATGAGTATTAAGTTTAATACTCAAACTCATAATTAAACCCTAGGTTTACATAAGTGTCTTAAACACTAAATTTGATGATTACCTTTGGAATTTGAAAGAGAGCTTGGTTAAGTGGCAAGATAGGACTCCTTCTAGTCCCTTGAAGATTGAATTAAGCTAAGAAAATAGCAAGACAAGGCACCATTGTAAGGTGAATTTTCGGTTATACAAGAAAATGATGGGAACTTGGATTTTCTTTGATTTTCCTTACCTTGAAACAAAGGAGAATGACAAGGCATGGACATATGAGCTCAAGCTCCTTCAATGGTGAATCTCCGTGGCACCGAAATGGAGCTTTTGAAGATTTGAAAAGATAGGAATGTAGAGCTTACTCTAACTAAGACAACGGTAGTCTCGGAATTGAATTCGGAGCTTGGAGCCATGAGTTACAAGCATTCAAAGATGGAGAATGGCTACTTGCTGTAGCAAAACGAGAATGGAGAAGGAGGATGAGGTGACGGTGGGAACCAAAAGAAAAGAAGACAAAATGAGGAGAGAGGTAAGTTTTGGAGATATTTAAGTTATAAAGCAAAAAGGTAACCTTTACTTACTTTTCTTCTTTCTTTTAATTGGCAAGCCAAGTGTGATGACCACCCCTAAAACCGTGGCCCCTTACATATAACATATATATGGCCTTTGTTGACCAATTAAACAACTTATGTTGACTTATAACTTAAACTAGCACTATTTGAGCACTATTCACAAATTAAGGCGCATATTTGTGAAATTTTTGATTTCCCATTGATTTAGACTTCCTAATGTGATACTAAGTAGTACACATGTTGATTAAAGAGTAATGATGGACATTTAGCCACTCAAAACTCATTTACAAGACAATTTTCCAAAAATGTGCTTTAAGACTCCTTAAAACACATTTTGTGTTTAAACTTGTTTTCAAGCTTGGTTTTCTTTGGTAATTGATTTAATATGTTCATTAACATATAAATACAGTCTTGGTAAGCTTATTAAGTCTTAACCAAACTTATCCCAAGCTTAGAGCACATTTTCGCCAATATTGGCTTTAAGGTATTTATTTGTGTTTTGTTTGGTTTAATTGTCTACCAAAGTTTCCTAAGGACTTAATTATCCTTATTAAATCATAATTGAATATTACTAAGTCTTGGTAGGCTCTTTGGGTCCCAACCAAGTTCACTCCAAGCTTAGAGCATGTTTTTGCTCTAGCTGTGTCTTAGTGCTTTATTGTGTTTTACTAAGGTTTAAGTTGTACACTAACGTTTCTAAGGCACTTTTTAGCCTTTAAATACCATAGTTTAAATGTTTAACAACATATCAAGGTTTGGGGTGTTTCACTCAATCTTAATCTCAACTTAATCTCAGTTTACAAACCGTTCCTGGAAGGGATTGGTTGTAGCTTAATTCGAACCTGGGATTTAGGTGATCCCACCGCACCATCTTAATGCCACCTACCCTGGACGGGAGTCCAGCGTAGCTGAGCCGGCAACCGGCCCTAGGCTACAAGTCCGAAGACAAGTTCTTAAGCGGAGGGCGGATCTGATTCAGATACCGTCCCCCTTTTTCCTTAGCATGCATGACCGGAGATCGGTCCCGGGTTTCCTCACTCAAGTTCTAGTTAGTAGAAATCTTAATCACCATGTGCTAGCTAAGCCCTAAAGGGGCATTAACCAACAACCACCAAACTTAACTCTTATTCTTAACTCAGTAAGTACTAAACTTGGTTAGCAACAATCTCAAGTCTCGCGGGTTAGTGTAAATATAACACATACACAACGAGAATAAATATAACCGGTTGCATGCTTTATCTTGTTTTAGTCATAGCAATTAAACAGATAGCACACAAGCCAAGGGACACCTCGTTAGCAAGCAGGTCACAAGAAGGATTGTACCGTTCACCGTCGATCGTTGTTTGTTTAATCTTCTTCGGGGTCCCAATTCACAAACGTAAAACATTAATTCATTTTTAGGCCATTAGTCATTTGCACCTTACTTAACTCACTTAATTCCTAAAGATCCCCTTTGAATACCTTCTTAAGTCCTTACCACTTAACCTTACAAACTTAACTTTAAACATTTAAGGTTCTTACTCATCTTAACTTAATCCCTTAAGTTCTTAGGGTCCTAATCATTACCACCCTTCCAAAGGTATACCTTATCACCAACTACCATCCTTAGAATTCAAAATTTCTTTTTTTTTTAAAGTGTTAAGGGTCGACCGACCCACCGACCGACCCAACCCCTGGGTCGGTCCATTACAGAAACTTTTCCGTCTTTTGAAACCCATCCGACCGACCCAGAGCTAGACCGACCGACCCAAACCCTCTGGGTCGGTCAATTACAGAACCCATTTCCTACGTTAAATCTTTGCCCGACCGACCCAAACCCTCTGGGTCGGTCCAGTCCAGAGACATTCCGGCTGGCTCAACATGGCCCGACCGACCCAAAAACTGGGTCGGACCCTGGGTCGGTCCACTACAGATTTTCCTCTTAAATTGCTCTTTCAATTCCAAACTCTTCCACAAGTGTCCTAATAGGTCCAACACCATCTTGGCACTTTAAACCCACCTTATGACCTCCACCAACCTCATTAAAACAACTTCCAAAGATCTTCTCAAACATTTACTCAATTCTTACAAAGCTCCCAACACTTAGCATTTATTTTCTTACATTTCTCACATGCATTCCACCAAGAATTTCAATTAACCAAACGCTCCCTCCTTAAGAACTTGACCACACCATGTACACCACTTCCCAGCCTTATTGCATTTACCAAACCTTCCTTACATTCTATACTCTAGTTCTCACCTAAACCATTTCAAAGTTTCACACTCACTTACATCTAACTTAGCCAAGTTTCCTAGCTTCTTTTTATCAACATTTACCTAAGTCCTAAATACCCAAGTACACTATTTTGTTTCCTAAATCCTTCATAGTGATGCTTAAGTCATTACAAGTCATTAGAACACCTTAGTCTCACCCTTTTTCATCAAGACAACCTCTAGAACATCCTAGTACTTCCTTAGTCATTAAATTCCCTTAGAACATCTCAAACACTTAAGTTCTCTTTAAATTTTGCCATGGGTTCTCTAGTATATAATACATCCTAACACTTGGTTTTTCTCTATCAAAAACCAATACCACTCAAATTCTCATACAACACTTAAACACACAATTTACACCAAAAACTACACCACATCATCTTATAGTGCATAAACTTAAATGCTTGGCACTTAGGCCCTTAAATAACAATAATCTTAACCACTGAATTTCCACATATATTTGCCTTCAACCTGTGAATACACACAACAAGGCTCCCATTGAAAAAAATGCTTCTTGTAATTCACCTCAACATTGTTTCAACTATCTCTTCTTCTCATTTGCTCTTTAGTCACAAGTTCACAAGTATAGTCCTTCTTTCTCCTAGGTTTTATATAACCCTTTTCTAATGTAAACTCTCTACTAAACTCATCACATATCTAAATCCCATTCCCTTAAACAATAAAACACCTTAAGGTAAGTAATTACCTTGTTCTTTTACAAGCTTAAAAAGCTTTCTTCCTTAGGTTTTTCTTTGTTCAATCTCGGTAACCAATGTATATCTCCTTGCCAATGTTCTAACCAATATCCAATGACTCCAATGAGTACTAGATAATACATTAACCCTAAGGAACAAACCCTAGGTTAAAAATATGCTTTAAGGTATTAAGGTGATTGTTTTACCTTGGTTTCTCAAGACAAGCTTGGATATGAAGCAAGAAGGACCTCCTCAATCCTTTGAAGAGTAGAAAACAAGCTAGAACAAGGCATAAACATGGAGTCCCATGAGTGTAAATTTTCGGACAAGGAAGAAAATGATGGAAACCTAGATTTTCTAACACTTTCTTTACCTTAAGAGAATGGAGAAGCCAATGGAGTCTCCAAACTTGAATTTTCCTCTAATGGTGGTTTGACTTGGCACCAAAATGAAGCTCTTGAAGTTTTGAAAAGATAGAAAGAGAGAGCTTGAGCTAACTAAGAAGAATATGTAATTTGTTTTGGTTTTGGAGCTAAAATGAGTGAGTTGTGTGCAAAGCTAGATGGAGCTAGCATGGAGTTGTGCTTCACGTTAATGGAGAAGGGATAGAGCAGCTCAAAACCGTGGGAAACAAAGGAGAATGAAGAAGTGAGGAGAGAGAATCACTAAAGTGTGATATTTATGTAAAAGGTGAATAGTAACTTATTGCTTTTTGCTTTTCTCTTTACTTAGCTAGATAAGTGTGGTGAGTCACACTTAAAAACCGGCCCCCTTGGTCAAATAAGGTAGGTTGTGGTCTTTGTTGACCATTTATTTGACTTACTTGACTAATGTATAAACTAGCTTAATTAAGTTACTATTCACAAACAAGGCACATTGTTGTGAAATATTTGATTTCCCATTGATATAGGCTTCCAATGTGATACTATATAGTACAAATGTTAATTAAAGAGTAATGATGGACATTTAGACATTCAAAACTCATTTACAAGACAATTTTTCAAAAATGTGCTTTAAGACTCCTTAAAGCACATTTTGTGTTTTAACTTGTTTCAAGCTTGGTTTTCTTTGGTAATTGATTTAAAATGACCATTAGAATATTACTAAGGTTTAGAACAACATTTGGGTAATCCTCCAAGTCTCTCCAAGCTTAGAGCACGTTTTGCTTAAACTGCTCTTTGGTGTTTCCTTATATTTTCTTTGATTAGAAATGTTTCTTAATGTTTCTAAGGCCTTATTTAGCCTCCTTATATCTTAGTTTATCATTTAAACACCATATCTAAGTTTGGGGTATTTCATCCACTTTTGGCAAAAAAAAAAACAACTTGGGTTGTGTGGAAACAGACACATGCATAATATAGGGATGATTCTATATGTCCTTAATATGCAAGTAGGAAAAAACGGTTGGGCTCAGATATACTATATGAGTCAGATAAAAATGTGTCATTGAGGCGCATATAGCAATGGCTGAGGTTAGATAAAAACGCTGCATGCGCAGAGAAACATTGTTAGATGGCCAGCTCAATAGTTGTCAACTTCAAAATAAAATAGGGGATGATTCAACAAACCCATAAGAGACAATGTGTCATATTTACACACTTTGGTGAGGCCACATATAAAGTGTGAAAACAGCTTAAGTACGACCGAAGGAGATAACTTGTCGATTCACAATAAGACAGTGAAAAGTAATAAAACGGGAACACAACTATATGAAATGACGAAACACCTAGAATAAATCATAGAAATCCAAAAAGATTTAAAATCCAAACATTTATCCCGAAAACCCCCGTTGTGTCTTTCACTATATCCTTTTTTGTGAGATGAAACTCTATTAAAATGCTAGCCAATGATGATATCCTCCCTTGTGATCAAGGGAAGTGATGATCCCAAATCATAGAAAGCGTCACACAGAACATGAAAAAACTACAAACAATCACCAAAGTGGCCCAAGATTAAAGAGATCAGAACGAATGACTTTAGAAAAAGAGAAAGGAAAATAAAGAGGCAATACAAAATCCTAAAAAAAGTGAAGAGAGAAAAATAAAGATGAAGATTACAATCAAAGAAAAGAAATACGAGAGTGACACAAAAAAGGGCAGAGGAAAGGAAAGCAAAGTAAAGAAAACAAGAACAAAGAAGCACAGAGAGAAGATGGCACAAGTTGAGAAGATGGTAGATTCATGGGAAGTGCCAATTGCATCCTTGGTCGCAACTTCAGCTCCACCAAACCAAAATAATATTTTCATGACACTCGTGACGTACATCACACTCTAAAGTTCTGTTATAGCCGATAAAGACTTCTGACTTGATAGTTATGTGTGTAATCGAGTGAAAGAAACCGACATAAGGCGTAAGTTAAACAATGTTAAATTGTGTACTCAGTAGTTATGACTAAGTGTGAGAAATGAAAGCAAAGACCAATAAATTAGAGTGTAAGTAATGAAGCACTACCTCAAAGCTAGCCTCAACCTAATGATGAAAGAGAAATATTCACGTTGGTGGCAAGAGAATACTGGGGCCAATTGACTTTAATCAATTTCCATGTTCTCCCTTTTAGCATATCCTCCCCAACGACACTTTTAAGTCATAATATAGGCAATTTCATCAATTGCCAAGGAAAAGCTCCACAAAAAGCGTGAAGAACCCACACATCTTAAGCATCACAAACGCCTTAACCACACATAAGCCTTAAGCACCACAAATAGCCTTAGTACCCATATGCCTTAAGAGTCGCCGAAAAAATACATAAGCTCCCATAAGCCTTAAGCACCATGAAAAGATCATAAGCACTTCAAGACTTAAGCACCACAAAAAAACCTTAAGCACCCATAATCCTTGAGCACAGTTAAGCTTTATGCATCACAAAATAAAACATTGAACATCCATATGGCTCAACTACCATTGACAAGCCTTAAGCATCAATGATAAGCTTAGGCACCACAAGAAATCCTCAAGCCCACAAGCATTACATAACCCAAAGCCCAAAAAACAAGCCTAATGAAATTCAAGCTTGGAGATCCACATCAGAAAATGGGAACTCCATGAGCATGAAAGAGACAATTTTCCTCAATCAAAATAGTTCACTTTTGGCTATTAAGTTAGTTTGTTGTTGCATCAAACATATTGAATCACTTGCATCATAAAACATATTGTATAATTTGCAATGCATCCGAGTAACTTTAGTTGGTGAGATAATGGCAATAAGCCCTCATCATTTATGTTAACTTTGTAAGGATGACTAGCGAGTGATGGTAATAAGTCCTCTTAGAAAACCCGAAGTTCAGTCAAGTAACCTAGTTGGCGGGTGATAGCAATAAGTTCATCTAGGTATCGACCCCTTGGAGCACCCATATACATTTTCATTTCATTCAAGATAGGTATTGAATATTTGAAGCGCCCTGATACATTATAATTTCATCAAAGATATATACCTGCAGCCCTTAGAAGCATCGAGATGGATTTTCACTACTAGAAAATAGCAGATTAGCGACGGACAAAACCGTCTCTAATCCGTCTCTAATCTAGTTAAGCGACGGATTAGAGACGGATTTGTCCGTTGCTAATCCAGTCGTCGCTAATCCGAAATCACGTCGGACCACATCATCTGTCGCAAATTAGTGACGGGTTAGCGACGGATATGTCCATCGCTAAATATCTTTTAGCGACGGATTAGAGAGGGAAAGAGTCCGTCGCTAATTTGGCGACGGAATTTCAGTTTTTTTATTAACGTTTAGCGACGAAATTTCCATCGCTATTCCATCGCTAAACTGCGTGCATTTTTTTAAAAAAATATTTATTTTAATTTGTAATATATTTTCACCTATAAATATGGACATATAATACATTTTACTTATATCCACCTGTAATATACAATCCTATAAATATTTGTACTCATTAATCCCATAATATAAACAAACATTATATAAATATTCAATTAACACAAGATACAAAGTAGTGCAGTCGAAATTTGATACAAACATAGTCTCAAGCAAACAAAGTCGAACAAATTCAAATGTCATATCTATCTAATACCCGCCTCTCCAACCATGCCAATCCCCTGGACGATATCCCGTCTGATCACCCGGACCACCTGAGCCATCATGCGGACCTCAAGGCCACTGACCCCATCCACCAGTACTAGAGTGAATGCCAGGATCACCGTACGGAGCCTGCTGGGAGGGAAACATCTGGGAGATCTGCGCTCATATCATCCTCTGCATCTCCTCACCGAACATCTCCTAGCGGATCACTTCCCTCTTCTCAATACGAACCTGCTGCCTGTAATTGTCATCGACCTTCTAAATCAGCTCCCGCTCAATGTCCGATTTCATGGACTCGTATGTGCTATGGTCGTAGCCGGATGCACGTGAGCTAGTGCCGGTGCTGTGAAATGAGTCAGGGAAGTACGCTGGTGCTAGCTCGCCTACACTGTAGACCCTCCGCTTTTTGGATTTCCCTTCAACAACCTTAAAAAAAAATTCATTAGGGTTTACTGGTGTGGCTTGCAGAGATGGATCATCAGAAGTGGTTGACTCCTGAGTGGTAGCATCTAACAGCTCTTCATATTTATGCTTCATAATCATAACACAATGATATAATTAGTACTCAATGCTAATGAATAAATTTGAATAATGTAGCACAACTTAAATAAGTTAAATTAAAACACTTACAGTAGTGTCCTCGACCTTGGAGCATACTGGCACACTATTTCCATGCCCATCCTTGCTCGAATGAGTGTGTATGAACAATGTGTAAGCATTTGGCTCTGTACCGTATTTCTTAGTCTACAAAAAAAACACTTGATTAAATTAGAAGCAAGGCTTTAAAAAATTTGACAGAACCTCCCCTATTTTTTTGCATTTGCCCACACATATACAATCCAGTATTGCACATATCAGAATCTAATATCAATGACAAATCACATCATGCATTCAAAGTTGCATTATCTTATTCATATTCACATGTACTTGCATCCAGTTTCATATACACTTAGCTTACAAAACAAAAAGACTCATCAGAACCCTCTGATGCTCCTTTATCGTGCGAGAACCGCATACATGAGTAGATGGACCACCACCAGGTGTGTGCTCAGTCCTCCGGTTGTGAGAGTTAGTCTCGCTGATCTTCTTACACTTCTCATTCGCCCACTCATGTTCCCAAGGGTGCCAGATTCATCTTTAACTTTTCTCTTCATTTTCCCAGCCTTCATCTTGTAGAGTGTGTCTAAATATCGTTTTCTGCCCAAGACGCAGAATAACTCATCGACGATATTTTCAAGGTCATGATCCCAACGGAAGCGCTTCTACATAAATTAGTAAGTGTAAGCATAACTTATGAAAAACAAAAGTTAACGATCAAGAATGGTAAAGTACCTTGAACTCATTGAAATAGAATCTATGGCCATCCTGGCCCAAACCCTCTCAACTATAACCCTCTACAAACCACCTCGTCTCAAAGCAAGGAAGAAAAGAACGAGCAACCTTGTTTGTAGGTAGTAGCTCCCTATGATTACATAATGCGTCACAAATTGACAATTAGCATATATATATATATTTAAAACAAAGTTTATTGAGAATTGTGTTGTACTTACATAGTACTTACCTGCCAGAGATAGTGATGACCACACGGGGATCTACACCACCACAATGGGAAGCCTATGAGCTACGCGGTGCGTCGTCAGATGGTGGTGAATCATCATGTCGTGGAGCAGTAAGCTGACGTGGAGGAGTAGGCTACCGTGGAGGTGGAGGAGTAGGCTGTCGGCGTGGAGGTAGAGATATAGACCGACGTCTCTCAACAAACGGCTATGAATCCGGGATTATAGAAGAAGAGTGTGGGTGAGAGTCGAAGAAAGGGGTCTCTATGGGTGCTCATCCTGAAAAGGAGTGCGAACGGGGTAGATGTGTAGAACCCAACGGGGATCCATGACCAGATCCATCCACATGATCAGCTGCAGCCCGCTGAGAATCACTTGGGGGAGTAGAAGTGCTGCCCCTGCTTCTGCTTCGACTAAATGACCACCTAGATTTAAAAAAACTCCTACTACCTGCCATCACTATGAAAACCCATGACAAACATCACATTAAACACTTAATAAAATAAATATTTTTATACACTAATTAATAAACAAATAAAAACAATAAAATTTTTAAACTAATAAATTTTTAAAAATATAAATACATGATTGTCCTCACAATATCTACAACAACACACAATAGTTCTAACCAGTTGATTCATCGACGCAAATTAAGTAAGTAACAAAACATACATACCAAAAGAATATATTAAAAATATAAAGTTTAAAATATAAAGACATGATTAAGCTCATATGGTGCTATATTAAGAATATAAAGTAAAAAAAATATAAAGGAATGATTAATCAGTGGACCTGTAAACAATTGTTTTTGTTTGAAAAGGTGAACTAACATAATCTTCCTGAAGGTTTAGATCTTTCCATGGTTTATTATAATTTCTTCTGTGACAGTTTGTAGGGCTTGAATTATGATAAATGTACGCAGTTTTATGTGATGGATGCATTACAGATATGCCTCACTATCACCTGTTATGCGGTATACAAAGATTGCTTTGATGTTAAAGAACGGGAAGACAGCCCGTGATGTGGCTTTTCGTCGTTGCAGATTTATGAATGTAAGATCTTGTATGATTTATCTAATCTTCTCTAGGATAGAATTTTGATATTTTTATATTTTAAGAATATGCCAAAGCATAGAGGATTGACTTCGACCAAGAGCAAAATGCAGTAAGTTTGATGTTGGTCGCAATAGCTTTAGTGCAGTAATTTCTATCCTTTATGTGAAATAGTTGATAAGAAAAAGTAAAATGAGGAAAGAAGAAAGAAATAAGAAAAGCAACATTGAATGTATGCAAGACGAGAAGTAAACTGTTGATAAATCTGCATGTAAGCATTTACCAGCACTAATGAACTGATGACTAACATGATTCCCTCCTGTTTGGTTTGTTATAAGAAAGATGTAACACCCCTACCGCTAATCGCTTACTTACCGTCTAATTATCCCGTTCAACCTACTACTCGCAGCGGAATTACTAATACTACGGCGGGTGATACAACGCCGCTAACCGCTCATACGGCAAGCAAGGCTCACACTACTTACAGTAACGGTCTGATGTCTAGAAAATACCGAGCTACTACATTACTTACCAAATATAAAATACCATATACTTACAATAGTTATTACCGAGTATCCAAGTATATTCAATTACATCCTTTCCCAAGTTTACCAAAAATAATGAGTTTCCACAAGCCACTCATCTATACCAATTCGTAATTCTTTCAACATCCAAAAGGGTGTACCCCATGGTACACCGGCTAAACAAAAAGGCCAATAGCCATGTACAACTTGGTACACCTTTCAAAATCCACTAATTACATCAAAAGGAAATCATCTTGAACTCCTTACCATCTTCACCCTTCACGAACACCTGTAAAATATTAAAAACAGTGCCCCAAGGGGCTCAGCAAAAAGCTGCATATAAACTTTGCATAGACCGTGTGCTAACTAGGGTACGACGACTATTCTGGGTCGACTATACATGTGGTTCATTATTTACATGCATACATGCTACACATATAACAATACATCCATACAAATACAATACACAACCGAAGGCAATAAGCAAGCCAAACAATAATACAATAGCATACACAGTACTTACCTTCTCAAGGGTTAGCCAATTACACATCCGGGTTAATCGGATGTTCATTACTCTTTTACTCATTTTACAATACTTACACAAACATACTCATACTTTACTTACTTACTTTTCCATACTTACTTACTTACTCTTACTTACTTACTTTTACTCATGTTTAGTCGGTATGACCTCTGGGCAGGGACTACACCGTCCCACCACCGGACTTTAGGTGGCTCACTAATCTAGGATGCTACCCATTTAAGGGGTTTGGGCCGTGGAAAAGATTAAAGCCAGGATTTGGATCCAACCTCTTGTGTCTCCGCCTCCTCACGCGTGGCCGAAACTATATCGGACTTCTACTCATTCCAATTTACCATTTTATTATGTTAGATTGGTTAGCTTGTTAGGAATCAGTTAGAAGTCCATCACAATAACATTCGGTCACAACAATGTACAACAAGCACACACTCATTCATTATCATCCATACATTTCATGAATTATACAAACTGTGAGTTAAGATGAACATTCAACAATGGACAATATCATATAATCACAAGTAAGCATAATAGATCCGATTCGTGCGTTTATCTTATTTGGGTGATCAATTAGCACACAACACACAAATCAGAGTAACCAAGGTAGCATACAGGGCATGAGAAGTTCATACCGTTCACCGTTGTACTTGTAACCGACTTTCCTTCGGTGTTCGCAATCCAAGTCCTATGACATACATACGATCGAGTGATTAATTTAACTACAATTAACTTAACTCGTTTATCTCTTACGTTTCATAACTCATACTTACTATGTCTTTACAATTCCTACACTTACACATGGTTTACTTACTCTTCATTACCTTTAAAACTTGTTTATACTCTTAATACCCTTTAAACATCATTAATTTAGTGCTAATTATCTTATACCATCATTACCATCCTTTACCTTATCTTAAAACCACATTTTAAAACTTATTTTTCACTTTCTAGGCTGGTCCGGGACCTTGTCCGGGTCTTAAGTCCCGGACCACCCTGTGGTCACAACTCTCGAACGGTTTTTTAATATGGTCCGGGTCCTTGTACATTAGTCAAGTCCCGGACCCAAGGCCTTGCAAACTCTCGAATACATTTTCAATATGGTCCGGGCCCTTATACCTTAGCTAAGTCCCGGAGCTGGCATTTAGAAAACTCTCGGACTGTTTTATGCGGGTGGTTCGGGTCTTGTACCTAGGACCAAGTTCTGGACCTATACTTACTGAAACTCTCGACCTCTTTTAATGGGGTGGTTAGGGTCCTTGTATGGGACCTAAGTCCCGGACCACCCTCTGTTATCTACTCTCGGTATGTTTTTGTATACTGGTCCGGGACTTAAGTCCAGGACCTTGCTAAACTTTTACAGATTTTTAAGTTTTCCAAATCTGTTACAATGCTATCTTTGCCTAATTAATTCCCCATTGTTCCTACACTTAATCCCACATATTTAAGCACCTAAGTAGCTTCCTAAATATGTCTAAATCCATTACCAACTTATTACTTCTTTTCATACAAACTCACACAATTATTTTCTAAGTTTTCATTCCAGCACTTACATTATTTTTTCCTAGTTGTGTTTTGCTACAGATTTTGGTTCCCTCATTTACCATTCATCGTTACTATTCCTCCTAAGGTTTATAATGCATTATCTATCTCACTCATCCTACCCACAACCTAGCTCCATGTAAAATCTGTTTTCAAAGTGTTTTTCCACCTAGTTTCTAGTTCTTAAGTGTTCTAGTTCTAGGTAAAATTTGACATAGTCTCCCCTATATTTTTACATTCTCACCACATTATTTTCATTCACATTTCTCATTCATATCACCTGTTTATAAACAATACTAATGCACAACTCTCCAACACAATTTACTAGCCATTAAACACTCATTCAATTCCTGCACACAACATCTATTTCCATCTAGGTTTTAACAAGTTTTTCATCATCTTTTGAAGCTTTAAAATAGTTGGGTTGTCTTACACATTGTAATACTAGTCAATACCATTTTCAATACAGATTTAAAGCTACTAAAATCTGTTACACATTGCATTATAAGAGCTACACAAGTTAGTATAATTTACTTTGTCTCCTGACTAGCTTTTCCTTTCTTCTTCTTTCTCCTTTCCGCTTCTTTCCTATCTTCCCACCGGTTATGGAGATTCAATTCTCCAAAGCTACATCCCATTGATATACACCACCATTTCAATACAAAACTAACCCTTAAATTATCTTTAAAGCTTTAAGGTAAATTTTAGGGTTTAGGAAGTGCATTACCTTGCAAGTATGTAGAAGGAGTGCAAAATAGCAACAAGAGTAAGATTTCCACTCTCCAAAGATGCCAAAATCGGCTGGGCAAACAAGGTAGAAGAACTCATGACTTAGAGATTTCTATTTTGCACATAAGGGCTAAAAATGCTAGTATTTTCGGATTCCTTTTTACCTTAAACCAACATAGTGAAGAAGAGGCTTCTAATGGTGGTATTCATCTTAAAAACCAAGAACACCCATGGAGATGAAGTTGTTTCTTTTCGAATTTGGAAAAATAGGGAAATGCTCTCCTTGATGAGAGGAACACAATAGTACAATTTTTGTAATTTTTGGTGGAGGTTTGAGTAGTTAACAAGAGGAGAGAAGGAAGAGAGCTGGAGGGGATTCTCAAATCTCCATGGAAGGGCAGCTTGAAGAAGAAAGAAAATGAGAGAGAGGTGCAGTACCTAGAGAATGAGAGGGGGTAGGAGAGTGAGGGTAGAAAAGCAAGTTTGTACTTTTATTTTGCTTTTTGTCTTTTGCAAATAAGGGGTAATTAAGAGAGTGAGAGGGGGAATACAATCGGCTCACACACAGCCCTCACATGGGTTTTAAAATTTTATTTGAAATAGTGGACACACTAGTTTGGTTTATTTACACTCTCACCCCACAACTTCCTGTTTTTTACAGTTTTTACTATTTTCTCGTTTAATTGATTTTATTGGTTCTAGACCTTCATTAATGTTTATTAATGACTATTTGGTTGAAGAAAATTGTTACGAGTCTATTTGACCCTCTAAAAGTTGTGTTTTCCCGGTTTCCTCGAAAAACGCGCTTTAAGGTTCGTTTGTGTTTTTAATCCGTTTTAAGGATCCTTTTCTTCAGGATTTGTTCCCTCATGATTATTTAAACATAATTAAGCTTCTAAATTACTTATTAGCCTAATTATTCACTATTTTTAATTATGGGGTATTTCAAAAGAGATTAGTAAGAGACAATACTTAACGTATCATGGATACTCAAAGTATCTTAAATAACCCAAGAAGGAGGAAAGAAGTGTATTGACTGACATGATTCCCTCCTTTTTGTCGTAGAGTTGTTTGTTACTCTGTGGGTACTTGTGCATCATGGCAACTTAAAGTATCACTCATTACCTGAGTCCTCCCTAACAAGTATCATGTGTTTTTTTACTTGGATACTTTGGATTTTTGCCATCCTCATTTCCAACAACTATGATAAAAACTCTTGCTTTGTGATATTCATATCAGATTCTATGAAATTATGAATGTTGAGTCTTAGCGAGACAAAATGAACTAGCAAATGCTTTTTAAACTTTCACTTCTGAATCATTTGCATCTAATTTGCACTTGTCAAGGACACCGTTTCAGCTCATCAAAACTTAAAGAAATTCATGGAGGTATTATCCAATCATGCATTCAGTTGCTATCTCAATTACTTAGCAATGAATCAATCAATCAAATGTTATTGAATGTAACAGTAGTGTGCCAAACATGAGAAGAAGAGATCGAGAGTAGGGATAGAGATGTGAGTGAAGCTAATGTAAACAGCAGCTTTACTGACCTCGCAAGCCTGAGGGAGGAAGGAAGTCTCCAGCTAGACTTGGACAGGAGATCAAGATAAAAAGAACGTAGAGACTGATATTAATTTTGTTGTGTTTAGTTACAGACAACAGATGTTATTTATAGTATACTGAAACAGATTGTAACTAACAGAACTAATAGGTTCCACAATAACAGAAAGTACAATTGTATTATGTATTTATTCTTATAACATCAAACCACCACACTCCATAAAAGAGGAACAGATCAAGAGAAACAATTTACAATATAGACACAGCAACTTCTTGAAAACTTCAGCTCACAACTTCCTTTCCCAGAGTTCGAATAAAAACAAAATTGTAGTGGGGAACTCAACCAAGTTATCAGCATATAGCAACAAACAACAATCTAATTTTTGAAATTCAGGTACAATTAAGATCATTTTCAAAATACCTAATTTTATTTTTGGAACTAAATAATAAGGGTTTTAAGGACTTACCTTGACTAGAACAAATGTAGAATAGCAGTTGGTGGTCGCCTAGCACTCCGGTACGCGTTTAGTGGCCGGAAACTACCTGAAATTCGCCAGATCCGTCGACTGGTATACTGCTCCTCTCGCCTGAGTTCGCGACTGGAAGAAAGAAAGAAGTAGAAGAAAAGAAAAGAAGAAGTCGTGCGCGACTGATTATACTTGTAACACCCCAACTACACACTTAACATTAATTGAAATCGCAGCAGAAATAAACAACTAAATATTAACTAAACGATTCGGTGCTACAACGCCGTTAACCACCCACGTGGTTAACAAGGCAGAATAAATACAAGCATACCTGTTTGATGATCAGACTCCCGAGCATTAGGTACTAACATCCATATATACATAACCAACATACCGAGTATTTAACAACATCCATCACTCTAAACTGTACACATAAACTCCACCGTCAACTGTCAACGACCGTCACTGTAATACAAATGGTACCAAATATATCGCCATGGGAGCACAGGCGCATCCCGGGCTCAACATCCAAAAATAACCAAAGTACTCATAACCTAAGATCTAAAGCCATTCCGCTTCCTCGATCCTCATCGTGCAATATAAATATGGAGCCCCCGAGGGGATCAGCAACCCTTGGCTGGTATGGTTAACGCGCAGCCCATCGGCTACCGGGATACGCGCAACTAATTGTCATGATGACATGGCATTCATTTTAACATAACATATATCATAGCAAGAGTATTGCATAACAACATCACACATAACATACAAGAACGAATCCTTTTAGGAAGCGAACCAACACAATTAGATCCCATGGAGAGCCTAGAGAATGTTGCCAAACTCATGCTAAGCTCGTTACATAACTCGCTACCGTCCTGTTAAATTGAACGAATAACTTAACACAAAGGTGCGTCGGATATAGTGATCCAAGCACACCGAACAAAACATAGTATGCCCCTGTGGCCGACGTGAGCCAGTAAAATAGCCTTGGATAAGCTAAAGGGAAGGTTGAAAACCAAAATGGAAAATAACCATAACATACAAAGAGAATCGAACCGGTTATGACATCGACTCCCATACTCACATGCGTGGCTGGAACTACTGGACTCCTCACTCCTCGGTTAGCACTTGTTAGATGTTCAACAATGAACTCAATAAACAAATCACAACAAGTGGTTAAGTCTTGTTAGACACACACAAGGGAAATGAGTCACATCTTAACAACACCATAATATAAACATCTGTAAACTCGTTACATGACTTAAGTTTACAAGGTCATAAACACACAGAAAAACAAACAACACACAAGCCGGTGTAAACCGGTAGGCAACAGACTACAAGAAAACCATACCTTGGTCCTTGCTTCGACTGGTTTCCACCGTAGGTCACTCCTATACATGATTAATAACGTCGGTTAATTAACTTACTTAACTTCAAATTTTACTAAGCATTTTACATGATTATATGACATGTTTTAATGCCCAAGCTTATCCTTGGCTACCTTCATTATAACCCTAGGGTTAATTACATAAGTCATATTCTCTTCTGTTTTTTTTAAGTTTTGGGTCAGTACGACCCACCGACCGACCCAACCAACTGGGTCGGTCCCTTCAGTAATTTCTCGGATTTGAAAATTCCACCTCGTCTGACCCACGTCCGACCCAAGTCCTCTGGGTCGGACCACTCCAGAAATTTTTCCGTCTTTTAAACTCACTCGACCGACCCATGTCCGACCCAAGTCCCCTAGGTCGGACCGTTCCAGAACCACTTACTGGTGTCTTACAGAGGCCGTCCGACCCAACCTTGAGTCGGTCCCCTGGGTCGGTCGACACCAGAACATGCCCAAAAATTGTCAAATTCTCTCAAACTTTTCCTCAAACCTTCTAATGTGTTCTAACATCATTGGCACACTTATACTCTCATACAACATCCATAAAACTCATTTTCTATCTCCTTATACACTTACTCATTTCTTACCAAAATTCCAAACACTTATAATGTTTTCTCCTTAGGTTTCTAAGTGGTGTTTCATACCTATGATAAATACTATGCCAAAATGTTTCCTTACCACTATAACATATCTCCCAAGCATCTTTACTTCCTAACCAACTCCTTAAATATCTCCACAAGTTTATAGCTTCTTCATGCAATACATTACTTCTTCCTTGTTCACCAACATTGTACAAGTACTGAACACAATCTCACCATGATCTTGAAGTATCCCAAAACACTCACTTGCATTCTAAATCCTCTAAAATATTGCCTAAGTCCTTTTTACATCTTAGAATACCTTAATGCATGGTTCTTTCACTAATAGAACACTTAATCACTCTAAACACTTCCTAACTCACCAAACTCATTTTAAACACCTAAAACTTCTTATACATTATCTAAATTTCGACATGGGTTCTCCTAGCATCTTGTTACACCAAAACACAAAGTTTTCACCATTAAACATTCAAGAACACTTAGATCCATCAAGAGCATTCTTATACACAAAACTTCACCAAACTTACACTACATCACAATATAGTGCATTATTTGAATTGCTTGGCACTTAGGCCCTTAAATAACATGGCTCTTAGGCCCTTAAAATGCATAAACCTTAAACACTGAATTTCCTACAATATATTTGCCTTTGACCTGCAAATACATACAACAACTCATATGCCCTTTAATAGTCTCCTTGAGAACATTTACTAGGTCATTCACCATTGGCTCCTTAAGTAGTTTTAATAAGCAACATAAGCTCATTTCTCCTAAGGCTTTAAATTACATTAGGTTAAAACATTTACCTCTTTTCCTCACAAATTTCTTTCTTGTTTCCTTGACTAAATCGGCAAGGCTTTTAGTTGCTTGTCAACTTCTAATCAATATACAGGCAATGTAATGAGTATTCAAGCTTTATGCTTCATCTCATTATATACCATAGTTACATATATTGTCTTAGAACATTAAGATGATTGTTTTACCTTGGAAATGAAAGAGAGTTTGGATAGGTAGCAAGAGAGGACTCCACCTAGTCCTTGAAGGATTGGAATGAAGCTAGAACAAAGCAAGGTAAAGACACCATTAATGGTGATTTTCGGTGAACATAAAAACATGGAGGAAATGTTGTTTTTCTTTGAGTTTCCTTACCTTGAAGCAGAGGAGAACAATAATATGTAAAAAGATGAGCTCAAGCTCCTCCCATGGAGATTCCTCTGGCACCGAAATGGAGCTCTTGGAGTTTTGAAAGGATGAAGTTGAAGACTTGGCAAGACAAAGAGAATGGTGGTCTTGGTTTTTGTTTTGGCAAAGGAAGCTAGGAATTACAAGAGGTTGAAGATGAAGAATGGTGGTGGTGCTGTAGCATAACCGTGAATGAGAGCAAGAAGGAAGGTAGAAGACGTGGGAAATGAAGAGAAATGAGAGAATGAGTTTGGAGTTTGCTTTTGGAAGATTTATATGTTAAAGCAAATAGTAACTGTTAGTCATCATCTCTTTACTTAATAAGCTAGCATAAGTGGTGACTCACCACCATAAAAACCAGCCCCCTTAATGTGTTTAGGGGTATTTTGGTCTTAGTTGACCAATTAAATTACTTATTTGACTTATGTTATAAACTAGCTTATTTTAGTTACTATTCACAAAACAAGGCACATATTTGTGAAATTTTTGATTTCTCATTGATTTAGACTTCCTAATGTGATACTAAGTAGTACACATGTTAATTAAGAAGTAATGATGGACATTTAGCCATTCAAAACTCATTTATAAGACAATTTTTCAAAAATGTGCTTTAAGACTCCTTAAAGCACATTTTATCTTTTAACTTGTTTTCAAGCTTGGTTTTCTTTGGTAATTGGTTTTATATGTTCATTAATATATAAATAAGGTCTTGGTAATCTCATTAGGTCTTAACCAAGACTATCCCAAGCTTAGAGCACATTTTAGCCCATATTGACTTTAAGGTAATTTATTGTGTTTTCTATGGTTTAAATTGTTTACTAATGTTTCTAAGACACTTTTTAGTCTTATTATACCTTATTTTAATGTTTAAATAACATATAAGGGTTTGGGGTATTTCAATCTACCCCCCTTAAAAGAACTTTGTCCCCAAAGTTCATACTTCCCACATGTCCTATATATTAAAACACGGGGAATACTTATACAACAATACTTCCATAAAAACATACTTACATAGCACCGACACAAGGTCCAAACACAAAACATCATTCAGACACAACGGTCTGTAACATAACAAGGTAACAACATAACAACACAACATAGACGATGTATTTAAATACGTGTCGTACACACATAACCGAAACGGCTCTACCCCCCTTAAAATAGGGGTATGCCCCGTACCCTATACATACAAAAACTAAAAAGTAAACAACGACGGGTACTTCACCTTCTTATCTTCCAGCTCCCAAGTGGCCTCAACGTCTGGTTAGACCAGGGACCTTCACCAGTCTCACAGACTTATGGCGAGTGTCTCGAGTCTTAGTGTCCAGAATCCGTACGGGAGTCTCCATTGATCGCATGGTCGGCTCTAAGGTTAGCCTTTCAGCTGAAGTACATGAGACGGATGAGACATATATTTCTTCAACTGGGACACATGAAATACATCATGTACCTTGCCCAGCTCGGCGGGTAAATCAAGTCTGTAAGCTATCGGGCCGATCCGCTCCGTCACAACATAAGGCCCCACATATTTCGGGCTCAACTTGCCTTTCTGGCCAAAACGAAACACTCCCTTCATGGGGGATACTCTAAGAAATACCTGATCGCCCACGGTGAACTCCAGGTCGCGTCTGCGCACATCGGCGTATGATTTCTGCCTATCCTGAGCTGCCTTCATGTTAGCCCGGATCTATCGTACTTCTGACTGTACTTGCTCTAGATACTCTGGTCCTATAATGACCGTCTCACTCGACTCATCCCAGCATAATGGCGTGCGGCATGGTCTACCGTACAAAGCCTGGAAGGGAGACATCTTGATCGAAGCATGGTAACTGTTGTTGTAACTAAACTCGATCAGATGTAACTTATCAATCCAGCTGGTCTGAAAGTCAAGTGCACATGCACGTAACATATCCTCAAGTGTCTGGATGGTTCGCTCACTCTAACCATCAGTCTGCGGGTGGAACGCCGTACTCAGCTTCAGCTCGGTACCCAGTGCTTCTCGTGTGGATTTCTAGTACCTCGAGAGGAATCTGGTATCCCTGTCAGACACAATCGTTTTCGGTACCCCATGATGTCTTACAATCTCTCTGTCGAAGAGCTCTGCAAGCTTAGCCACTTTCCAGGTGTCCTTCATCGGTATGAATAGCCACCTTGGTCAGTCGGTCAACAACAACCCAAATCATATTCAGACCTCCCCTTGTAGGTGGAAGCCCTACTACGAAGTCCATAGAAATGTCATGGAACTTCCACTCAGGCACTGACATTGGTTGTACCATACCACCAGGCAAACGATGCTCAAACTTGACCTTCTGACAAGTGAGACACCTCAATACATAGTCATTTACATCTTTCTTCATTCCAGCCCACCAAAAATAATGTTTCATACCCTTATACATCTTTGAAGCTCCGGGGTGAATCAAAGTCGTAGAACAATGGGATTCACTCAGTATGCGCTCTTTCAGCTCAGCGCTACTCCTCGGAATACACAGCCGGCCATTAAGCCTAATCAGGTCATCATCGTGGAGTCGGAAGTCGTACTTCTGACCCTCGAATGTGCCATCAATAAGCTTCTGTCTGATCTCCAACATATACTGATCCGTTATCTGAGCACTCCGCACCTCTTCAACCAAGCTAGTATGAGAGACTAGCAAATGGAGAGAGTGTGCTCGGCGACTCAATGTGTCAGCTACCACATTTGCTTTACCCTCCTTGTACTGTAAATTGATGTCGTAGTCGTTTAAGAACTCGACCCACCTTCTTTGTCTCATGTTCAACTCCTTCTGAGTGAACAAGTATTTTAAACTCTTGTGGTCAGAATAGATTGTCACGCTTACCCCATACAAATGATGTCGCCATATCTTCTATGTGAAGACAATGGCATCCAATTCTAAGTCGTGGGTAGGGTAGTTCTCTTCATGCTTCTTTAGCTATCGGGAGGCGTATGCTACGACCTTCCCGTGTTGCATCAACACACAACCCATACCCCTGCCTGATGCGTCGCAATAGACCTCAAAACCATCTGACCGTCTGGTAAAGTCAGGACTGGTACAGATGTCAAAGCATCCTTGAGACTCTGAAAAGAACTCTCGCAGTCATCTGTCCGTCGAATGGGCGCATCCTTCTTCATTAAGGAAGTCATCGGCTTCGAGACACTAGAGAAGTCCTTCACAAACCTCCTGTAATATCCTGCCAGACCGAGGAAGCTCCGTATGTCGGTAACTGTCTTCGGCCTAGGCCAGTTGCGCACTGCATCTATCTTTGCCGGATCAACAGTGATCCCGGCTTCAGAAATCACATGACCAAGAAAAGTACTTGGTTCAACCAAAACTCACACTTAGAAAATTTCGCATACAACTGGTTCCTTCTCAATGTTTGTAACACATTTCTCAGGTGGCTTTCATGCTCACCTCTCGATTTCGAGTACACAAGTATATCGTCGATGAAGACTACCACTGACTTGTCCAACTGATCTTGGAACAAGCAGTTCATTAAGTCCATGAACTTGGCTGGTGCATTGGATAAACCAAACAGCATAACCGTAAACTCATAATGTCCATATCTAGTTCTGAATGCGGTCTTCTCAATGTCACTCTCACGGATGGCAATTTGATGGTATCCGGATCATAGATCTATCTTGGAGCACACTGATGCTCCTTTCAGCTGATCAAATAAGTCATCGATGCATGGTAAAGGATAACGGTTCTTCACCGTAACTGCATTCAGCTCTCGATAATCGATACAAAGGCGGAGACTACCGTCCTTCTTCTTCACGAAGAGGACCGGCGCTCCCCATGGTGAAACGCTAAGGCGGATAAATCCCTTGTCGAGTAGGTCTCTCAGCTGCTCCTTGAGCTCTGTCATCCCTGCTGGAGCCATATGATAGGGCGCCTTCGCTATTGGTCCGGTGCCCGGAACCAAATCAATCTCAACTCTACTTCCCGTGCTGGCGGCATGCCCGCAGTTCCTTAGGAAATACATCAGGAAACTCCGACACTACCGGCACATCTAGGCTAAACTCTGGGTCTCTCTCTATGTCCTGGACGTAGCAGAGGTATACATCATTCCCTCGTCGTAATTCACGATACATGGCCATGGCGGTGATGATCTGAGTTGAAGGCTCCTGGGCCTCTAGCGGTAAGATATAGTAACCCCAGACGGACTCCGAAGAATCAACGATGCTCGGGCACGATTCTGCCCTTATACCGCTCCAACCAATTCATCCCAATAATCACATCAAAACCGAGTCCCTCGAACTCTATCAAATCGATCGGAAACTCTTCTTCTCTAATTCGTACAACAACGTCTCGGTGGTAGCGGGTACACCTGATCCGCTCTTTCGACGGAGTGACTACAAAGTCTGGCATCTCTTCACCGTCTAACCCCAGCCTCTTCGCAAAAGATAGCGAGATAAATGTATGTGAGGCTCCGGAGTCGAACAAGATCGAAGTGTCCACGCCATTGACTGGAAAGGTACCGGTGAGGATTGTGCCGCTCTGCCGCTTCTGCCTCATTACAAACGCCCAGTATACCTCCCGTTCCGAGTGCACACCTAATTCATGGAAAACTTATAAGTACGGTAACAACACGGTTGATATACTTCCAAAACAACATCTCTTTATTCATTAACACACTCTTTACACCGTAAGTTGGTTCACCCTGTCAACATAACTAACATATACATAACATCCTTAACATACAATTGGCTTCATCGATTACATGGTTACACAAGGCTTCAAAACTGCCTGAAGGTCAAATTCAAACGTCCCGGTTTCATATGTGTGGTATTGATCACTGTCGAAGGTGCGGTATTCAGTTTGATCTTCTTGATACCATGATATAGCATCCTTGACTGCCCACCCATGATTAACACATCACCTGACTTCAATACTAGCTTCTTTGCGAGATCAGCACGCTTCTGCTCGCCATATATAAACACTGCGGTATCACCAATGGACCAAGACACCATGGGTACTCCCTTACTTAGAGACTCGGGTGACTCGTCCTTATCTTGGTGTAACCCTAATCGTCCACCTTTCTGGTAGAAGTTCACAATACATAGATCTGCTTTAACACTTGGTATTGAATCCGATTCAACTTGCTGAGCAATTCCCACGGCGTGGTTAACGACCGCAAGGAACTCCTCAGGTATTACCGGTACAGTTGCTCCGTCTTCAGCTCGCACATCCTGATACGTCTTGGTGTAAGGGTTCCAGTCCTTACCCATGCACATCATCTTCAGTTTCATCCTCGATCCGCTCGGGTATTCGGGTGTGTAGAAACCTCCAGGTCCTGCTCCCAGTTCGTCGCATCGTCGGATAATGTGGATTTGTGCTTCCGGTGTCAGGTATCCATTTAAAAGTATCATACCTGGCTGGATAACCTGACATTGCTCCATTGGGAATTCGGTGATGCTGATGGTTGTCTCTTCGGGGTTCGGTGTGGGCGGGATTGGATAGCAGATATTGAAGGTTCCTAAATTTTTTTCAGATTACCTAATTTAGGTGTTTCCACACTATACTTTAACTATTTACTTACATGGTTGTACATTTAGACTCGCTAACACACATGCATGAAATGCGGTATGCAATCACTTATTTCATTCAACGGTTTAGGCGGTACCTGGTCTAGAAGAGGGCCCTGGTGCCTCAGACCGGTCCACCACATTCAGGGCGGCCTTGCCGGATCCCGTCCCCTTCCCCTTCTGGAATCAGTGTACCTCTGATCTGGGGGTGGCTGATTAGCCGTCTTCGGGCCATCGGTAGTCACGACGGCCTTACCCTTCCACTGCCCCTTGGGCTTGTGGTTCCTGCTATTTGGGTTCTGGAAGCACTCGTATTCACGATGCCCCATCTTCTTGTGTATCGGCACTGCACATCATTGACCTTGCAGTCCTTGTCGGGGTGTCTCCGTTACACCACTTACAGTAGTAGTGGCGCTCCGGTCCAAGCCCGCGCCAGCTGCTAACACATTACACATTTAGTACACACTTCACAAAATAACAGCACACACTAGAATTCGGTATTCGAATTTTATTAGTTACCCTTGGGGGTAAGAGCGTAAGGGCTTAGCCGCATATGCATAGGTGAGCTGTAGCGGCTCCTCAGCAGTGGTGGTCTGGGCTTGGCCTTTGCCACCCTGTTGCTGTCCTTTCTGGGACTGGGGTATGGCTTTTTCTTCTTTCCTCCCCCATCCCTTGCGTGCTTAGACCCTCACTCGTGGCCTTGCGCTTGAGCGCATTCTCCTCGTCCCTCAGACGGACGGTGATCTCTACAATAGCAAGCGGCATGATAGCACTCCTATATTTAGGGTGTTAGTTATGCCCCGCAAATCAAACTCACATTACATTAACACACTGCACATACTTATTCACATCACACTGTAGGTCATTACCTGCAAAGTAGTATATCCGCTTGGCCCCATACCGTAGCGTAGGCGGTAGCTCAATCCATTGTAGAAACGGTTCACTAAAATCCGGTCTAGTAACCCAGATCCGGCAGCAGGTGGATAAGTCCGATGAAAGCGGAATAATACTCATCTACCGTCATCTTATCCCCTTGCCTCAGATTGTCGAGCTCTAGGCGCTTGGCCTCTTGCACGTGTATCGGGTAGTACTTGGCTCGCAGCAGAGCCGTGTACTCCCTCCACTGAAAGGTAGGGTCAGCAACTCTGCCCTCCCGTATCAACTTCCACCAACTCTGAGTGATCCCTTTAGGTAGTAAGCGGCAAGACGGACCTTGACCTCCTCGGGCACATTCAAGGTCTCGTAGGCGGTCTCCATCTCGGAGATGTACGCCTCCAACTTACCAGGGTCGGTCTCCCCACTAAATGACGGTGGTCTAAATCCGCCAACGCCTTGACCTAGTTGGTCTCGCGCGGCTGTGGTTGCGGTTGTGGCCCTTGTTGTCCCGCACCGCCTTGCTGCTGCTGCACGCAGCTACTAACTGGGGTACCATCTGCTACGGCGCTCTACTGCCTCAGCCATATCCTGTGCGTTGCGTTATCGCCCTGGTCACCCGTATCACCAGTACACGCGTCCGCGGCCTCTACCTCTCGGTCGACCTGACATCTGAATTCACACTAAGATTCATTAGCATTATGCTTGCACATTTACCGGTTCCAACGGTTGTAACATCTTCCCGACAATAAGGTATTCCCACTTAGTTAGTGGTTAACCTTTTCATAACTGCTCACTTAGGTAACTATGGTCAGGTTTCCTAACTCGGTATATTCCTAAGCTCGGTATTCCAGTCATCAGAGCGATACTTCGCTCTGATACCACTTTTTGTAACACCCCTACTACACACTTAACATTAATTGAAATCGCAGCGCAAATAAACAACTAAATATTAACTAAACGATTTGGTGCTACAACGCCGTTAACCACCCACGTGGTTAACAAGGCAGAATAAATACAAGCGTACCGGTCTGATGATCAGACTCCCGAGCATTAGGTACTAACATCCATATATACATAACCAACATATTGAGTATTTAACAACATCCATCACTGTAAACTGTACACATAAACTCCACCGTCAACTGTCAACGACCGTCACTGTAATACAAACGGTACCAAAATATATCGCCACGGGAGCACAGGCGCATCCCGGGCTCAACATCCAAAAATAACCAAAGTACTCATAACCTAAGATCTAAAGCCATTCCGCTTCCTCGATCCTCATCTTGCAATATAAATATGGAGCCCCCGAGGGGGTCAGCAACCCTTGGCTGGCATGGTTAACGTGCAGCCCATCGGCTACGGGATACGCTAACTAATTGTCATGATGACATGGCATTCATTTTAAACATACAACATATATATCATAGCAAGAGATTGCATAACAACATCACACATAACATACAAGAACGAATCCTTTTAGGAAGAGAACCAGCACAATAGATCCCATGGAGAGCCTAGAGAATGTTACCAAAATCATGCTAAGCTCGTTACATAACTCGTACTGTCTGTTAAATTGAACGAATAACTTAACATAAAGGTGTGTAGATATAGTGATCCAAGCACACCGAACAAAACATAGTATGCCCCTGTGGCCCGACGTGAGTCAGTAAAATAGCCTTGGATAAGCTAAAGGGAAGGTTAAAAACGAAAATGGAAAACAACCATAAACATACAAAGAGAATCGAACCGGTTATGACATCAACTCCCATACTCACATGCGTGGCCGGAACTACCGGACTCCTCACTCCCGGTTAGCACTTTTAGATGTTCAATAATGAACTCAATATAACAAATCACAACAAGTGGTTAAGTCTTGTTAGACACACACAAGGGAAATGAGTCACATCTTAACAACACCATAATATAAACAACTGTAAATCGTACATGACTTAAGTCTTACAAGGTCATAAACACACAGAAAAACAAACAACACACAAGTCGGTGTAAACCGGTAGGCAACAGACTGCAAGAAAACCATACCTTGGTCTTGCTTCGACTGGTTTCCACCGTAGGTCACTCCTATACATGATTAATAACGTCGGTTAATAACTACTTAACTTCAAATTTTACTAAGCATTTTACAAGATATATGACATGTTAATGCCCAAGCTTATCCTTGGTTACCTTCATTATAACCTTCCAGTAATTTCTCGGTTTGAAAATTCACCTCGTCCGACCCACGTCCGACCCAAGTCCTCTGGGTCAGACCACTCTAGAAATTTTCCATCTTTTAAACTCACCCGACCGACCCATGTCCGACCCAAGTCCCCTGGGTCGGACCGTTCCAGAACCACTTACTGGTGTCGTACAGAGCCGTCCGACCCAACATTGAGTCGGTCCCTAGGTCGGTTGACACCAGAACATGCCCAAAAATTGTCAAATCCTCTCAAACTTTTCCTCAAACCTTCTAATTGTTCTAACATCATTTGGCACACTTATACTCTCATACAACATCCATAAAACTCATTTTCTATCTCCTTATACACTTACTCATTTCTTACCAAAATCCTAACACTTATAATGTTTTCTCCTTAGGTTTCTAAGTGGTGTTCATACCTATGATAAATACTATGCCAAAATGTTTCCTCACCCATATCATCATCTCCCAAGCATCTTTACTTCCTAACCAACTCCTTAAATATCTCCACAAGTTTATAGCTTCTTCATGCAATACATTACTTCTCCTTGTTCACCAACATTGTACAAGTCCTGACCACAATCTCACCATGATCTTGAAGTATCCCAAAACACTCACTTGCATTCAAATCCTCTAAAATATTGCCTAAGTCCTTTTTACATCTAGAATACCTTAATGCACGGTTCTTTTCACTAATAGAACACTTAATCACTCTAAACACTTCCTAACTCACCAAACTCATTTTAAACACCTAAACTTCTTATACATTATCTAAATTTCGACAGGGTACTCCTAGCATCTTGTTACAACCAAAACACAAAGTTTCACCATTAAACATTCAAGGAACACTTAGATCCATCAAGAGCATTCTTATACACAAAACTTCACCAAAATTACACTACATCACAATATAGTGCATTATTGAATTGCTTGGCACTTAGGCTCTAAATAACATGGCTCTCAGGCCCTTAAAATGCATAAACCTTAAACACTGAATTTCCCACAATATATTTGCCTTGACTTGCAAATACATACAACAACTCATATGCCCTTAATTAGTCTCCTTGAGAACATTTACTAGGTCATTCACCATGGGCTCCTTAAGTAGTTTAATAAGCAACATAAGCTCATTTCTCCTAGGCTTTAAATTACATTAGGTTAAAACATTTACCTCTTTTCCTCACAAACTTCTTCTTGTTTCCTTGACTAAATCGGCAAGGCTTTTAGTTTCTTGTCAACTTCTAATCAATATACAAACAATGTAATGAGTATTCAAGCATTATGCTTCATCTCATTATAAACCCTAGTTACATATATTGTCTTAGAACATTTACCTTGGAAATGAAGAGAGTTTGGATAGGTAGCAAGAGAGGACTCACATCTAGTCCTTGAAGGATTGGAATGAAGCTAGAACAAAGCAAGGTAAAGACACCATTAATGGTGATTTTCGGTGAACATAAAAACATGGAGGAAATGTTGTTTTTCTTTGAGTTTCCTACCTTGAAGCAAAGGAGACAATATATGTAAAAAGATGTGCTCAAGCTCCTCCCATGGAGATCCTCTTGGCACCGAAATGGAGCTCTTGGAGTTTTGAAAGGATGAAGTTGAAGAGCTTGGCAAGACAAAGAGAATGGTGGT